>CM029599.1:64577393-65177393 GCA_017311375.1 Mytilus coruscus
CCCAGTTTCTGCAAACCGGATATCTAATGCAAATTGCACAAACCAATCGCATTTATAAATTTAAGCTCTCAGTTTGCTTTATAATTTGGATGCATTTATTTATCTATCATATCTTCATATTTTGTTTCCTGGATGCCTTCAATTATTCTTATACTCACTATTGAAGCTGTCTGTACTCGTAGTATAAGTTGTATAGATAAATTTAAAGTCCAATTTCCATATGAAGTGAAATCCTGTGGCATGCAACTTATAAGAAGGTTTCGTATATTTTTTTTAGAGTAACACATCAAATCATTGGGATTTCTTATATACTGACAATTATTTTGGTTTCATAAAACATCTCAAATTTTAAGGATTTCCTGAAGTTACTTAAATCAATCCAAATATTCTACAGGAAAACTTGGTTTTGAAGAATATCTTATTTTCAGAAGTTTTATGAATACCTGAACATACTCTCAAAAGAACCAATTTATATAAAAAGATATGCAGATATAAAAAGATACCAGGCTTAAAATGTTGCACGCCAGACGCGAGTTCTTCTACAAAAGACTCCCATTTCCATTCCCAATTTATCTTCAGTGACGCGCAAATAAAAAAAGTTAAAAAGGCCAAATAAAGTTCGAAGTTGAATGGAATTGAGGACCCAAAATTTTGAAACAAAGGTTTTAGGTTTTGCTGAATACATCTAAGGTAATCTATTCCTGGTGTAGAAAATCCTTAGCATTTCGAAAATGTCAAAGTTTATAATAGGACGGTCATTCAAAAAAAAAAAAAAAAGATACAGCTAGAGGTAAAAATACCTTAAGTAATGATGACTATGCTTGAAAGTCACATGTCAAGCTCTTACTGCCGTGTCCTGAATTAAGATAAAAAAGCGAAAATTCACATTCGCGAGTGAAATTAATATGTATGCATGCAGTGTTTTTTTTTTTTTTTTTTCGCAAGAAATAGTAACGCACTGATACTCTGGATAAGAAGACACATTTGCGTCATCACATATATTAATCTTGGCTCAAATCTAATGTTGAATAGTTGAATTCGGATGTCAAACTACCTACCTCAAGTATTTTGACTCAGGATTCATTGCCATTTAATCCGGAATTTGTGTAAACGAAAACCGATTTTGTGTCGTGTGAACAGGGTGGTATATAATGTAAATGAATCAAGACGTGTAGGATAGCTGGTAAACACAGAATACAAATTTCAAAATCGTACCATATTGCAAAGATTTAGATGCTATAAGGTTGAACTATTAAAAAAAAAAAAGAATTGAAATTTAATAATTAACATATATATACATTCCTGTTAATAAATCTTTTCCGAAAATTTAGAATATAATATCAATAAATACAAACATCAAGTATTTACTGATGGACATTTTATTTATCAAATCAATCTCTTCTTAAAGTCTAACTTTCCTATTGCTATACAAAATATAAGCAGAGACTTATGAATCCATATAAAAACAGTAAAGAATAATTAACGTAGTAAATTTTTTTTTTTTTATGATTATTGCAAAATATTAATTACGTTTTTTCGTAAGATGCAAAGATTTAAAATCCTTGTGAATTGAAACCATGCAAGTATTTTTCATTCACTACCGTTTGAAATTTAGATACTAACTAATGTGTACGCATCTCTGCTCATTGGTGCTCATATGTTGAGTATAATTTTCATAAATGTATTCACTGTTCAAACCTGTGGGACGTAATACACGTATATAAAACATTTTAAATTATATTCTATTAAGGATAAATATAGTCTCAGTTTAAACTTAATAATTTTAATGAATATTCCCTTGGTCTGGTATTATCTAGTAATGAAATAAATATATTTGACAGAAAAATCCTTTTGTTCAATTATCTTTATGCTTTCCGATCACTGTGTTTCCGACATAAGATAAATATTTATAACAGAAGACACAGAAATATCGTTTTGTTAATTTCCATCATGCTTTCCGACGATTTCCGAGGCTATGATTGAAATACAAAATATCACGTGACAAACGTTCAGAAATAATCATTTTATTCTGGGACATTATATATCAATAAACTATTCCCAGGTTTATTGTCACAATCTGAATTAAATACTACACACACAACGCGTACAGGGACTGTCTCAAAGCATGAATTATATAACTGCGTTATCATTATACTTGATATTTGATAAACATTCGCATTATTAAAAACACATATGCATTGTCAAAAGGCAAATAGGTTCTAACATATAAATGATTTTTTGACTGCAACCTAGTCTTTATTTTTTTACTATCCGATCTACAAATGAACTTTGAAATGCCTGTACCAAGTCGGGAATTTGACAGTTGTTTTCCATTCGTTTAATGTGTTTGATCTTTTGATTTTGCCATTTGATAAGGGACTTTCCGATTTGAATTTCATTGAAATTCGGTATTTTTGTTATTTTACTTTTTTTTTTATTGTTGAAATATACAATGTCACGTGGTAGCCTATCCATAGAGGGACCGTATGAAAGACATAGATAACTACCTGTATAAATGATCGAACATTTCTCTATTTCAACATATACATCATCGTTGCATTAACAGAATAATATCTTTAATGTTGATAGTGCTACATTTGTCCATACATGTAAATATCGTTTTAAAAGGTTCAGAAATAAATCCGTTGTCGACCTTTCCTTTCTACCAATAGACATTGACTTTTGGTTGCCCTTCAAAACTGCTGTACAGCATTCAGATACAGCTCAGCCTGCACAGTAGGACCTTAACTTGATACAATGGTTGAAACGATGAAACATGATAATATGAGGTCCATAAAATTAAGGTTGTTAAGGACCCAAATTTCTCCGTTTATATCAAATTTAGCCGTTGAATACCACAGTTCTCTCATGAAAATAAATTAAGGGAAAACACAGGAATTCTTTGTTAAATCAATCCGTGGCATTGGCAACAATCGAAATCGGAGAGGCGGAACGCCATCATATTAGTTGTATTTCACTGTGATATCCTTGGTGATGTGAAACAATGATTGAAACTAAATGCTTCTATCGATAATCGTCTATTATACTCAAACACCTAATTGTGCATATTTTCCAACCATGTCTGCGAATTATTGGTTCATTAATTGGAATTAATAGCGTCAGGAAAATGACCTATTAATATTAAATTTTTTGTTTAATTTACGGAATAAAGTAGTGGGAGTTCATTGCGTGAATAAATTCATACGAATAAATAAATTATGAATAAGCACTAAATACAGCATAGATGAGAATTTTGCAAACAATAGCCTATGTACAATAGCAATTCTGCTCATTATTGGTGAATTTGATTAAACTACACTGGAATTGTATTCTCACATATTTCAAGTAAAACGCAGCTTTGACGAATTTTCCATTTCTTATCGGTATCAATAATCTATCTTCTAATAATATGAGATCTGTTAACATTTCCTGTCTTTAAATTCAATTTCCTTTTTCTTTCAAATGTATTTATTGTTATTTCCGTAAAAGAATTTGCATTGGGTGGGTGTGACACATTATCAAAATTGATTCGCTCACACGCAAATTTGAGAATTAGGAAATAAGATATTATATTCACGAAAACCGAAGAGGTTCAGGGCAAGAATGTAAAATTAAAGCTTTGAATTTTGTCGTATTCAGTGATAATGTATATTTCCTTTTGATGTTTAAGATACAATGCAAAAATAGTAGAATTTTATTCAAACTTGGTCGTAAGTTTATTAAATGTTGGAATTTCTAAAAAGGAACATAGCACTTTTATCACAATCAATTAGTACTTCAGAAGTCAATTTAACAGACAAAATCCCTAAGACTTCTGAACGTCTGGGTTTGCAGAAAAAAAAAAAAAACAGTAATAGGTTTTGATGTCGATTTATCAATATATGTTGATCAATTTAAGATTAGTACATGTACCTTTTGTAGGTTTCTCAATACTTCACGTGCCAGCTGTAAAAATAACACTACCAGTGACCGAAAATTAACGATTAATGAACTGTTGAATTCCGTCGTCTAAGCTGTTTTGAAACGGGTGATATTGTAACTAAAGTGATATCTCAGTGAATTTGTTTTAAACCACTCATAATTTGTAGGGATTGTACTTTAACTTAGAGAGTAGAAGAAGGAATCTACACAATGAGTATATTAAAAGATAACGTTTGCTGAATGCTTTGATAAACAGGAAATGGTCACTGTTCGCGATATCTTGTAAAACAACAAATAAGATAATTCTACATCTAAAAAAAAGATAAATTTATTAATCTATAAATGTACTAGTCCTTTCTAACTTGTTTATTGATCATTCTCTAAGTAAATTTACTATCTCATGATCCCGTAAGTTTTACCAGAACGTCCACTAATTATACGGACACTGAGTCTACTGGTTTACCTGGCTCTATGGAGAAATTTAGATATTTTACTTTGCGTTTAAAAATACCACTGAAGTTCAATACTTGATCCAGTATGGACATTTGTAGGTTTTGAATCACTGACTGGTATGTAACTTTCGTATAAATGAGTAGCACCAATCTGATTGAAACACAGATCCTGTGTCCACGCTTCGGTTCGCTTCCAAGGATCTGCAAACGCTCTGTTCTACTTTCTAGCATATGCTTAAGAGTAATTAGTCGAATCCAATATACATAGATATAAGAAGATGTGGTATGAGTGCCAATGAGACAACTCTCCATCCAAGTCAAAATTTATAAAAGTAAACCATTATAGGTCAAAGTACGGTCTTCAACACGGAGACTTGGTTCACACCGAACAGTAAGCTATAAAGCGCCCCAAAAATGACTAGTGTAAAACCATTCAAACGGGAAAACCAACGGTCTAATCTATATAAAAAACGAGAAACGAGAAACACTTATGAACCACATCAACAAACGACAACTACTGAACATCAGATTCCTGCCTTAGGACAGGTGCAAACAAATGCAGCGGGTTTAAACGTTTTAATGTTACCAAACCTTCACCCTTTTTCCGAAACAATAGTGTAACATCACAACATAGAAAGACACACTATAAAATATCAACTGAAATAGCTTAACTCAATCAAAAGACATATTAACACCAGTGAACATACACTGAACAAATAAATTTGACCTATGATACAATGTAAATACAAAATAAATAAACTAAGGGAAGAATGATAAAAGTAACATGTTATATCGGTATGAAATGTTAAACATTTTAAAGAAAAACAATACATTTATAGTTTTGTTTTATTATAAAATATACAAAACTTAAAGAATAATAAAAATCAAACTGTAAGCATTATCACTCAAAGGTTTGCGATATCTGGCAAGATTGGGCGTATTAAAACGCAACATAGGAAGAAATATAAAAAAAGTTTGTGTTGCACTAATACGCTTCCGTATGTTTATACAATCTGTTTAATGAATAGTTTGAATCAAAGGCTGTAAGTATACGGTGGAATATAGTAACAATTATACAAAACAAATCGAATGTTCCCTAATATAAAAAAGAATCTACGATGATAGTCAATTACTATTTACTATAGTTATCTGTCTTGAGTTATATTTCTTTGCTCAGTCTAGTTACCGTGCTTAAATAAAATCATGGAAACTTATGTCTCGACAATGAAGTAAAGCTGTTTCTTACACTTATCTAAAAAGACGTAATGAGTGATATGTAATTTACTCATATATATCCGTGATATCGTAGAACATATTTTCATGAATAACTTAAATTATTAGTCGCGACAGTGTGTTTATGCGCGCCGTCAAATTACGACCATTTCATCAAAATCATTGCTGTGAACTTTTGTCACTATTGATATACACAAATGTAGGTGCTCTTGAAAATAATCCTGAAACTATCGCCTTTGCGGAATGTGCGTAATGTGCTTGCGAATTCTACCTAGTAAGTGATCCCGGACTTCTCCCTTATAGCAGATAAATCCTAATAAAAGATGGGTTCGGTTAGCTGTGTGGGATCTATAAATACGAATCCTCTTTCTTACTGTTGAAATGGGGAGTTTAAACTATATCCAATATACCTTTCCAGTGGCATGATAAATATCCAGCCTTCACCCCGGTCGACCAAATTGCAGATCCTTCCTATTGGATTTAGCGTTCCTGATCAAGGTAAATCCAGAAAAGCGATTCGGACGCACCAAATTTAATGACATTCTTTTCACTTATTTTTTTCTTTTTCTGTTATCGATTCTATTAAAGGTAGTATTACTGGAGTTTAACACCTAAAAGAGGGCAGATGGGAAATGTAGGTAAAATAACTTTTTAAAATTCGTAAAAATTAGAAAATCATTCTACGGAATTATTGGTATTTATCAGCGTATAATTAAAACTGAAACAAAACCAGGGCAAATCTCAAGTCAAGTTTTCGTTCATTAAAGAAATCAACGGTACAAAAATCAGAATTATTTAGGCAACTGTAAAATTATGTTTGTAACTGATATTACACGCATGTTTTTCGTTACTGTTCAATATCATGGAAGCACTACATATTTTACCATTAGAAATCAATAAAGATACCTGAGAATGAATATCTTAGCATTATAAAAGCTAGGTTACTCCCTATCCTGTTAAAGACGGTAATGTTATCAATTCTGTAATATATAGTCCAAAGAAGTCGAATTTTAGTTGTATACAATCCTTAACGAGTTTTAACTTAAATATTTCAAACATTTTGCTTGCAATAGTTTCCATTTGCCTTTTCTTTTCATTAATCCCAGTGCAGGTTGTGACAGTAGACAAAATTATATATTCATGTATACCTGACGTTCAGAAAAATATCTATATTGCTGAAGAAAACTTTGCGTGAAGAGGACAATTGTTGATTATAGTTTGCTTAACGTCCGGTGGCAAATATTCCATGCATATTCAGGGGAGAACATATTCTCAATAATACCAAATAGTTTAGGTTGACTAGGTTAGAGCGACAAATTAAGACTGCCACTGGAAATCTATGTTAGATAGAAATAGAAGCTTTGCCTTTCAAAGGTTACTTACAGAACCCGTAGAAGCTGAGCAGTTTTGCTTTGTTCTGCTTTCCCCAGATATTTTACATTGTTATTATAGCCTGGGCACACAGTCTACTTCTGGTCATAACTGATCTGTTTAGGTCACAACTGCAGAATTCTACATGCAACAACAAAAGAAGCAATAATATTTGTCTTTTATTTTAGTAGGAATGGGTATGTGCAATAGCTTATTATATGGAATATTTTGATGTTATGTCTCTAAATCATTTTGTAAATCTCTTAAGGACAAGTCCTCGGGCTATGGGATGTCTTTTCGAAATTCATCAACTATGAAGTCTAGAATATTGACCATCTAACTCTGTAAATATCGTGGAAATAAATAGAATTCATAAAGCATTTTTTCTTTTGCAAATCTGTCGTTCTTCTATCCCATGAATAGATTACCTTAGCTGTATTTGGCGAACCCTTTCGGATTTTTGTTATCCTCCATGCTCTTCAACTTCGTACTTTATTTAACATTTTTGATTCGAGTGTCACTGATGAGTTTTTTGTAGACGAAAAGTGCATCTGACGTACATAGTTATAACCTTTGCATTTTTGACGAGTTTTATTTTAGATGTTTGAGTTAAGGTGTGATCATGAAGGTGTGATATAAAAATGTGTTTCCTGAAATGGTGCTACACAGTTTCAGTTGCTGCATCTGTCCGTCTACAGTTGACGTCCATGCAGATGTTAGCGGTTTGTTGATCATTTTTTTTTTTCATTTTATTTAGCGATAATACTTGCTCTATAAAACAAACCACCTAAAGCACCTGTCTTTTATTAAGATACATGAGCTTCCACATATCCACATTCACATGTTATGTTTTTTTTAATTTTTGGTTCTTTTCTTCTTGCTTTTATTGTTTTTGATTATTTGGTTTGCCAGCAATATTAGGCAACTGCCTGCATGCCTCCACACAATTTACGGCCCTAACTATTTCTTCTCTTAAATATTATGACTATCCCTCTTTTATGTTTTTTGATTCGTTAATACGACTTTTGCATTTTTCTTTTTGGTGATATTTATCCCGTTTAAGCAGGTCCGTATCTCAATAGCTTTATTATAGAACGTCTTGTTTTTCTAAAAAAAAAAAGTTCATCGGAAGATACCAAATTATTCTTAATTACGTGTTATAGTGTTCTTTATTTGTTTTTGTATATTTTCAATCTGTTCTGTTTAGTCCATTTTTTAGTAATATCCTTTTGGCGTGGCTCTGATCTACACATCCCGCCATTGTGTTATTGTGGTATGGTCATTTTTTGTATACTTGTCTTTCATTTTTGCTTATGTGCTTTGTCTATAGAGTGTCTATATGCCATTTTGTTTTTCTTTGTTGAAATAGTTATTTGTTTTTATAGGTATTAAGATTATAACACAATGTTGACTGCTGTACCCCAATTTTTGATATTTTTACCTATTATGTCTGTTTGTTTTGCTCACACGTTGTTGTCAATATAATGGAATTCTATCATACAAGCGAGAGGTTTAGCTAGCTTTTTAATCAGGTTTAATCCACCATTTTCTACATAAGGAAATGCCTGTACCAAACCAGGAATATGACAGTTGTTTTACATTCGTCTGATGTGCTTGAGCTTTTGATTTTGCCATTTGATAAAGGACTTTCCGTTTTGAATTTTCCTTGGAGTTCGGTATTTTTTTTTTAAGAATTTTTAGGAATTTTTTACTGTCTTTGCTAAAACATTGCCTTTTGATAATTATTACATAAACCACCAGGCTACAATTTTGCGCGTTTCAATTTCATTATTGCTACGATTTTCTGATTTTTGTAATATCACCATAACAATTTAAAAATTGTTTCGAGTCGTATAAATTATTTACGATTAACGAAATGTTATTAGTTGTGGACATCAAAATTATCAGTTACGGACTATCTATCAATTTATGTTCATTTACATTGCGGACATCATCTAGATTTTTTAAATGTTAATATCTCCATGAAACGGAAACTCCTGCACTAGATACGATCCAATGTATATTCCCTTTCTAAGTATACACTAATAAACACAACAAACATTTCTAAGAACGAACTTTCTTATTTGCAAGGGTTCTTTAAGGTAAAGGTACAGGAAATGGGCTATGTCACAGATTTTGATAATATTTTGGACACAACTTTGAATTGGTGAATAATGCATTCATCTCTTTTATTACTGAAATATCATTAAATAAATACGTTTAAAATAGATGAAAATTTGTATAGAAAGCACATAAAATCGACGAAAAACGTTCTTAAATTTGTCTTAAAATAATAAAATCTCCAATTACCAAGGATATACTTTTTCAAAAAAATTGATATGCTGTTGATAAATAAATTTCCGTTTGATTGATATGAAATAATCATAGGGTCACCGCCAACTTCAGGAATATTTACAAAAATTAAATAATTGCATTATTTTTTATTTTCAGTTCATGTTTTACATTATGCAGCTGAAAGTTATATTTGACAAACATCTGTGACATGACCCATTAACTGTACCTTGACCTTAACGTGCAGAGAGCGTGGGACTTTCTCTACACCATACATTGGATTTAAGGTTCCCATTTCAACCAGAAGTGGCTGTGTATATAATTATCCCGCACAGCTAAACTAACGCCCCACTTAAGCAAGGGGTGTATTTCGGACTTCGGACGGGAGAAACCCAGGAATTACCATATCTGCATACACATGTCAACTATTTGGGTTCGACACGGAAGATATCCTTGTATCAAACATAATTGTATAATATTAATTCAATTACAAATATGTGCTCAAAGTTTAATTGTTTTAAGTATTCTTTCTAGTGTTGAAATAACTTCTATGCGTAAGTTGGATACACCATAAGTCGCATTATATACTTAGATGATTTCTTCCATTATTGTATTTTAGAAATATATTTTCAGTGATATTTAGGTAAAGCAATGTATCAAATTAGGCTTTGTTGTTTTTTTTTTTTTTTGTAGAATTAAGACTGATGCTTAAGCATTTGTGTTTTATGGACGGCAGTACCAACAGAAAGTAAATAAATGAAGGTTTATTTCTAACATTAGCAGATTATGGATGATTTGATTGTGAATGCAGACAATAAAATAACAATTGTTATTTTAATAACCTTTTATAAACACGTCGACAAATGTATTATTACATTGTAAAACCGGGAGAAAACAACTTATTAAAAAATGAAATCACTTACAAGGTTTTTTGTAAGGAGTATGTTAACATCTGTGTATACCATTATTAAGTACACCACACATATGATATACGTCTGCTTCATTAACAGATAAAATATAACTTATTAATGAAGCAGGCGATAGTAACCAATCGTTTAAAGTTAATTGTGAAAGAAAATACCAATAAAATGACGTAGCAATGTTACAGGAAATATTAAACATAAGATCTGTTGCTCTGTAGGGGAGGTGATCCTTTAAACTCTCATCGAATCACAAATAGGATTGAGGCGTCTATCTGGCGAATGAACGAGCGGATATAGGAACAGTTCATTCAGTTATTATTTGTAATAAACTGCATAATTTCGTAAAATATATATTTAAAATATATCTAATAATACATATTTAATATATATGATTCTTAGTTATTATATATAAGCATAGTGTTTAATAAATATTGGAATATGTTTCACGTATTACAATTTACCAACATTGTTTCTTTTATGTGGGATTTACAAAGTTCGAATTTTCTCTACAAGTGACAAAAAAGCTTCGAAGACAAAATGTTCGTTTCTTTACGATGGGATGCCGATCCATTTCAATGCTATTTCTAATTATAGTGCTGTGTTTATCATTTGTTGCGTGTTTCCCTTTATCTGAAAAAGACCGAAACTGGCAAAATCCACTCAGTGGGAATACACACGACATTATGGATATAAAGAACTTTGGACGGCAAATTTTGGATGGTGATTACATTTTGCAACAAAGCAAAAGTATGGGTAATACTGATATAAAAAGAGAACAAAATGCAGAAATAAAACAGCAAAATATTGAGAATTTGACAGAAAATATTCTGGATTCTTATAAAGAAGAATCTAATAGTTCCCATCCTTTAATACGACATAAACGTTATTCTATGAGTTTTGAATCAGTGCATAGCAAATTGACGCCTTATTTAGATCCGAGTTTTGATCCATTTTACAATGCTCATGTAATGCCATGTAGTTACCAGCTTCGACACTATTGTCTCAATAACGGAGTCTGTGCAGTGGTTCGGGCTCTAGATATAATAACATGCAGGTATGTTTATTCCTTTTTTTTTTTTTTTTCTTTATTTTATTGCATAATCAACATGGGAAACTGGTTCTGGAACAATAGTATAATTGTAAATATACATATTTTAAACGTAATTTCTTTGAACGCAACATGTGTTTCTAGAATAACAAGACATCTGCTACGGAATGAACTGCTAAAAACAATGCTTTGTCTGAAAATTACAGTTACCGATAAATTCTGTGTTGCATGTCTTATTGTAGGAAAGATATAACCATCGCTTAATGATATTGCCATGTAATGTTTTTGTTACAGAGAATTATAAAAATGTTCCTATAAAAGTAAATTTTGAAATAAAAATCGCAATATCAAACAATACAGATGTTGCACATACAGTATTTATCATTAGACATAGTCAATAAAAAATGAAACATAGTTGACATCAATGAGATAGGAACCAAACATAACTAGTTGGTCAAATAAGTATTCTTAGAGTCATTATATGGGTCTCCAGTTCGGTATCTGCAACAAAAAAGTTAACTTAATCGTTTAGAAATATATGATTGAAATAGATTTGGTTTTACACTAGTAATTTTTGGGGCCCTTTATAGCTTACTGTTCGGTGTGAGCCTAGGCTCCGTGTTGAAGACCGTACTTTGACCTATAATGGTTTACATTTATAAATTTTGACTTGGATAGAGAGTTGTCTCATTGGCACTCATACCACATCTTCTTATATCTATTTAGTCTTTTCATTTGGTAAAAATGTTCATCATTTTGCGAAAAACAGTAATCGCGGAACATCATTTGTGGTGTAAATGCTTGCTTAAAAACATGGTATAAAAATCATGATATGTCAATTTGAACGGTTTTTTTTTTTATTGAAAATGTTGCATGCAAATGTTAGTATTTACTACAGTTGAAATAGCTGTCACTTCAGCTTATTATGACTTGCAAATGATGTATGTTATATATAAATGTGAGGTTCAAAAATTTGTTTGAAAAATATTTTTTCTTCTATACTGTATTCGTTGTTTGGTATGCGGTATAAACACCTAGTATACTGAATTAATACCTTTTTAATTCATTCTCACATTGTTAGATCGTATATGTTTTATCAAGTAGCCAATTATGTAATATTTTATAGAGATTTAAGTGTGTGGTATTTTTTACATCCTTACGACAATTTTACCAATTATCGAGTCCAGTTGACCTTTATTTTAAGACTATAACATAAATCTGGAAAATCTTACAGACTTTAAACTTTCAATTTCCTTTTTCGTTTAATATTTAATTCAATACTTGATAAGCATTCAACCTATGCACTAATGCGCGGAAATATGTGTCAGGTACGATAGGTGTTTGATGAGTACCAAGTAACCAGTCTTTATTATGAAGAATTTTTGCTAAAGAAGCTGAAATAACATTGATAAAACTTTTGGTATACAAATTACACCTTATGACACGTGGATCGCAGGAAATCTGAAAGATTGTATTTTTACTGACAACAATTTAAAGTAGAAAAACGTGCAGCATAGTGTTATTTGTCAACAGGTTTTGGACAATTATGTTGATATTATACATTGATAAACTACTTCATCAAAGTGTTAACAAAGATTGCTGACCTTATCTGCCGGAACATACGAGTATAACATCTTATGATTTTACGATGTTTGTTTATGCTCTCTTAACAGCCGTACATATGTTTTGTAGTATTAAACATCAAACGACTGCTTGCAGTACGATGCACATCTATCAACGTGAGGTTAACATAAGATGTACGACGTTTTGCTTTCCTTTATATATTATGACAGAAAGAATGATATTACCCTACAAAATACTCGAGAAGCCTTCAATCAAACACATTTCCTCTTTGTAGTCATGAAAGGTACTCGAGAACTATAAAACACAATAGCCTTTTTATTTTGTGGTAATTCATAGCCACTTTTTTTATTTTCAATCCGTCATGTGCTGTATCTGGCAAACATTTTAATCTGTTTTTAACTGTTTGCTTGTTTATTGTACTCTACCGTCTATTGAAGTTATAGTGATTGAATCTTTATTTTAGTGATCGAATCTTTATTTTGTACTAACAAGACACGCAGAGTGACTATATTGACATGATCTGTTTTGAAATGTTGTGTGAATTAGTTAAACAAATAATCAAAACGTACAAGAAACATTTGTTTGGGGAAAAAGATAATTTCCGATATACATGTACCTACACGACGACTTGTTTCATATTGTTCATGGTCAACTATTAATAGGCACCATTTACAAACAAATGTATATGAAACATATGAAATGATGCCAGAATGTGTTTTATGTGAGATAATAGTGTCAACAATTCACTGATGAAGTGATGATAGAAATCATTGAGAAAGTCATTGACCGACCAGGATGGATTAAAGTCTGAAGAAAAGTTTTCCTAGCTGTATAAGCTTTGTTTGTTTGTATGTTTATCTTTAATCAAGTTGTTTCAAATCAGTTAACAAAGAAAACTATGTTTATAACCATACCGACCGCAGAATATAAGTGTACTCTTATAGCACATTATTTGGCAAGGCTAATAAAACATAACCTGAGCTGTCATAACATAACCCAGGTTGCCATAAATTGAAATAAGATAGACATGAGATTGATTGACAGCTGAAATACCGCTACTAAAAGGAAATTTTGATACATCAATTTACAAGTGTATAAGAAAGAGGGGTGGTAAAATTTCCGTTCGCGTCAGCGCTAAGGAATCATACTAGTCCTCTAAGATAAGATAAGATAAGATAATTTTATTGGTTCAAAATCCAAAATTATAGGATTGTTACCAAGACAATAGACATTGACTATACATAATCATACAAACATAATCTGTCCACATTTATAAACATTATCATTTATAACTGTATATCCCCTCCATTATTAAGAGAAAATATTGTTACAATAATATGAATGTATATAATCTCTGCTGAGGAGGTGGTACCACAAAGTTATTAAGTACTCAATAAAGCATTTCTAGAATTATACATGGTGCTTATGAATTTTACAATAATTTTAATTATATCAGTCTCACCACAGGTATACAAAAATTTAAATCTTGCTTCATTAGTCATATTTAAAAAAGAAGGAACTATTTCACTAATTTTGGAAAACAATTGTTCTCTAATTGTATTTAGTTTTGTACATATTATAGTGAAATGAAATTCATCTTCTACTTCTAAAAGACACAAGGGACAAATTCTTTCTTCTACAGGTGTTTTAGTGTGTCGTCCTTGTTCAATTTAAAGAACACTATTACTTATGTATGATACTATTTAATTGAAAGATGACCTCATACACAGCTTAAGTTGTTGTAAAGCATGCAAGACCCATGAGAAACTGTCAAATCAGTATCTCTCTGGTTAAGTTTGATATGACTCTTTGCAATGGCCACCATCTTGGATTCCAGTTACTGCAATCACGAATTCATCAAGCATCATGCTATCCTCCGTGCAAAACACTTCATTAAACTGTTTACGATACTCGGTAACGCTCGTACTTTTAATCATGAAGAAAGGGATTATCATTCTCTTAAATATACTGAATATATACAATTGTAATCTATGCATGATATTAATTAAATCGTGTACAAAAATTTACAAGTTTTCCCTATTTCAGTATTCTAAATTAAATCGCTACGTTAAATTTTTGAAATCGATAAGATTATTGAACAAGTTAACGGACTCAAAAAGATGACGACAATGTACATAGCCTTTGGTCAACATGAGTTTAAAATATAGTCATTTCTTTTCACATACTTGTTCAACGATTCGAACTGACTAATTTGACATATTCCCCATTTCAATTCTCAATTTTATTATGACTAACAAAATTTTTATTGGTTGTTTTTTTGGTGTTTAATACCCCTTTCAGTACTTTTTGCTATATCACGGCTGCCAACTTTTATTGGTGGAAGAAGTCGAAGTGCTTTGAGAGACTCGTCGAACTTTGGAGTAAAAAGCACCTTCATAGAGCGGGGTTCAAACTCAAAACCTCAGTGTTGTAGACGAACTACTTAAACCACTCGGCCATCGAGGCCTCCAACTATATTTTGACGCAACTTATCTAACTTTAGATAATTTTCCGTACATCTTTCCTGCTACGGATATCGATTTATGTACATTTCTTTCATTCAGATACAATAATAACATCTTCATTTGTTTGTGTACTGTTTCGGAAACATTTTTGTTTTACAATAAAAATCATGTTAACGGCTTTTCAAAATGAAATCTAGCCTCTTCCATAATTTTAGGTGGGAGATAATAGTTGAATGATCAATCTGATATTGCTACCAGTTTTGTCATGTAATGGCTTTGGCACTTGTGATTGGTTATGACTATATAATGATGTGACGGGTGATAGCAGGGGATGTTTACTCTGTCTACGCACCGAGTCTCACCCCATGGATTTTATGAGATTTCATTTATTTCCGCTGCCATCTTTGTCTGTTATGAACATCGATGTATTTCCGTTATATTATTAATGAATATGCATATAACAAAAGTTAAAGAGGCAAGAACTGAATGTTTTGATATACGTTTGACGTGGAAAAAATATGTTGTTTCGATTTTAAGCTTTAACTTTTGTACAATACATTGATCATTTACATGATTTTGTCTTTTTATCTTTAGATGTCCAGTTCAGTACACGGGTAAAAGATGTGAAATGATAGATACTGATTATTTATTGGCCCTGTTTGGGGTAAGTATTCATATATGCTAACATAACTTCAAAATTTCAAGTGTTGAACTGAGTTTACGTTTGAAGATAATCTAGATATTTTTAGAACTAGATCTCATTGAAAGCCAAGTCTGTTGTATTATAAGCTATGAATATCGCTTATATTTGGTTAAGTTTTACAATTGCCATTGCCAAAAATTTAAGAAAATTTCGTCTAATTTCAACACCAACTTTACAACTTCATATTTTTCATTCTTCCTTTCGATGTAAATATGCATCATACCATTTCGTTTTATACTTATACAATGCTTATCAATTTTAAAAGGCACGCATTCACGAGCTATATCAGTAGTATGTCTTTTATATCCGGGATAGATACAGCCATAAGCTGATTGGTAAGATTGAACTGATGCAGTGTATAGATTTTGTGTCCTTTCAGAAAAAAAATTATGTTTGTTTACTGGAAGAGGTGCTTTCACTTGCAAGAACACTGAAGTGTTTATCAATTAATAATGGTTTACATAAATAATAAATTAGTTACGTAAAACATCTGTTCATTAAAATGTTGTTTCAAAACATAATTTAAAGTACATTTTCGAGGTCTCTTGAACATTTTAAGAGATTACTTCAGAAAACATCTTTAGTGCAGTTGGGTCAAACAAACACATGCGTATATAATCAAGGACCTTTGATTACAAAAATAATTGAACTATTTTTCTAATATGAATAATTATTATATTGATATACATTGTAACATTGTTTTTTTCTAAATAGTTAGAACCTGGGTTTTGATTAAGATTTGAGATAAACAAAGATACAAAAGAAAAAAAAAAACTAATACTACCTAATACATGCAGTGACTGTATATTTATTAAACACAATTACAAAACTGAAAAAAAAACCTGTTGGGTTGAACTTTTTTCTACGGTGATGACTATATTGGATTTAAAAACTGACGGAAATAATAAAATATACTAACCTTATAAACATTAAGGAGTTGTGGTATTATTGACAATGAGACTAATAACCACCAGATTTCAAAAGACGAAGATATACGCAAATTTAGGTCATCGAACGGCCTTCAACAATGAGAAGAACCCATACCATATAGTAAGCTATAAAAGACATGACATTAAAACCAAGTAACAATTCAAACGAGAAAACTAACGACATCATTTATAATTACATAAAAATTAGATGGACTATGCTATTATAATTAGGTTCCTTTTGATCATATAGCTTTTCGCGTTTTTTTTTCTGTACTTTTACATCATTGGCTTTCAAACATTTGACGGAGCATACCTTGTGAAGGTATAGTCAGAAAAGCGCTTTGGACGCATACAATTTATTAAGTGGTATTTTTTTTAACAATGGAAATGTCGATCGTTAAGAGAAGATTAAATGCATTTACCAATTTTTTTTAACTTTAACGTACATTTCACAGTGTAACGAGCATTTCGAATTTATCTACATGTATATATAGACGCAAGACGCATGTGTTTTATATATATGCAGAAGCTTGCAAAGCAAACTTAAAACCTTTTTTTACTTTTAAGATGTATATTGATGAAAAAGATCGAGCTTCTATTTCTAGAAATAACTTCATTTTCAGAGTTTTGAGAAACAATCGCCACTTTGAGAAGATTGTAATCTAAGCCATTGAAGATATTGCTAACTGTTAAAATAGCATCAATACTAGCAATTTCAATAGAAACAATATTCAAGTTACATTAACGTTACACATTCTTTATACGACCAAAATAGCATTTCATAAATATAGTGACAGTAAATCGGCAAATAAAACTTGAGTATACTTTGCTTTTAAAGTTGGGGTTTCGTTCAGCACCTAAAAACAGCATTTAACGTATAGAAATGTATTTCTGGAGTTGACGATACTAACAGATTTTTTTGTTTAAGAGTACAAAACTGATTTCCAGTAGACGTAAGGAATAGTAGTATAAAACATTTCACCCAGACAGTTGGAACCGAAGTATATATAAACCCCGCTCCTGTTTTCTTTCTTTAAGTTCACATATTAACGTCAAAATTACCAAATTTACCACAACATAGCATAGAATTTTAGTGGTGTATGTAATTGTAGGAAGGAAATAATCGTACTGATTACTTCCTTATGTAACAGGTTGATATAAACGTTTAATAAGCAGTTTTGGCAAGTATTTGGTAGATGATCTTCATGACAATTATAGTGATGGATTGCCTTCTTATCTCGTATCATCAGTTGCACTCAATTCCTTCACATCAACGTGCTTTAATTATAATCAAATAATTTCTTGTAGATTCAGTAATAAACAGATGAAGACAAAGAACCACGTAACATGATTCATACATCATCTCCAGGAGTACGTCGACATCTTAGCTTGGAAAACATCATACTAAAACGACCAAGACATAGAACACAGTCTGCAGTACGTGTCACCTTAGTTGACAGACATAGATGACAAGTCCGTCATCTTACAAATATGAACTTCAAGCTGGTTATTCATAAAACTTGAGAATATTCAAGCTTTAAAATGGTTGATTATCGCTTCTTATATCTAGGCACGCGCGTTAAACGTGGACCAATTTAAGTAACATGGTTGAAAGAATTAATTAACACCAGCGCCATAACTAAGGGGGGATAAATTTCCTTCCTCTATAGAAAATAAAAAAAACATATCATAAAATCATGTGCATCTTGTGGGTCTCATTTTATGAATCGCATTTTATCTTTTTAATCATTTTAGGTCATCTGGCCAACGACCATGTCAACTATTGCCATCTGTTGGCATCCTTCTTCCTCTTGTCAACACTTCACATCATGTTTTCCCTTTTTAGAACCACCGAATACAATAAAACCGAACTTTGCAGTTACGTTGGAACCCAATTGGAAAAAGAGAATAACAAAAATACAGAATTCCAAGGTAAATTCAAAAAGGGGAAGTCCCTAAAAACTGACAAAATCAACCTACTGACACTCTGAAAAAGAAAATTGCATTTTGCTGTTATTTTCAAAAACAAATGAAGTGAAATAAAAAGTAACAATGTTCTTTAAAAGATACTTTATACGTGTTGTAACTTTGGTTGTGATTAAAGGCCCAATACAGCATCAAATTTCACGAGAGAATACAATTTGATATGAAAAATTTTAAAGATGAGTTGACTGAATTGAAACCAAATTTTCGAAACATGTCCACATAATAGACCTAATTATTTGTTTTTATATACCGATCTGAAACTCAAAATGACCACCTGAGGTCAAAGTTACATTAAAATCTTACAGAAAATAAAATTTTTCATTAGTTGGCTACATTAAATAGAGGTAAATGAAAATAAACTATTTAGAAATAGATCAGGATCCGCTTAGAGTCAAGGTCCCAAATAGGCAAGTTGCAGCGCACGCATTGTATGATAAGATTCTATATGTTCTCTGTTGAGCAATTCGGGCTTCTATGAGCCTCTAATTTAATAAAAAGATACTTTGAAGGCAATTATCTGTTATTTGATTAAAGTAAAAGCTTTTTAGGCGTACCTGCAAAACGTTTTAATATTCTGTAGTCAGAGTGTCAGTCAGCATGCGTTTTGGCTTTGTTAATAATGTAACGTTTTGCACCTTTTGACTGTAAGGTAATATTTACAATTTCCTGTTTATTTTGTCGCAGCAAGACTAAGTTCATGTTGTCTTTAAGAAGACAAAACTTGTATCAATCTTTAAATCATAATGTTTTTGTTCACTGGGTATTTTCATATGAATACAATTAATTGGTGTTAAGAAGGTGAATGCTATTGGGGGACGATTGTTGTTTTTATGGAAATAAATTACTTCTTAAGAACTGCCTCTCTATCAAGAGGAACGCTGTGATATATTATGTTGTTGCAATGTTGTATTTTTTTGTTCATAACAAATACAAAACAAACCTGTTGTATTTTTTTTTATCTTTTGCAAAATACCATAGTGTTTATTGTTATGTGATTTTTTTTACATTCAAAGAAAAACCTTTTATAATTTTTTTTTTATATACGGCTAACTTGTTGAAAATGTAATGATATGAAATGTTGGTGAGATTATCACACTTACATTGATATTGTTATTTACTGTTACTAATTAAATTATACAGGTGTTAGCCAGTTTTATTGCAAGTGGTCGATTATATGTAGATTGTTAAAAATATAGGCGTTGGAAGCAAAAATGCTCAAGTGAAGCTCACGTGAATCTGAGGTTAAGTTACATGCACAAAACTATCTTTTCACACGACAAATTTTGATTTCAACAGCCCATGTAAGAATTTAAATAAAATTGACAAACTGAAAGAGAAATTGTACACGATAGGTATATTATGGTAGTGCTGAAACCGTTATTTGTATGTATTTTGATGATGAATGTTTATTATAATACTACTTCCATTATGAAGTTAGGAGAAGAAAACATTGATCTAAATTTCATCTTCCATTATAGATTTGAAACGAATTGTTATATGTATGATTTTTTTTATCGAAGTCATACGACGGATAGACAAAACATGAAAATGTTACTTCTGCTGTGGTGAACTTTGCACAAGAGTTGATGGACACTACAAAGCTTATTTATTGTTATTTGGTTTAAGCAAAGACGATTAAAAAAAATAGTAGGGTATATATCTATGTTAGTGACTTCTAAATGATGTGTAATATTTTCTTTTCATTATTGGAATAAAAATACACTAGGAAAGATATAGGAGCATGACGGCAAGGTTTTTTGGCGTAGGCTTGGAACATTCAACAAAGAAAACAAAGTTAAAAAAATGCATTCATTCCAAGTTGATTTCTATACAGCTATATAAAGGTAACTTCATTATATCAAACTTAAAAAAAAAAAAAACACTCTAACCTCAAGTGTAAAATCACCTGGACTTTGGCGTAGACTATTTATTGGTTGAGTGTTGTCACACTGGGCTATTTTTTATGCTTCAGTGTGTTTTTTTTTATATACAGTTATGTTTAAGTCAATTTTACAAGGTTGTATGCCATCGCATTAAGATGCCTAAAGAGGCATCTACAGATGTAAGACTGGTTTTGTTTTTTTTATTAAATCAGTAAAGAGACAAGGTGGTCTTCGTAATCGAAAATTACCAGTGTTTGAAATTACTTTCAACTGTACCATAATTTAAACATAATAGTTTATTCTAAGTGCTTGTCTTTATGGAATGCAATTTCAAATCTTTTGTTACATTTGTTTGTTGATATGTATATATATGTCAACTGGTTTATAAATGGAATATATTTGAGATTATATATTAAGAAAATAATTTTAAAATGATAGTAAAAAAGCAGAGACAATATATATTAACTGGCTACCTTATTGGTTTATTGTACAACAGATTACTGATAATCAAATTTATTTAGTGTACGCTATTGTTGATTAAAAAGATTAATTGAACGCCGCCCACTAGCGGCCAATTATAGTTAATGAAGCGATCGCTAATAGGCGGAACTGGATTACTTGGGTTAGATTAACTGGTTACTGTACACCGGATTAACCAGCTAACTAATTGTCGAATTGATTTACCGTAACAGGACATAAGCTTTCTATCTGTTTAAATAATTAATTTATTTTTCACAGGATTTTTGACGATTCTGTTGTAATTCGACTTGGTATTATATAAGTTATTTATTTGTTTAAATTCAGGAATTCTACATAATAAAAAAAAAAAAAAAAAGACTGTTTTTCTTCATTTCATCAGTCTAACCATGTTTTATAAGTTCGAAATTCTACCATCAACCTGAAGTAATTCGAAAACTTAAATCGTCATATCAAAAGTTTTCGAAAGATGTCAAAATGTATCATTTTTAGCCAATTACTGTTATCGTTCAACTTTAGTCATTTTCATTTTTTTCATTGTAGTATTCCCTTTACTGTCATCTCTCAGGGTATTCATTTTGGGTTATAAGAGACACAACTTGTCTGAAGAATATAAGATGTAAATACTTATATCATTTAAGGTATATATATGGAAAAACTATGTTATAAAAGATTTAATTAATAATGTAATAAAGGAATGGAAAGTTTAGTTGTATTCTTTATCTGATATATATAAGTACGTCTAAACAAGTGATAAATCTATCTATTGGGTCACCAGTGAAGGTGATACACGGCTGAAAACACATATTATAGTCATAATCACTCTTAGATCTCAGCACAACAATGTTAAATCTACAAATTTGCAGAAGCAAATTTTTGTTTTTCCCTCGCCAGGATTCGAACTCATGCTATTGGGATATCGTGACAACACCGCCTGCACTGTGTCCAGCGCTCTAGACCACTCGGCCACCTAGACTGAACTAAAAATTCAGCTTTCGGTGGCCTAGTGTTACCTTTCCTTGTCAGTAGAATCTAGAGTTGTAACACTGTACATGACATTTTAGGCTTGAATATGAAATATAAGTCTAAATTGAAAACAACGTTCAAACCTATGATTGTGTTGGATAAAAACCGCAATTTTTATACGAGTGCATGTAAAACAAATTTCTTGGTAGAGGGGTCTAGATACAGCACAAACAACAATTTCCAAAAGACCAAAAAAGTGAAAAAGTCTATTTTAACAAAACGCATTTGACTAACAGGTCGAACAAGCTGATGTTCTTAAACCCTGCTGACTGCCATTGCCGATTGGCAAATACATTGATCACCAGATCTAACGAAATGGATCTTAATATCAATTTAATACCAAACAGAAAACAATAAACTTGTGGAAAAGATGGTATACCACAAACATGAGGTGCAAAAATTTGTACACCATATCCGGATTTCGACAATTAATGTCTCTTCAGTGATGTTAGGGATCGAAACGGTAATTGGAAGGCCATATAATTTACCTCAATTTAGGATAGACTCTTGAATTTTAAAGAGTCGAAATAGGATGAACGGATCATATAAACCCGAAGGAAAATATAATGCAAGCCCAAACGAAAAAATATATAAAAGTCTTAATTGAAAACAACGTTCAAACCTATGATTGCGTTGGATAAAACCGCAATTTTATACGTGTGCATGTAAAACAAATTTCTTGGTAGAGGGTCTAAATACAGCACAAACAACAATTTCCAAAAGACCAAAAAAGTGAAAAGTCTATTTTAACAAAACGCATTTGACTAACAGGTCAAACAACTGATGTTCTTAAACCCTGCTGACTGCCATTGGCGATTGTCAAATAAATTGATCACCAGATCTAACGAAATGGATCTTAATATATATATATATATATATATATATATACAAGTCTAAATTGAAAACAACGTTCAAACCTATGATTGCGTTGGATAAAACCGCAATTTTATACGTGTGCATGTAAAACAAATTTCTTGTTAGAGGGGTCTAAATACAGCACAAACAACATTTTCCAAAAGACCAAAAAAGTGAAAAAGTATATTTTAATAAAACGCATTTGACTAACAGGTCGAACAACAAATGTTCTTAAACCCTGCTGACTGCCATTGGCGATTGCCAAATAAATGGATCACCGATGTAATAAATGTAATAAACAGAAAACAATAAACTTGCGGAAAAGATGATATACCGCAAACAAAAGGTGCAAAGGTTTTTGTACACCATATCCGGATTTCGACAAAATATTTATATATATTAAGGAAACGCATTTTTTCATTTTCTTTTATAAGCTTCTTGCTAAATACCCGGCTCTACAGAATCTGGGTATTTCTTAACTCAAAATAACAGAACTTCTAACATTTCAATTGTGTGGAATTAACCTGGTCGATTGCAACATGGTTACTGAAGCACAAGATTACGAATTAAAGGAGATGTGAAAATAAGTTAGTGAGACAGCACAGGAGAGGGGGGAGGGGGTCTTGTTTTAATGAAAATAACAAAATTTTTATTGATTTACTTTCATTATTCAATGACAGTTGTCTGCTCCTTTGTCAGCCATCTTTACAGATACTGAGTTGAAAATTGGAATAAACATATAATCGTGAAATTTTGCTAAAGATTACGAATGGGTTATCTTTGGTTAACCTTGTTTTTACTCAGTTGCGGCCATTGGACTTGAATAAGTTTTTAGTTATTAATTATATTGGCATACGATAAGTTGTACAATTTTAGTTCACATCTTTCATTGCCATGGCAATCACGAGAGTCATGTGGCGTCAAATAGTAATTAATATTTCGAAGAGATGACTTCAACAATTAAATGTTCTAGAGATTCTTTGTACGTCATGTATCTACCAACAAAATCCCGTAAATCTATGGAAAGTCGTATCAAGCGGCAAATATACACTTCACATGCAAGTACTGCTGGAATGTTAGCACAGTAAATGAAAAGTCCACAATGAGAAATATGAAGTCATTGTAAATTGATTATAATTTAGATAAACCAAAAGATAAATAATTTTTGAACTTTAAATATACGCTTTGATAAAGTAAGATCATTAATACCTCGAAATGTCCAGAAGAAAAACATACACAATCATTCAATTTAGCGGCATCTCTGGACATTGGAGCACTTAAGGAAAATAAGTCTTATTTTGATGATTTGACACTTGGAAAAAGGGGTATAAGTATCCTACGATGGCTTTGACCATTTGAAAATTTCAACAGGTTTTGAGAATTTGTGTTGTTCCGACGTTTAGCTGGTATGAACACTTTAGACTTGTCACTGCTAGCAGATTGTTCTCAGTACATGTTTAGCAAAGAGTTTTCGTCAAAACATAATTGAACCATAACATAACGAATATGCTGCCAATCAAAGAATCAAACATCTTGATATCATTTTCAGAGAACTATTTGTTGGAGTAGTAAAAGAGTATGGTTTGTCCCTTTTATGAACCAAGCTGAACCATTTCTTTCGATCTTTCTTTAGTTTAAAACCAAGTTCACTTGTTTAAAAGATGAAAGTTGAGCGTTTTTTTTTTACACTGAAAGATAACTTGATTGTATGTACTCTAAAAGATCTTGGGAATTTTCATTGCACAATCCATAGAGAATGTATTTTCACAGTAATTATGTAGACAAAATTTGAATTCATGGGTAATATATATAAAAAGTTTCAAAACTAATACCTTGCCTTTTACAAATTCCCTATACAGTCTACTATTTAAAGAGTACAATATCAACCGACAGGGTTAAACGAGTTTAGGAGGATCTCAGTCAGTGTTTTAATATGCATAATAAATTTGTTTCAATCAAAGTCCTAGATTTAATTCGACTTTATAAAATATGCAAAATAAAGATATGCACATACGCAACAAATGGCCCCGCGTCTTCAGCATAATTGTTAAAAGTACATTTCTTGATCATTTCATATAATGAAAGGTGGGGTGTACCAGGGACATTTACTGGTATTAATTTCTACATTGGTTAAAGTCATCAGTATACACTTAGGTACTTATACTCAGCTCAAGATCTGCAGGCATTATAAAAACATCCAATCAAGTACTTTTCAGTCAAAGGGTCGAAATTCCGCGAAAAGTCGATTAACCGGAACGAAATTCAAAAACTATTTTTAAACACTTATGTACGAATAAATCAGCTCCAGAACTGTCCCAATAATGCAATTGTCAATTCAAGGCGCTGTAAATTCAGCAAAAAGTCGGCTTGAACGAAACGCCAACTATCTGTGAGTGATCTTTAAACTCGTATTGTATCATAATCAAATCAAAATCTAGAGGCATAACGTTTAAAGTCCGGACAACTGTGTGATTTCAAAAAGACAGACATTGGTCATTATACGCCCCAACCACTTAGTGAATGCAGCATAGCAACTTTGGACTGTTTATCTTATTTAAAAAAAAAAGTATATATATATTTATTTTCGGTTCACTTTGTAGGTGCCTATATCTTGAAGTCTACATATGGAGGTAGAATGGAATTATATATACTACGTACGTGAATTCTAGTAACTTAAAAGAATTTTTATAGTGAAAGTAAGCACTTCAAAGACCTTTCAATCTGTACGGAAGTATAAAGTGTCCTGTGTAATTAAAAAAATAATCAAATTTCATTCATATTTGTGGTTTTGTTATATGTTGAATGAACCACCATCCTGAGTGTGGTATAACGTTTTAAATTTCTTCCTTGTACAACTCTATTATTTCAATGGATATCTAAATTAGAAAACTCTGAATGGGAAGAAAATTTGCTCTTGTAAAACACATTAAAATACTTGTGGTTACATCAAAAGAAATAACAAGGAACAAAACCACTAAACGGTAAGTGATGTACTGAGAACGTGAAGAGAAAGTTTAAGCAAAACAAATATATTGGCTGCTCTTTGTTCCATGTTATGAACAGGCGAAATTCTCTAGGCACACAAATTGTAAATAATTAGATTGATTAATTGATTGATTGTTGTTGAAAGCCACTTTCAGCACTATTATGCTATTACGTAGCAGTCAGTCTTGGTTGGTGAAGGAAGACAGAGTGGCCGGAGAGAACCACCGACCTTCGGTAGGAAAACTGAAAATCCTAGTCAATTATTGGAGTCAAGCCCACCTGCCACGTGCGGGATTCAAACTCAAAAACTTAGTGTCGGCAGGCTAGCGATACAGAAGTTCGACTACTTTTTTCATCTTGATATCTATTAAATCCAATTATTACTTACAACAAATTTACATATTATCTCGAACTTAGACCACTCGGCCACCGAGGCCCCCCGTAAATACTTTGAAACAACTTGTATCATATGTAAAGTTTAGGCGTCACTTTCACACTATTTTACTTTCGAGCTGTAGCCAGTTTCATGTTTGAGAACCTAGATGAATATCTATATGGATGGGAAAAAAATATTATAAAGAGGACAAAAAATATGTAAGCAGAGCTCGTTTGTCACGATACTGTAGATATAATATCTATATATAAGTCTGTCTCGAAGTATTTTAAACAAAGACAATCATTATTTGGATCTTAAAATAAAATACGGTGTGTATGGTTTCATTATGCAAGAAAGAATTCCAGGTAAATGTCTGTCAAATCGTCAGTGGTTTTGCAGAAAAATGCTTACTCTCTTGTGTAGATGTGGCATATCAAAGCTGTCAGAAAAATATGATTAAATAAGAGGTGCAAGATGGCATTACGTAAGAAATATGCTGTGAAACTGGCATTGAAATCTAGTCATTTGTTCAGATGGAGTTGCATTTACAAGATTTTTTGTTCACTCGCTGGGACCAAAATTTTAAAATCGAAGAAACTTAGTAAAATGCAATAGTACAAAAGAATTGAAATAATAAACCTAGAAGATTTTTCAACAATGGTAACATGTAATAAAAAAATCATTCAACGCCATACTTTGCTGTTGAAGGCTGTTTTTGATATACAATTGTAAAGCTTACAAATCCGAATATTAGAACAAAGGACACCCATGAAAAAAGTTAATTCATTAGTATGCGAAAGACAAACAGATGGCTTAATAATTTCCGACAAATTCTGTTGTCTTTTATAAATATTCAACAATTGCCCCGATCTTTGAATATTGTCGTACTGAGTAATCTTTAAGCATCTATATTGTTGTTCCATGTTCAGAAATACGATTTAATGTTGTTACAACCCTAAAGTACCGACACGAAGCGCTGAAACTTTTTAAGTTTAAGTAAAAATTGGAAGACTTTTGAAAATGGTCCAAGCGGTAAATGCATTCAGGGGAGTTGGCCCTTCCCTTCTCTTTCCCTGGAAGCTGATCAATAGTCAAGGGGAGATACTAATAAGAAATGTTGATGAACGAATGAAATAACATACAGACGGGCGGACACAATACTCATTGTGCACTCTCGCATCACTAAGCTAGAGTGTGATAAAGACATTATAAGTGTAAACAATAAGATATTTATCTGTTGACATAATTCGAATATTCTTTGAGCTTTCCCGATGAAGGTAAATCCAGAAAAGCGCTTCGGATGCATGAAATTGATAACGTGTCGTTTTCAATTTTTTTCAAGAATTACTTTTTAACATGTACTTTCAGTTGGAGCAAGATCCGGCATCTGCAATGTTTCAGTTCGTTCAAACAGTCCTACTAAAACATGGAAAAAAAACAAAGAAAAGTACTTTGTGAGTTGGGACAGTTAATTTTCCAATGAACAAATACAAATAATCAAAACAAATACGTCTGTTTCCTTATTTACAATGCAGTTAATAGTACATTAAACGCCAACAGCTAAGATCTGTTGTAGATACATAGCCAAATGAAGTAAATTATAGTATCATTCCTACAATGAGTATAAAAAAATAAAGGATATTGATAGAAATGTACTCATTTCAACAACTATAGAGAAGTATACAGGTCGAAAAGGGGGATATAGGTTATGCGTTAGTAAGATGTAATGGAGGGAGGGGGGCACTATATAATGAGTGGTGGGGATGAGCCGCTGGAATAGGTTACCTCTTCAAGCTTCGTGAAATATGATAAGGTAGAGATATATATGACAATGTTGCTGATTAAATCATAAGTATCTGAAACTAATCAGATGTCGATTATTTTTTCTCAGATGCGATAAAGTCTACAGTCGTAAATGCGTCAGATATTTGTCATGTTAATTTATGAAATAGCGTATACACATGATAGCTTTAGGTTATTATTTTGTCCAAAGATACATGACAGGGCAAATATTTTTGTTATCAAAAATATGTGTTTAAAGGGTGGGATAATCAGTCTTAGCTGCTCACCCCAACCACAAAGAGGTCGAAGTAACCCCTCTCCCCCTCCCCTAAGGACGTAGCGACTAAAAAGCATTTACAAAAAGACATCTATAGGTCAAAATGAAATCTTCAACAACAGACTGTACCTTCAAGGCCTAATCTAATATATAAATATCTCTTCAGAATGGCATATAGAAAGCCAAGACAACCATATAAAACTAAAATGTAAATAATGTAAACTGAATTCATTTTTATCGTACTTTAAATTGTTGATTTCAAGACCCTTTCGAACAACACGAGTTTAGCGATTGTTATCCATTAACAAAATTAGAAATGTTCTGGATTTATTTTTCGTCATTTATGATATTAAAACATAAATTATATATGACTGTTATTTGCTTCAAAACATATATTCGAATTAATTTTCATAAAATCTACAATAATATATTATTTGACAAATGCAAGTTTCCTAATTTCCACGACATGGGACAAACAAAGCAATACACAGGCCCCAAATGCACAATGAAATATATTAAAATATAAATTAAATTTCTTGGGAACATAATCAAAATGAAAAAATTCATTTGCTAGCAATTTGAAATATATATCAATAAACGATATCTACTTAAAAGTGTTATGATTCAGTTACGAACTGCGTTCCTGAAATTATTGCCTAACATTGAAAAAAATGGAATGACTAGCAAGAATGCGCAGCTCATGAAATAATTATGTCATAATATAACAATCTGTTTTATGTAACTATAACTATATCGCACATAGACCAAATTGGTAGGATTCTGCTACTTTTATATCAGTGTAAAAAGTATTTCCAATATAAATAAACAATGTTTCCTTTACTGTGAGCGTAAAAGATATATATGCACCACCCTGTTTTTTCCTCACAAACCAATATATCTTATCATAACATATAGTGTATGGCTCCGAAGGTATATATATTATGCAATTCTGTTATTGACAAGATCACAGACACACATAAGATGAATAAGAAGAAGAAAAATAACAAATTTGATCTAGTAGAATTTTTATCAAACAAGAAGATGTCTTGGGTACTAGAAATGGTCAATGTTCAACTTTGAGTGCTTACAAGTAGAACAGTTCAGTAGTGCAATTTCCTTTTTTTTGGGGAAACGAAAATATGTGTCAGTGGTAGCAATAAACACAACAATGTGAAACCGGGGTTCACATGAATCACCTATGCTAATCGTCTTCTCATTCAAACGTCCAAACGTTCGAATTTTTTTTTATGTAGTTGTCTTAGCTTTTCCTTGTACAAAGCTTGAGATTAATCATCGATCGAGCAACTCAATTGACAAAAACTAGTCGTCGTGAATCGTGAGAGAGTACCGCTAATTTAGAATTAGCTCAAGCTTTGCATTAGGAATTGTAAACACTATACTACGACATAAAGGCAACGTTTGGTCCATAGAATGAGAAAACGGTTATCATCGGTGATTCGTGTGAACTGTGGTTTCACTCGGTATTGGACATATAGTCATGTTTATTGTAACCAATGACACATAATCTCGTTTTCCAAACAAAACAAAAAAAAAAAAAAACAAACAAAAAATAATGTGTTATTGAACTTTTCTACTTGTAAACATCCAAAGTTATACATTTGTGTTCCCAAGACATGGTCTTGTTTTTCGAAATAAAGTTGATTAAGTTCGTTATTTTTTCAACCTTTTTAATCATTTATGCCTTTGATATACTTTCGGGGTCATAAATAATATTATATAAATAACACATAGCTGAGAGGGTGATAGAGCAGATTGTTACCCCGAGAAAACATTGTCAACTGAGGCAAAGCCAAGGTTGGCAATGTCTTTTCGAGGGGTAACAATCTGCTCTATCACACTCTCAAATATGTGTTATTTAATTTATTATACTGAATGTTCTTTTATTACTGTCGATTGAATTTCAAATTCAAAGTAATAAACTATGACGTCTTGTACATAACAACCATCCGTTCTTAATAAAGCGCACACTTGATCAAGCGTCTCCATGAAGGGTGATAGAGTAAATTAACACCATCTTATTAGCCAATCAAAATATGGCATTTTAACGTGAAGTATAATAATGTATGTTAATATATTTTGGTGCATATTGCATTTAGATATGGTTAAATCCATAATTTGAGGAAAGAAATCCGAAAAAAAATATTATAAAAGGGCTAAGGAGGCCTGGTGCTACATAATCAATTTAATATCCAATTTCTCTACAAAAAAAAAACCCCAAACTTTACATTGAGAGGTATGTAGAAAGCAAAATAGTAAAACACGCTGAATATCCAAACAATGTTTTTTTTTTTTAAACATTTGACAGAAACCTAAATGGCAATAAATTGTTTAAAAGTCACTTTGCGATAATGCCTTAGTATTTTAGAAAAACATATCTTATTTCTTGTTAACTGTAAATTCCTTCTTTTGTATAAAATACACGGACTACTTCGTTCCTTTTTCACAAACTCAATTTCGTACATTTTAAATCCCTAATCAGTAGAAATTCTTCCTTAACTGTTTGCAGAAGTCTTTACACTTGATATATTCTTCAAGTGATAGGTATATAATCTTATTAAAGTTTTCAAAATGATAATTTATCAAATATTTGATATTGCAGTAAATATGAAAACAAAAGTCGGAAAATACAGTTATTAATAAATACATTTAAAATATATCATTTAACAGTAAATGCTTAATCATCTATGATTACTTAGTTCAATAACCTCTACAAACTTAAAAAGACATACAATACAAATGGTTCAAGAAGTAAAAGTTTACTTGATATCAAGTGACAAGAAATGAAGAACATAATGACTGCATTTCCTGTGATTTAAGCTGACATTTGTCAAAAGATGCGTTGTTTTACATAGTTACATGATTGAAGGTGAAGGAATGTCGAAGATAGAAGTCAACCAGTCGTTAAACATGAAGTGGAGGTCAAGGTGTCCTAAATTTGATAGAACAACCGGACACTGATGTGTCACCATATGAAAAAAGGAGACAGAAAATAATAAGGGGACAATCGAAAAGCATAGGTCGAAAAAAAACAAAAAAAAAAAAAAAAAAAAACAGAAAAGTTTAGGAGCCAGCTGAAGCCCGCCTCCGGGTACAGGATTTTCTCGCTGCATTAAGACCCATTGGTCGCCTTGGGCTGTTTCTGCTCTTAGGTCGGGTTACTGTGTCTTTAACACATTCCCCGTTTCCATTCTCTATTCTAATATCATGGTCAAGAAGAAAAATGGCAAAATAACAAACAAGAGTTTACAAAACACTACAGAGAAAACTATGCACGTTTGACTGCGCATTATTCCTTTTCCAAGTCAGAAACCTGTGATTCATTGGTTGTCGTTGATTCATGTCTGTCATATTTGTTTTTCTTTTTCATTAATTTTTTTGTTATAAATCAGGTTGTTGGTTTTCTCGTTTGAATTGTTTCACATTTTGTCATGTTGGGGCCTTTTGTGGCTGACTATACGATATGGGATTTGCGTATTGTTGAATAACAAACGGTGGATGACCTAAAGTTTCTTATTTGAGCGTCACTGATGAGTCTTTTGTAGACGAAACGCGCGTACAAAAATTTAATACTGGTATCTATGATTAGTTTTATTACAACCACTGGGTCGATGCCACTGCCGGTGGAAGTTTCCTCCCCGGGGGTATCACCAGCCCATGGCATGCAGTAGTCTGCAATTATGTTTTGACATGAATTATCATTGATATGATCATATTAAATAATAAATTCACTGTTTACATAACTTTAAATTTGTCGAATTACTAAGGATTATCTACCACAGGAATAGATAGCCTTAGCTGTATTTGGCAAAATCTTTTGGAATTTTGGGTCCTTAATGCTCTTCAACTACGAACTTTATTTGGCCTTTTTAACTTTTTATTTGAGCGTCACTTATAAATCTTTTGTAGACGAAACGCGCGTCTGGCGTACAAAATTTTAATCCTGGTATATATGATTATTCTATTACAGCCACGTTATTTGGACTATAATATATATTGTTGTCTCATTGGAAAATCGTACAACTTGGATGGAGAGTTGTCTCATTGGCACTCATACCACATCTTTCTATATCTATTCACATCTTCTTATTTTTATATTATGTCACAACCAAAAACCGAGGGTAATTACCATGATAAAGGTAACCTGACTTTGACATAAAACTTAATGGAATTGGAATATGTGTAAAATGTAGTTCAGTCTTGCCTGTTTTTGTGGGAGACTGTCGTCTAGATTGATTGATTGATTGTTGGTTGCTTAACGTCCAGTGGCAAATATTTCATGCATATTCAGGACGAGAACAAATTAACAATAAATACAATAGGTAGGTTCTGTAAGAGGGGCGCCCGGGATTAAGGTCGGAGAAATTTAGACTGCCACGGGAAATGAGGGTATATTGGATAGGGACAGAAATTTAGCCTTGTAACAGGTCACCTACGGACCCTACTCATCTAGACGCAACTTACACAACGTCATACGATTGTAGCCATCTTAGAATCTGAAAATGGAGTCCGGAATTGTAGGTCAGAGTAATCTTCTTTTGGTTAGCGGCTGTGAAAAATAACGGATGTATAGCATTGTTTAGTTATTATCTTATTCATTTTTTTTTCTAATCTAAGTCATTCAAGTAATACATATATTGGATTCATAAATGCTCATTGAAAGCAAATTAACATCTTGAAGCATTTGTATACCAACTTATACCATTGTAGGTCATTTAGCATCTGAGAACTGAAATTTGACAATTGACTTTGATATTTACAGAGGTAGAGATGCAAGCCAACGAGGAGATGAACGCGAAGGATTTTAAATATTCTTTCTTAAAATTATTGAAAGGAACCGAAACTTGATATTTTTTGTAAATTCGTGCAACAGCATAATTTAAATTGATCATGCATCAACTGTCAAGATGAAGAACAGGAATAAAAGCCCTGTTCATTGATAATTTTCTATGTTTTCTATGTATTGTGTGCGATTTTGTCCCATGTACATTTACTCCATATCCTTTCATTTTCTATCCATGTTTTAAGAAACTACTTCGTCTTAATCAAATCTCCTTGTACAATTATTGTTTTGCATGACCATAAGGTGTAAATGTATAAAAGAAATCATGAATGTTGTGGCGACAACTTAGAAAGCTTTTATATAATTGTTAACTGTGGGTTAATGCCTAGCAGTTGCTTAAAATATTCCAAGTCTTGTCAAATCCAAACATAAAATGTTATACGCAAGAAAGTTATTTTTTTTCTAGGGTGAATAAAAAGAAGTGATGTGGGTCTTATGGCGTTCAGTTTATCTCAATAAATTTTATTTAATAATTGTCTCAAAAAGCATTTTACTTTTATTGTTAAATTTAAAACTACTGTGTATATAAAATGCACAAATTGCACCAAATGTGTATATGGCTTCTAAAACAGAATCGAAATATACCAAATGGACTTTCAAAATCAGTCGAAAACAATCTGACAAAGTACAGAGTAAACTTCGGTCTCGGGCATACTTGATGAAGATAATTATAGAAGCACGAGTCGTTTCCAAAGATATCGGTATCATATGTTTATTTCAAGTATATGAAATAAAGATTTGTACTTTTATTTGTGTCTGTGTATGTGTGTGTGTTCTCTTTGTCATTGTTTCAATTTTACTATTGCAAGAGAAAACATATTGATCAGTTTAAAAAGTTTGTATATTTAAGGGACTGTGAATGTATAAAAGCTATATGGGAAATTTTTATGCTTGTGTGTTATTGACTCTCAGTGTCTGAGATGTAATGGTAAATTGCAGCCAAAAATATAAGAAATAGTATGATTAAAAGTTTTTTTCTCTCTATACATTTTAAATTAATATACAGTTATGTTATCAGCTTTAGTCTATTGCTTACACGTTTACATCGCCGCGGTAAAGCCTTTTAGTGCTGAGGCGTCGAAAAGAAAACACTAATCAATCAATCAATTGTTCCTATATAATGGTCACATATTGTCCTTATCAGCACACTAACATAGATTTTGTTTTAATTGTTTAATTCATAAAGCAATATGCTATTCAGTTATTAACACTTATGGTCCTACATCCTGTCGATACTTATCCTTTGGAATTGCACAAGTTCATGCATTTCTCAGACTGCTTATGGCGTCTTTACACTAAATCAGTTGGAGGTGTACTAATTGATATCTTAGTCTGGGAAAACATGGTACATTTTTAGTTGAAATTGGGCTTTCAAGTAGTTTTTAGTAACTGCGAGTACTCTCAGATCGGAACTTTATTTCTTTAGTCTTTCTATTAATTGTTTTTGTATTTATAGTACCAATCTGATAAGTGCAGCCCTTTCCAACTGTTTTTTTTTTTTCAATCTGTTCTTATATTGTGTTGGTATACCACTTACCCAGGTTAGGAGTGGGTTGAGTGTTTACAAATATGTTTAACCCCACCACATTTTTTATATGACTTTCCCCAAGCCAGGATTCTGTAGTCCAAGTGGTTGGTTGTCTTTGGTTTCCGCTGGTCTCTTGTATTTCATAAATTGTTATAAGTTTAAATCATGATAAATAAGCTTTCTCTGTTGAATTTTTTTACATTTTTTTATCCTGCTATCTTTTATAGCCTATCACATATTATGGGTTTAACTTATTGTTACAGGTAAGGTAGTTTTTAACATCTTCGTCCTTTGATATTTTAGGGGATAGTTTCTTCATTGGTCATCATACCGCTTCTCCTTTTTTATGCTAATCATGAATATAATTTTTCTCATTTTTTACTTTTAATGTTTTCAGTACAGTAACAAATTAAAACAATCTTACAAAAAATATGAATATTTGTTAATTGTTTTAAATAAATGAAATAATAAGAAGGAATATATATATATATATATTTTATTTTGTTTTTCAAAATACCGTATATAGATTATAGCACTAATCCGAATTAACAAAAAAACTCGTAAAAAAGGTCCTTACAAGGTAGCTTGAACTTGAAATTCGTTGACAACGATATTGACACAACCGTACGTTCACCATGAAATTTACCACTTCAACAGATAATCTACAACCGACCAATCACCATAGCTTTTACAATTTCGCCTTTAGTAACCATCTGCCTTTGTGCAGATTTAGGAGGTAGCATTAGTAAAACATTAGAAGACGACATTGAAAGCAGCCGACTACTGATCTGGTTTCCTGTACTTAAAGCTGTTGGCAAGTGATCATCATCTGTCCACTGTAAAACTGCTCTATGATACTCTGGTCTTGGGTCTAGTTGTATGTCCTTTTCTACCTAAATTTAATTAAAAAAAAAATGACTGAAATTTACGAAAAAAATCAATAAAGTTCGTTGAGGTGTAATTTGATTTTAACACACTCCACATTTGCAAAAATGCCTTGATTAGTAGTTTAAAAAAAAAAAATGCTCGATCAGCCATAATCCTTAAAATGGCAACCGCTAATAGAGAAACAAAGGATATGGGGTATCTATCCATGACACAAAATCAGTACATGCATAGCAAAAAACAAACAAAAAGCAAAGGAACAGCGCTTTTATTGCTGTTCTTCATCTCAAAGTCACAGTGAGGCCTTCAACACGGAGCAAAAAAAAAAAAAAAACTCTCACCTTACTGCAAGTTTAAGACTGCCCCTAGCACCAGCTTGGGCGGAATTCTTTGCAAAAATAATTTGGGTAGACTTTGTAAGATGTAACACCACCAAATCGGGCCTGGTCAAAAAATCTAACATACATAGTACAGATTTAAAACAAAATAGTTCCTAAGCATAGGTGTAAATATAAAACTATGTATAATACATTTTAGTAATTAAGGTATCAGATGAAAGGTGAAGGACTGGTGATACTTGTAGAACACATATTGACTCATAATTTTGAAAAGTACAAAAATGTATGAATGAATTCTAAAATCGTGGGCATATAGTGCCTGTTTCTCAGATATGAAGTACCTTGTTTGTGTATCCAAAATTCCGGTAACCAGTACGGTCTGATGTATAAATAGCGGTATATTGATCCCGCCACCCATAAAATGTTTGGAAATGAAAAATTTAAAGTGGATAGGAATGAGGGCCAAGAATAGGTGGTGTGCGTCTTATATAAATTTTAGTACACAAACTGGCCTAGAATTGAAAGAATGATGTGGAACACATAAGAGAAGTCTTCTCAAGAATAAATACACCATACATGTAACTTTAAAAATACAGAAGAGCATGCATATCAAGCACGGGGAAACTTTCTACGGCCTCCACACAGCAAGAGAGACAAACTCCGTAAATATAATAGAAAAACAAAGGATATGGGGTATCTATCCATGACACAAAATCAGTACATGCACAGCAAAATACACACAAAAAGCAAAGGCACAGCGCTTTTATTGCTGTTCTTCATCTCAAAGTCAAAGTGAGGCCTTCAACACGGAGTACACATATTAGTACGTGCGTTATAGCTTCTTATCAGCATTCACCTTAACTTTAAATCACCAATAACGACTGAAATACTTTTTTTACGTAGTTTTATAACTTGTTATTCGTTTGAACGTTACACTATAAGCATTTTAAATAAATTGGCAGTTTTCATCTTAGTTGAAAGTGGATTTTTTTCTTTTTCTGCACCAATTATCACTGTCAGTGTTTTTGTGTCTTAATGCTTGAAAAATAACCCAAGAGTATTAGTCCATAATTGAATTAAATCAGAGATTGCTCTGACGTCTGACGGCCTTTGTTAGGACTTGTTTTGGCCGTCGGACGTCAGAGCGTAGTCCATACAGAAAACTTGGAAATCACCTATCAAGAATCAACCAACTGAGGATAATTAACCCAAAATTAGATAACTTGAGACATATTTTCATAGTGTGTCGCGTTCTCACACAAATGGACACACTTTCAGATATCAGAATTTATACTTTTGAAGGTTAGGACGCGTATTATATTTATTTCCCGAAAACACTGTTTTAATGTCCATTGTTTGGTCAAACATCTTATTTTCGACATCTTTATGTCATCATAGTGACATGCTTACTGACATTTCTGCACTTAAGTGTAACGATAATATTACGGTTAACATGTTATGATAAATTACTTGTCTCTGTCTATTATAATAAGAGAAGATATGGGGTATGCGTCAATCAAACGACACAAATTACCAAAAGACAGCAAGAGTTTAAAATACAGTCTTCAACAACAACAAAAACAGCATGTCAAGCTCTATATCAGTTGACAATTAGTCGTATTTGTTGTTTTTGACGCATGAACTTCGGTGCTCGTTCATTTAATCTCTTCGTGATCATAAACAAAATAAAAGCAAAGTGTCAATTTGATATATCAGATGTCAGCTGTTCTTACTAAGTTTGTGAAGATGCAATATTCGTGATGGTGATGTATGCTTTTAACAACTATCATTCAAGTCGGAGCTTTAAATAGCTATGAAACCAGGTTTAACCCCCAATTTTCTTCGGAAAATACATGTTCCAAGTCAGGAATGTGACACTTGTTTTTCACTCGTTCCGTTGGTTGATAACATTTGATTGTATCATTTTTTATGGACTTCCCCTTTTTGAATTTTCCTTGGAGTTCGGTATTTTTATTATACTTTTTAAATACAACGAAAACATGTCCAGTTTATTAAGCAGGCAGTATAGGAGTGTGTATGTGTTTTATGAATGAAAAGGGTGAATTTTTTTTTACCTCATTTTGACACATTAACTTTTTGCCAAGATATATCCCCACTTCTGAAGCAGGAAAGCGGAATATGTACGTTGCTTACCTTTACATTCATCAATGTCCGTTGGTAATTAGGACACCCAGACATTTTCCGTAATGTGGGAATGACATATAGATTGCATGTTACTACTGCTGACACGGGATTGCCAGGCAAACCAAAGAACAGTGTTTTCCCTCTTGGGCCATTGACTGTGGCAAATGTCGTTGGTTTCCTAAAGAAGATGGCAAATATAAGCAATATTTTAGACAGTATTGTAATAATGTAAGATTTTGAAGAGGTGAAATAAGTATTTAAAAGTTACTATGGGTTTGAAAGTTTTTTTTAAATTATTCATTATTTTTTTTCGCTTTTTTGTTTTGTTTTTTTCAAAACTTTTAAATACAAGTTTTGAAAAAACAAAACAAAAAAAGCGAAAAAAAATAATGAATAATTTAAAAAAAAATTTCAAACCCATAGTAACTTTTATAAACTAAAGAGTTCCCGATGATGCAATACAGGAAAGCTCAGCCCACCTAAATGTTTCAACTTCGGCATATTTGATTTCATTATGTTTGTAACTAATTTTCAAGAATCTATAAAATCGAAGGACTTCCGAAATTATTTTCTCATCATAAAATTTAAACCATTAGAAGATCAAATATTCAGGACAACTACTTAAGTTTATATTGAACTAAATGTGGTACGAGTTTGAATTGCTTTAATACTATCAAGAACAATATAAAAATTCTATGAAATTATTTTAATAAAAATTGAAGTTCAATAACCCCTTAAATGTACGTGCTTAATTGAAATAAACAACAATATTTACACAGGAAACTAAAAAAAAAAAAAAAAAAATTGAAAACACGAATCCGCACGTATACAAACAAAACATATTTTATGTCAATATTACGGGGAAAAGAAAATCAGTACATGCGGTATTGGCACACCGCCGTCATCTAATCGTTTGATGATCTTGCAAATGTGAGTTGACCTTGCTAATTAAATTGATAATGAAGTAAACATTGACGTAATCCGTTAAATTGACGTAGACTTTAAACCATAAAGAAGTGTGTCCGAAAAAAACAATTGCCTCTCTGGACGAAGATACCTCTTTCTGTATGATAAAGGTGAAAAAATACAGAGAAATGAAAAGCTTTAACGCTAAACCACAAACCTCTTATACAAATTGTAGATATGGAAGGTTACGTGTTATCAAGAGGAATGTTGCGATAAGACAAATTACCTAATCAATTGCTAACATGCAGACCAGATACCTAATTTCATTTTTTATGGCATGTTGCATACAAGTGACACATACGTATGTAAACTATTTGTTATCACACTTTCCAATTATCATTTTTGCATTCTTTACGATCATGTTTTACAACTTCAATTACTTTCTTTGACTGTCATTATGAAAACAATTATTTTTTTTTTAATTAATTCGTCTGTATTTATCTTAGGTACTTGTAATTGAATTCAAAGGGTAGCAATACAATATTTTTTTATACAAACAATATCACTTTCACTAAGTGTTCGGATATGCTAGTCAGCCAAATGATAATAATAAAATAGTAATTTAATATATATATATATATATATACTTATGCTGTAATAACATGTATTAACATGTAATAACATGGAATAACAAAGGTGTTCAACTGCAGCCAATGTCTGTCTTACATAATAAAACAATTTCAGTAAGTTAGAGAACGCTTGTTGGCTGGGTGTTCTTTCTTTTTTTTTAGTTTTGTTAACCATTAATTTTATCATTTTTTTTTTATTAAAAAAATCCAGGCATTCCAATGAAACGGTATATGCCATTGCTGTGACAATCAAATTTGAACTAATATTATAAAATTATAAGATCCCAGCTCATGTATAACTAAGGGAATCAAAGGAACTCTTTCGTCAGCATTTTTTAAACAAACCAATGGGGAGTTATTGCAGCAACAGTGAAAATCGAACTTGATTTACATTTCAATGTAGTTTGTAACGTTACATGGTGATACTATAAAGCAACTCAGTTATTTCCTGGGTTCCAACACGCACTTTTTAGAGACAAAAATGAGGCAGAAGATACCAAAAAGGAGCAATAAAAAAACACAAGTCGAGGAAAACAGAAAAAAAAAACATCGCCGAAAAGAAAAACGACGAAAAGACAAGATGGCAATTTTGGTTTCGAATTGTGGCCCCGGCGAATTATGAAAGTTAATGTGCAATAACATTTTTAGATAGCTGAAGAATAATTTAGCCCTCAAAATGGGTTTATATGAACATCAAGATTGTTTTTTGAATGTCTATATGCCATGTACTGTTTGACTGTCCGTATTTTCACATCCATACCGGCCATAGGTCCAGAAACTATTGTAGTGTTTTCAAACAAATATTCTAATATGACGTCCATATAACGCTTTGTAAAATATGGTCAAATATAATTCCGACCCATGTTAAAATGAGCATAGAGCATGACATGAAGGAATTATTTCGATTTTTTACGCTCGAACTTTTCAATTCAATTTTATGGAAAAATTAAGTGAAATTTATATGATTTTTAATTGACCTCTTGATAGATAAGAGACAATGGTTTTAGAATAGATATCACTGAAATAGATTGAACTTCTACTTTGAACCAAATTTTGGGGACATTTGTAACATTTTCAACCCATTTTTGCAATATTTTGTATCAAATAAATGCAAATTGCTTCCATAGTTACACCAACAAGAGATAATGTTTCACCATTTAAACTACTAGTATTGGAAATCAAATATATGGAAGATGCCGTACATATGCACATACATGACCCAAACAATAATCCTTTTTTGTTAGAAAGCAAGGGAAAGAGGGTGGTTAAAATTATGAGTGTCAGTTTTATTCAGTGTAAGTTTTTTTTCCTAACTATGTATTGCTACCCCAAAAAACAGTCTAAAAATCACTCCAGAGAAAACTGAAGATTGCGCAACACAAATGCTATCAAAAACCGGGGGTGAACTCAGATTGTCGGTAGGGTTGACAGTTTCTGTTCCATAAGTGACACCCGTCGTGCTGATCATGGGCAGTATGATTTAAATCCATAAGTAGTCGCGTTCAGTGATGTCACAATCAAGGAAAAGAGGACGGGATTGTTTCAACGACAAGTGAACAAATCCGCAGTCATCTGTGAACGGGCTTGAATGAAAGGTAATTTCAGTGACAATGAAAATCCATCTTTATCTGCATTGCTTTGTTAGGTTAGGTAAAACTTAATTAAAACCGAAATTAAGTTATATCTCGGAAACCGTTTTTACCATTTTGATACAATCCAATGGAGTTTACCCTGGAAAGAGAAAGTTATAATTGCACCACAGTGAAAATTGAAGTTGACTGGCATTTCATTATGTTGAAAGTTAAAAGGGCTACTCTAATACAAACTTGTAAACATTCGAAAACCATTGTTTTCGGATGGACAGATAGTCAAAGCGCCGATTTTGTAGCCCCTCCCACGAATTTTTTTCAAGAGGTATAAAACGGTTGGTAGTGTGCCATACAAAAGAACACATTAACGATGAAACACTAACGTTTTCACTTAAAAAAAAAACATCTCCGATCTTTTAGCTCCACGATTTAAAAACGACTAATAATTTTTATCATATACATACAGAATTGAAACATTCAAACGCATACTGAGCTGTTCTCGATACTTCGTTAAATAAACTATAATAACAGATTGCTGGATGATACGACTCGTTAATATCAAACGGGAATCTTTGAATTAATATATCCATGCAGAGGTCCCCATACGACTTACACAAGGGAGGAGTGCACACAATGCATAATGGGTAATTAAATCAAAAAGGGAGTAATGCACACAATGTATAATGGATAATTTAATCGAAAAGGGAGGAGTGCACACAATGTATAATGGATAATTAAACCGCATTGATTCAAGACATGTTTTAAAGTAATTCAACATAAACGAAGAAATATAATTATATAGCTACTAACATCAAATTCTTGGTAGAGAAAAAAAATGAAGATACCGCTAGGACCACCGACGAGATTTCAAACTGTGGACAGACTCATCAACATATGGCAATGTTAAAATATAGTTAAATATAATTACTTAATATAAACCATCCATCCCTCTTTTATCTCAGCTAACAGAGGAACAAAAGACATAGCTAAAAATATGTAATAAAAATCAAACCAGACAAAAAACTTTATAAAACTACAGAAACAAAGCAAAATATAATAATGTTGTTTAAGTGCTCGCAGTTACTGAATGCAAGTTCAAGCACTAAATATTGATTATGAAATCATGCATTCCTTTCCTTCGTAGGAAGAAATATATACACATGAATTAATAACTAAATTATCCATATGAAATAGTAGACATCTAGATAACACAAGGTCTTCTGCAAAATGTCAAGTTCTAAATCGCCACAAAAAAAAAAAAAAAAAAAACGGTGAAGGAAAATTTCACTTTATAATTCACGTGCGTCCGAAACGCTTGTCTGGAATTACCTTCATCAGAAACACTCGTACCTTTACGATGTATCAACGTAAGGAGTTATATGGAAAAAAAAAGAACATAAAAAATATAGCCAAATTCATCCAAGGTCAACTTTACCTGAGGGAGTTGGAATTTTAGTTTCGTAATTTCTTATCGAAGAATTTTACAATTATTGTTATAAATTATGCCAGTGCAGAAATGATACCGTTGTGGAATAACAGTCAAACAGCAACCTATCGACACAGTGCCAGTAAATAAAAGTATTACTTCATAAATTTCGTGTGTCCAAAGAGCTTTCTCGGTTTACCTTAATCAAGAAAGCTCAAACCTAAACGTTTGAAAACCAGCGATGTATAAATAAGTATAAACGTTCGGAGCTATATGACCAAAATGGACATAAAAAGAATAGCCAAATTCATCTAAGTTCAACGTTTTGAAGATATCTTTCGTGAAAATAGTACCGGTATGTTAATTCAAGTCAAGATGTTGATCATTTTTTTAAAGATGAAGTTTTATATCTTGATGAAAGAACAACTGTACTTGTCTTCTTTAACACGTTATATCTTATCAATGGTTAACAAACGACAATCTTTTATAAACACACGATTTAAGAGAATAATGCACACAAAATAGCTGCTAAAATTATCTTTGGTATTGAAATTAGCGTACATAAAAAAGTATATGTATCAGTAAAATTATAATATTATTCGAAAGATATACCGTAAAAACAAATATAACCGTGTTAATCAAAACTGTGTCCGACAACATATAATTTCGATCCGACAAAATCGAATACAACAGGATACTTGCTTAACCAAAAAAAAAAAAAAACAACACAAAAAAACAACAATCTAATGAGTTAAATGAATAGCCGAAGATGAGATGGAGCAAAGTTCCAGTGCGAAGAACACAATGAAACCAAAACAAAAAACCAAACAAAACAAAATTTCAGCTGTCTTTTGAGAAGTACATTTAATGAAAAAATGCTATAGCAACAAATGAATGTACAATATTTACCATCAAAGTAGCTATGGTGTAGGCATCAATGAAGTCAAAAATAGAAGAAAAACTGAGTGAAAGTAATTAGTACGAACCTGATATATAAACAAGAAAATGTCAGGTACAAAGCGATAATATCTGTATCTAATTTACCATGTCACAGAAAAAAAACCTCAGTAGAAGTACGATAAACACGAAAGTTGCCAATGTAGTAAAAGATTACGTAGGTTTCAGATATAAAAGAAGGATATAAGTTGCACAAGTAGCGAAAGTTAATACCTTCCACATAATTGATTTTTGTTTATATCGATGTAAAAGTCCGTTAAAAGCAAGCGATCACTGCATAAACAGGATGCGTCAAAATATCTTTTACTCTTTAACACTTTTACTGTAATTAAATCCATTTTCCCCGATTTTATTGACCTATTTGGAGCAACGAGGTTTTTTTCATTCATTGTACTTACATCCTATCAATTTCGATGAACAGTTTATCATTACTGGCTTTGATTACTGTGCAATACGACGGATGTAATATACGAAGCGGCAAATGCTTGCCTTTACGAAATAATTCCAGATTTTAATTGGAGTTTTCTAAGATATGCTAACGATGCAATTCATTTGTTCCCCTTGGAGTTTTTTTATATAATACTAAGTGAAACGTTGGTTTTTACCATGACCTTTTATTCTAGTATCTTTACTAACGTTACAGACGTGGGATTTAAAGAAGAGATGTGCAAAAAAGCTATTATTTTTGCCATGAAGTTGTAAAATTATCAAATTTCTCCTAGCATTACCAATACATGTTTATTTTATTGACACATGAATAATATAATATAAATAATAGTGTGGTCACCGAAGTTCATAATTATGATTTCTGATGTCAGTATGATGTCATACATTTTCCATAGTTGACACATTTTCCATACATGTAAAAGTAAAGAGAAATGTTATGATTGTCAGCAAGACAACTATAACCCAGAGACCAAATGATGAAGATGTAAACAACCATAATTCAACGTACGGCCTTTAACAATGAACAAAACCCATACCTTATAGTAAGTTATGCAATGCCCCAGTATGAAAAAAAAAATGTGAAACAATTGAAAAAAAATAAAAGAAAACAAACGCCATTTGGTCTTTTGTAGAAAGTTGTCTCTGTTGCAATTATGCCACACATCCGTAGCAGAGAACATGATTTAAAGTTAAATTTGTATTGCTGCAAAGAACGAAATTAATTAAATTCATAAAAAAAAGTTCTATATCATGCAGGATTAAAAGTAAACATAAGTATGTTACGACACACCCGTTTAATTTGCAAAATTGTTACAAACACATTGTCATCTTCAACATAACTTTTGGTCGTAAGAAGGATCAAAACCTTTTTGGCAAATCAATACATATCTCTGTAAAATAGTAAAATCCACACAAAATCCCTCAAAAAAAAAAAAAAAAAAAAAAAAAAAAAACAATGTAATTTAAATCGTCCATTATACACCGAAGTTTAATATAGTAATTCAACGAAGTAGGTATAATAATAAGAAAGTGTTCCATGCCAACTAAATCGCAATCACCCTTGTATTATAAGGTTAGATTATACCACCTGATGTTAGTCATTCAACCAAACTAACGATCACTTCGCTTCTACTTCAGTCTCGTTAAAGTCATTTTACTTCAATGGTCATCTGACCAGTAGCCACTCCATACATTTATTATCATTGTCAGTAATTATTATCAAGTTTAATCGTAGGAGCACTGATTGGAAAATGTCTGAAATGTGTTCTGCAAGACTGCAGTATGTAATACATTTCAGACAAATAAGAATTAAGTGGAGATAATTTTAATAAGATAATGATTGAAGCTTGTAAATATATTTTGCTCTGCATCAATCTACAGTTAATGTTTCGAATGAAAATAGCACAATCATTATTCTGACATTATTATTTATACGTTATGTAAGTTGAATACGGTATTTAATTGAAAAGTTATTTGATTACTTATATTGTTGAAAATATATAAAAAAAAAATAAATTCTTCAATTGTTATGCAACAAATATGTAAGAATCAAGTCACATGTTCTCCCCGTTCCACCGATGGTCCATATATAGAAACTTGATCCGCAATGGCGACAATATTATTATTTTCTTCCTCTGAAATTTATGAAATCCATGATCTGATCATGATTCATTTAAAGCGTAACATTCATTGATTCAATTTGTGAAGCAGATTTAGAGCAGAAATAATTCATTTAATTTCTTATAAGATCCAATGCAAGCATGTGTTTAAAATCTTGAATTCGTTTTCGAAAATTAATGGATAAAGCTATTATAGTTTTCAAGATGATAGGCAAAAACGTACAAAGTTGGCGAAAATTGTCATTTAAGGAATCGACTGATGATTCAAGCCATGTTGAGGTATTTGTAGAGCTTGTCTTGCAGATTCTGTTTGTTATTCAAAGTTTCTCTCTATTTATTTTAGTTTTTAAGATAAGGCAAACATGAATTTGTATTATTGTCAATAAAAGGCAATAACTCCCATAAGAAGTCTGACAGTTTTAATGTAAATGAACAGTAGGTAGCTCTCAGCATTCCGAACATTCTTGCCAGTCAGATTTTCTCTATTACAGCGGTTTTCAAGATAACACTTGCATTTACCGTATTATTTTATTTTTAGTCATGTCGGCCATGTTTTTAGACAGGTGGAATCATTGGACATATTTATAGAAGATATCCCAATGATGGCTGTGGAAATATTTGAACAAATTGGCCCAGTATTTTCAGAGGACAAGATTTTTGTAAATGTTAACGGACGACGACGTTGGACGCCTAAGTGAGAATAATTATCTTAAAACGATATCTAAAGGTCAACATACGGTTTCAACATTAGCCATGTTCTTATATAATATGTCAAGCTTTCATTGGTCCATGTTCTTAAAGAGATGAGAATACATTGAAAAGAGACTATCTAATATTTGTCATCAACATCAAATTCTCCAAATGATAAAACAAAGCATTAAGATATGATAATCAAAGAGCCTTGTATCGCTGAGAGAAAAAAAATGGATAATTTGTTTCCCTTGATATCAATTTTCAATTCCTAAAAAATTGAAAAGGACATGAATAAATGTTTTATTTATTCTTCATACTGATGCAATCTTGAACACACATTAGACCAAAGGCTGCACTAGTATCTTCGCGATTAAAATGATTTTATTCTTTAAATATTACAATTATGTTTCTCTTATAGCTGTGCCATGTTTCCCATATGAAGAGATATTTCTCATTTCACACTGAACGTGAAATGAATAAGTGATACGAACAATTCGCTAATTTGGTTGGTCTATTCTGCAATCATTTCTATTGGCTATTCGTTATGTCGAGGATGACGTGTAAGAGGTCACATTTCCCCTTTGGCAATGAAAATCTGAAACTTCATTTTTTACCTAAAATAATCTTTCGTCAAATTTGATTCCAGTTTGAAGCGTACAAAAAGCTTGAAAACGTCTGATGTTAACAGTAGTCTGGGTTCCTAACACATAACTCTCAATAGGTTAGTGGACTTATATTTGAAGAGAAGATTGCGAAATCGAAAATATTCCATCAGAGGACTAAGATAATTTTTCCCATAGGAGAAACAAGTGTAACAACTCATGAGAATTGAATGTTGCATGATATCATTTCCCGTTATTTAATTTGAATAATAATAATAAACTCGCCTAAGACTGGTTTATCATTATATTTTGAAATTTTATTAACTCGAGTTGATATCAAGCGATATCAAATTCTTATATATAATATTAGTTATGAACGCAATAAAATTTTAAAATTATTCGACAAAAGCAAAATATGTACAAATCATTCCCATACTATATTTATTTATATCTGTTCTTGAAACGACTATTCATTATCGCAGTGAGTCAGTGGAGGCAATATCCCTTTTGAAAATTTCTCGCAGAGGCGAATTTAGGGGATCAGGGGGCCCGGGCTCTATTATGGAGCTTTATATATGATAAATGCAAAGACTTTTTACAAGTATAGGTCCAAACGTGGGCTTGCCAGCCCAACCCCTTTTCATAATTCTAGACCCACAGCTGTCATGGTTGACTTTAAAATCTTATTTCATATCATTATCATTTGTTATTACGTCATAACCAAAATATAAATATAAACAACAAGTAAACTCAAAGCAAAGAAGTTGATCTGCTTGTAAATGTATAGGTTTTTTCATACAACAAATAATCTACAATAATAAGGCATGTTGTTTTCAATATCAAAGTTAGAATTAACAGATGCTAATCTATAGTTTAAAAAATTATATGTTTACTAGGTGTCTTGCAGTTGAAAGATAAAAAAGGTAAATCAGTATAATTAAAATATAGAGGCACAAGTTTTTGAAAATACAATCATCGAATATACTCGGTAAATTGATAAAACCAAGTCCTTTTCTAACATATCTAAGTTTTAAACTAGAGTGTACACAATGACATGTCTCGCCTGCTTTACTAATCATTATTGAATATTATGTTGAAAGATCAAGGTCTTGCTACAGGTAGAAGATATACCTTAACATTATCGATGATTTATGAAAACAAGGTCAAGGACAGTTTAATCCTATCAGACGGACATGTATGTCTAACGATAACTGTTTTCATCAAATATAGATGACCTCTTTTTTATAGTATCCGAGAAAAGGACATATAAACGAAAACATAATGTTGGCCAATGAACCATGAAAATAGGGTCAAGATCAGAAGAACCCTGTCAAACGAACAAGAACACCTTAAAATCATTCTATTCACAAAATATCGTTGACCTGCTGCTTGCTTTACCTGAGAAACGGACCTTATCCCAAAAGCTAAAAGTTGACAGATGAGGTCAAGCTTAGATAAATGATTAAGTCATGGTCAGTCCTTCGGTAAATTTTCAGACCTATCCACTGCGGTAAATTCAGAACTGTTCAGACAATTCGCTTGCAGTCAATTAAAATCTGTTCAGTCTATGTTCAGATTGTTCAGTAGTTTTTATCTACCTGTACAAAACAGCAACATACTGAATTGTCTGAAAAGCTACTTATAACAGTATTGGTTTGACTGTATGCCGAATGTAAGAAAACATCTGAAAAATAACTTACTCTTAAAAAGACATAACATTTTTAGATTCAGACTTTTCAGATATTGTTAATATCAAAATGACCGTTTAAGACTAAAATTCGTAGATTTATATTTTAGAGGATATAATACTATGTTGAAAGGACTTCCTCAAAATGTTTGAGGGTAAACCAATATGTTGGTGTCAAACATAGCAAAAACGAATTGTCAGATGAGTCGGTTGTTCGTGGTTAGTGTAGTTTGGCGTACTGATTTATGTTTCATGTAATTATTGCTATCTTTTACATGTATTGTTTCACTCTAATTTTCTTATTGATGTAGATTGAGGCAACATTAGTTTACCGATGTTCAAATCTCATAAATCGATTAAAAAGACAAAAATCAATAACAAACAAACATTGAGGAAATGGTATGAACTCCAAATGGACTGAGACCAGTTGCGTCGACAGGGTAATCGTCTCCTGCTATGCATGCATCACCCGTCATGCAAATCAACACTCAGTCAAAATATTCCAATAGGGAATAGCACACAATCTGTAAAATTACATTTCAGACAACTATTCTAGTATCTAAAGATTTAAGACGACAAAAAACATGTTGCTAGTGAGTTGATACACACACCAATTCGTGATGTTGACTGTTAAACATATATACTAGTAGTTACATTTTCAGTCGTTCTTTTACAATCTGGTGAAGCTGTTTTGTCTGTAAGGAAAACATCCCTGGTTTAGAAGTCTGCGTAGAGTGAACATGCTCGAGTGTAACGCATCAATTGAGATTTTCGCGGATACTTTATTTCGCGATTAGTCCTTTCTATCTGTTTTCGCGACGATTTATTTACGCATTTTTTCCTAAACTTCATATATCTATATAAAGGAAGACCCAAGTTTTAAATATTTGCGATATCGTTTTACCCGCAAAAGTCGCGAAAATAGATCGCTCGCGAAAATAAGTTTACTGATGAAAAATCTCAGTTTTTATGATAATGCAATAAAACCTGAGGGTTGTAGGTGCTAGTTTAAACGAATATATAATACATTGGATGGATAACAGGATTAACCCAAAATATTGTTCAGTACAACAGACCACACTTACCATCATCATTCGGTTCCTCCGATTAAATACACGAAAAAGAGAAAGACAAACGAACAACACATGGTCAAGATATTTCGACTTTGTATAGGCGCACAATGTGGTTGGGTTTCAAGTTTCACTTACATGAGCAACACGACGGGTCAACAAATGGAACAGAATATGCTTACCCTTACGGAGCACCTGAGATCTCCCCAGCTTTTGTGTTAGTGTTGCTCAGTCTTTAGTTTTCTATGCTGTGTTTTGTGTAATGTTTATGTCTTTTGGTTGTTTTTCGTTTTTTTCCCATGCCATTGTCAGTTTGTATTCGACTAATGGGTCTGAATATCCCTTTGGTAGCGTTTGCCTCTCTTTTACATGCACACACACCTTCCCGTTAGAAACATGAATTTGTATGTTTCATTGAAATATTTGATCAGAGGGTTAAAACTATTGTTTCATTCACGTTTTTTCGTTCACTTTATTCGTTATTCGAAAAAGAAAACACACTTTTGTTATACGCAGATGATTCTCTTTGATACCACAAATGATCAGCAACAAGCGAAAGCTACAGTGAATTAAGCATGCCTAGACAAGTTAACACAAATTCAGATGAACCTTGTTATGCTGATTATAATTTTAATTATCCGGTACTAACTATATAATTTATTCTATCAAGAACTGTTGAGAAAAAAATAATCAAATATATTCTATATTTAAGCCGTTTAAAATATCTTAATCAGTAAAACATGACGAAATTTCATAAAATGTTAATATCAGATAAAATAAATTAAAATGCAAAATTTAATAAACAATTTTGAGATTGAATATGTTAAGCATGAATAAGACCTTGTATACTATGATTTTGACACTATCTTGTCTATTTCACCCGCTGTTCAATGTGAATCTAATCTTTCCTGTAAATATATTGCATTATAATTAGGCCAATCAAAAAAGCCACAAAGTGTTTGGTATATGATAACCATCTCAAGCTATTTCAAACATCTGGATGATAAACAACATTTACACCATGATGTCATTAAAAGTAATTTGATATCCTGCATTTATCATGCTTTATCCTAAAATAAGGTCAAATTCTTAATTATTAAAAGGTAACATTTGCATTAATCATACTATCAAAGCGTCAATTAGATATTACCGAATCGGGCGAACGCCCTCAAGTGTATATCTCATACAAAAAAATAGCACACTGTTAATTATTTTTTTTGGCAAAAAACGAAAAACGACCAAAAGACAAACAACAGTTTACAAAATGCAGCATAGAAAACTAGAGAGAGAGAGCAACAAGAACACTACCAAAAACTGGGGTGATCAGAGGTGCTCAGGCAGGATAAGCAGATCCTACCCGATATGTGGCACCCGTCGTGTTGCTCATATACGTACAAATGCGGTGATAAGTCTAATCCCGTGATTTACATTCTCTTGTATGACTTCCGATTGTCATATGACCTGATGTAAGTATAAATATAAATACACAGTCATGTACGTGAAATCGCGCAATGACGATTTTACTTAGATCAAAATAATATAGAAATGTAGAAGAATGACTTTTTGTGGGAAGAATTATTTAAAAAGAAAGGTTCTTTCTGCTAGCTTCCTTGTTTCACTTTTTAATATTTTTTAAAAACTAAACATGCTTAGCACATGCATACTCAATACCCAATTTAGGATCAAATTGAATTTCGCCTGAATATGGATACAAAAGAGGTTGAATTATTTACTTGTAAGTCAATAATACATCAGCGATGTTTTTGAGCTTATTTTGACAAAATTAAACCAAACTAAAAGCAAAATATTATTTCACAATACTACTTTTATTTATGTTTGAAACAATAAAAAAGTCGTATTTTGATTTTCTTGTCAACTTCGTAGATAATCCCCCTTTTACTTTTAATGATGAATATTCAAATTTTCATTTTTTCTAGTGATTAAAATATTAGTTTTCAGCTGAAATGAACAGAACTGTACAAACATACACATATACAATTTCGAATATCTACTATCATAGATGTATAAACCCATGGGTTTATACATCTATGCTACTATTGAAACATTAATTTTTAGGAAGAATGCTCAATTTAATTTTGTAATGATCGATATATTTATTTTCAGTTGGAATGAACAGAAATACATATACATAGAGCGTATTGAATATCAATTATTGAAATTCAAACTTATTAAGATGATCTTTAAATTTTATTTTTTCTTATGATAAAATTATAAGTTTTCATGTGAAATAAGAAGCAATATGTATACCTATAAAATTTCGAATATCTGTTATTGAAACGTTTCTAAGATGAATCAGTCAAAACAGGCAAATTCGGGTAAACATCTGGAAGTTGCATACGTTGATGAATTACAATGCAATAGTGCAATAAACAAATTTAATTGATTGCAATGTTATATCATTTTAAATGTTATGTTATGGAGTTGTTGTATATAATTCTCGTTATATTATATACTTTCAGATCAAGGTCACAGTAATAAGGCATCACAAATAGGTCGAGGCATTAAGAAAACACTTTGTGGTTTTACACATAATTATTTATTTTGTTTTCTTATCTTCAATCTCTATATATTCAAATTTAAAATCTTTATATATTCAAATCTTCGAGTAACATCTGAAGGCATACCTCCCAATAACAACACGAGAACTCAATCAAAGAGGAAGATTATGCATCATTTATATCACAAGTTCAAAATCATTATTGATACATCTTACAGCTGTCACTAAACAGATTAACACTACTTACCCAGGTTTCATAAAGACTCTTCCAAAATGAATATCAGCTTTTAAGTCTGTCTGCAAAACACTCTTCAGTAAATCCTGTTGTAATAACAAAGGGATATGCCATCATAAGTTTGTTGTGTAAACCCATCATAACAAATCTGGATTATCCATTGGATATTACAGACGATGTCAGGGGTACAGATGTTTTAATCATACTACTAACTGTTTATCCATATCATATTACCTGGTCAGTCAGTTTAAAACAGTTATAGCAAAAAAGCATAACAAAACACAACCCTGTTAAGACTTTACTGCACCAGTTATCACCTTTTCACACCCAAACTTTTCCTGAAATTTTATATGAATATATAAAACGAGAAAATTGTAATATGTATAATTTTTTGACTAAAACATGATTATTATTTCTTAAAGATGACACTATAGAAAAAATAAGCGAACAGTTATAATTATGTCGTATGTGCTTTAAATCAAACAAAGCAATACTTTGCTCTTTTATGAACAGGTTGACAATCATTCGAAACAATAAAGTTATTTTACCCCTGACATGTACCTAAGCCAAATTTGGCGCGATTTTTTAAAAGTTATGGTACTCAATGGTCTTTAACTTATATTTGTTTTGACATTTAAACTGTTTGGATTGAGTATTTAAAATTCATAGGAAAAGTAAATCTATACAAATATTGTTAAAGGCAATGTACTACTATATTTGTTTTAGGTGATTAAGCAGGAGCACTTAGATAGTTATTAACATTTGTCTATAATGTGTAAGAATTGGGACGTTTAGTCCGATAAATTGATTAGGGAGAGTGCTTTAAAGACCCTAACAAGAAATCTTTCAGGGGTTTTAACGAATCCTTAGATGTTCTGGGTCGAGGCAAAATTTTCTACCTCTATCCGAACACAGCTTGTTGTTCGAGTAACATTCAAAGGTAACATTCAAAGTCTTCCAACCTTCATCAATATCGGACTGCATTTGAGAACCTATTAAATCAATTCTTTATTTTTTTCCTGTCCTGATGTGAATGAAATATTTGTTCTTCAACAAAAGACAATCAAACTAAATATGAGGCTATTTCGATTTGTTTGACTGGGTATTTATCATGTTTATCCTAAATGTAAGTTTTTTGAAAGCCAAAAGCAAATATGTAAGAGACAGACTTGTGTCTTATAATCATTTTGTCACTTAATATATTTATATTATTTCATGATATTTTAATTCAAGGGGCTAAGAAGTAACATTATTATGATTTTCCTATTAAACATTAAGTATGATGAAATGGTATCACCACCAAACCTTATCTTACGAAACACAATTTAAAAACTAAACAATCGAAATAACAGTAAATATTCACGTATAAGACTGGGACACGTTTTAATGCATCCAAACAACACAATATAATTCAAAATATAAACAGCGAATAAAAAGAGACATCGTCAAGAAGCTTTATAAACATATGCAAATGAAGGAACTTAGAAATATGAACCTTTTCTCCCATTGATACACCTCCAGTTGATATAATGACATCTGTTTTCTCTAAACCAATCTTTAACACAGTTAGAAGAGATGTAGGTCTGCAAAAGTAATACTACCGATTATGTTTCAAGATTATTCGTTTCGATATTACCTGATTTAAATAAATAATAAAAAAACGAAATTTGCATACAAAACAACAGAAATTCAAATTGTAGTGATAACCTTTGGATATCTTACATTTAACCTCAAATCAAATAATTTGCGGGGTTTGAGGTGCTTCACTATTTCAGCTTATCTTCTAATGCAGAATCTACACCAGTAACATGTACAAACTGATATTAATAATGTTCATACTTTATCCGGTCAGAATTTAAAAAAAATGTTCATTGTCCAATTTCTATTATTGTCTTTATTTCACGAGTTGATTGGCTACATTTAAAAACGTATCTTTGCATCTGTTTCGACGGACATTCTTATTAAATATTTGTTAGGTCGAAAAATAATTCAAGACACTTCTTGCAATCTCATAACGGTAATATCAGATTTTGTTGAGTTAAAACTGGTTTTGTTTTGGTTTCTGCTACCGCTTGTTTGCATTATGTAATCATCCAAATATACAGTCATTCTCTTCTGTGATTTATTTGGTAGCCAGTGCTTCAGTTATGGATTGATTTATGAAATAAGTGTCTAAAATTCCCTATTAATAATTAAAATTATCAAGAAACTAAGATTCCGACTCCCTCAGGCAAAGTCGACCTTAAATGAATTTGGCTACTTCTTTTAGATCACATTTGGTCATATAGCTCCTAACGTTTTATCGTATTCATACATCCCAGGCTTTGAAATATGGGTTTTAGCGTTCCCAATGAAGGCAAATCAAGAAAAAACGCCTAGACAAACGAAATTTATGAAGTCTAATTTTCATTTGGAAAAAAAAACTGATTTCCAATTTTTTTACTATAAATCTACCCGATTAAGTTAGAAGGAAAAATGGCACATAGCGCAATCAAGAGTAAGTTTATTCCTATTATATACATACGTATCTTTCGCAACTTTCAGGTCTACTACAGGATATCCATATTCTTCAAGTTGTGTCATCAATGTGGTCTTGTTTGAATCTCTGATTTTACCCTCTCGTAAAGGTTCATCTGGTTCTATAAGCTACAGCGATAACGAACAAAACATTTACTTTTTCAAGTGCACTAGCAACACGTCTTTAACATTGTTGACGGATAAATTGACAAATTTTTTGCGGGCAATTTACAAGCCGGTATTATACATATCTATCAAGTTTGAACATAAAATGAGCTGAAAATTCCTATATATTGTAAAAATAGGTTAAAGATTTTTCTACAAAAATGGGAAAAGTATATGCAAATTCCTTGTTTAATGTCATGAAAAAAACTACAAAAACTTTTTGTTGACATCATTGTTAGATCCATTTGTTTGTTTGTTTGATTTTTTCAGTTAGTTGTGTTGTATGTCTGTGAGGTATGTTTTGGCTGCTGGATCCCAATTATTGTCACATTAACCTATCATGTCTGTTTGGGTTATTCACCCAATTTAGTTCATATAACGGAACTATAAACAATTGTCATACAAGTGGGAGGTTTAGCTAGCTATGAAACCAGGTTAAACCCACCATTTTCTTCGGAACATCTGTCTCTAGTCAGTAATACGAAAGTTGTTTTCACTCGTTCGTTGCATGGTTGATAATGTTTGATTTTGTCAGTTTTTATGGACTTTCCCTTTTTGAATTGCCTTGTAGTTCGGTATTTTTGTTATACTTTTTTCCAATGGGATTTTATTGCGCACAATGACTTGCCGATTCGGTTTTGTACTCATATGAAGCAGATTTCATACAGAACTTTCTCGGACAAAAAAAAAAAAACATCTTCAAAGTTCTTTAATTTAACGTTTAGATACATGAATTATATTGATGATGTTCTGTCACTCAATATCCCGATTTCAATTTATGCCTACATTTCATATATCCAATGAACTTGAGATTAACGAAACTACCTAAAGTAGAAGGTCTGCTTCATGTCTTAATTTTTTCCTCGATATTGACGCAGATAGACTTCAAACTGCAATCTATGACAAACGTGATGATTTCAACAATTTCCAACTTTCATCACCCTCTGCTCTATCGTATGGAGTTTAACTAGTCTCAGTTTATACGTTGCACTCGTGAATGTTCACACTTTACGGACTTTACTTACAGTTGTGTGCTCCTTACATAAACACTGATCCAACAGAGTTTTGAGAAAGAACGAATGAAATCGATTCTACATAACTTTTACGGTCACCATCGCATTGGTTGACTGATACGATATGTCGATGTCTTTAACTCATTAATGGCATGTTTCGCGGTCTTATATTTTTATAATTCAGTACACTCGTCTATTCTGTAGTTTAAGCGATTCTTGAATGTGACATTTTGGCTGAGTGTGAATTCGTATGGAGGTTGACGCATGCATAGCAGGAGACGCTTACTCTATCGACGCACACAGTCTCGCTCCTTTTGGAGACTCAGGATTTTTTTGTTACCTTGATTTGTCTTATTTTATTCGATTTACGAGATGTGGACGTCGGAAAACTATTGTCGCCTTTAATTAGGGGAGAGGTCATAAAAAGAATAAATATAAGGGCACAATTCCAGTTGAAATAAAAGCCTACAAACATGTAACAATTTTCGATCGAACCCGATAAAGGTTATACTTGAAATACGGAACTAAGTATCATACGTCTGTTTATTACAGCCACCAGGGAGGTATCTCTTCAGGTAGACTATTAGTTCTGGAGAGTATAATCTCTGTTCTATTTAGCAATGATGCCTTTAATCATTTCCAGTCGTTTATAGTTGTGGCCTTCCACGCTAATGAATGTAATTTCAGAACCACGTACGTACAGAAATTAGTATTACTTTTTTCTGTCTTAAGTTATGGACCTTGTCCGTTGCTGTCAATACTGATATCTTAATATTTTTGTCCTTATAATAATTTTGTGACGGTAGATCTTTATGGACCTCCGTTAAATTATTCAAAACTTGTCTTAAGACTCAGCGATTTATATAACATGACATGTGGTATAAAACTTGTTGAGGACGGCACTATTTCCTCGAAGTGTCTGTCTTTCGTGGTAATGTATCATTGGATTGAACACCTCCATTTTAGTTTCAATCGACTAGCAAACACTATGTCATTTGGTCTCTGGTGGAGAGTTGTCTCAATGGCAATTATACGACATCTTCTTATTTTTTTATGTATACTCAATACATTTGGCATGCTCTAAATTGTCCCGATGACATTTCTTGGTGAATGAGAACCTAACTGGAATTAATTGACTTCTTTTTAGTTTCCTTATTTCTACTGAAATGTCGCTAGTGTGGAAAGTTTTTCTGTCTTCTTCTATACAAAAACTTAATAAAAGTCAGAGATAAAATTTAAGAAAAATAGAATTTGAATATCACCCGTTATAATCGTCATTTTGCAGACACCACAAAACGAAAAGGTCTGAAAATGTACAAGCTATTCTTGAAGGCAACTGCATCAATCTCATTTAAGTAAAAAAAAAACACAAGAAGATTTTATTTTCATTCGTTTGACAAATTACTGTGGAAAGCAAAGGTGTAATATATTGGTTTCTGTGAAGTAAGGACATCATACGGACAGAATTCCCCATTGACAAGTGGCAATAATAATTATTAGAACAATTACTCAAAAGAAATTAGCGTGGGACATTTTTTTCTAGATAAAACTAGATACGGACAAATGACAGGGTATCTATAACAATTAGGATTAAACAGCTGTGCCCTTTCAATTACATGCAATTAGTCTATTCTTAATCGTGGCCTTATAATATTTAATACATTCATTAATTGATAATAGCTTATGTTCAGAGCTGTAGGAATTTGACCTTTCTATTTTTCGTATCGGTTTGACTGTTAAAAATTGCTTCCGATACAAAATGTTCATGTCTGAGAATGAAAAGGGGAAATAATTGATGGTAGTGGTCACATGGGATATATTTGTCCTAAGCGATCTAATTATCCAATCAAGATTAGCAAACAAAAGGTAAAAAACTTAACACTTCCAGTCCAGTAAAAAGCCTCAAAGAAAAGCTAGACTTCACATGATACATTATCGATACTTTTCTTAAAGCTAAATTGTAGCATTATAAATAAATATATATCCACCAAATATTTTTCCTACACTTTCGCAATTTTAGTAGAGTACTTTTTTGTCAAGCAGAAAAGAGACTGGAAAAATGAAAATGAGCATATAAAAAGATTCCTATAAATGCATACATAGACTCGTCATAAACAACAGAAAATTAGTAATTGACTTGAAGATTACAAAAGTTCGTTACAACAACAATTCAATTTAAAATAATGCTTGATACAGATGCACCGATCTCTATTCAGGAATTAGATTTCTATGATTCCATGCATGCTCATTCAATTTTAGTTTACCAATTCAACTTATCTGTAAACTATAGACTATAACTAGGAGAGGACTTTGTATAAGTGGCTTGTCATTTGTTTTCATTGTTGTGTCATTGTATTAATGTACGTGTTTATTTATTTGTTTTCTAAATGAAATATTGTTTATATTAACAAATCTATACGATATTCTTACTTCTACGTAATATCTTAGCTGTTGTTCCTTGCATATTTCTTTTTTGTGATCGAATTTGATTAATAATTTTTTGGATCTTCTTCACTCGCTATAGTAAATTACATTTTCATTGGAATGTAACGTTTTTATAACAACATGTCAAAATGTAGTAAAGCACAAATTTGCAATGACAGTGTCTCCCTCTTCATAACGACAGATGGTGTAGAACCTTGCGCAAACTTCTGCTCCTAATAGATTTGCAATAATTACTTGTATAAATAATCAAAGGCCTAATCCGATTAACGATCCATTTCATATATAAAAATGTTCTAGACTTGGATATTTATGCTGCTGTTGCAATACCATTTTGTAAACCAAATTTATTTGGCCCCCAAAATTCTACAAGCCTTCAAAACAAAAGTAAGACTAGTTTTACTGATAAATGAATAGAGTTATATATTTTAGTCTATGTAACTGTGAGTTGTTTCGTGTTTATTTAGTGAGCCAAACCCTTTCCACAGGATTTTTATAGTTGTCCAAGATTAGGACGCTAACCAACAAGTTAATAAACCCCGCCCCTATTTTTATATCTTCCTGTCCAAAGTTAGGACCTACAATTCAGTGATTGTCGAAGATTGTTGTCTGTCATTTTTGTGTTGTTTATTGTTTTTTACATTGATCTGGCAGTAACATTTCTGGGTTGCACTCTTTCAAATTTGTTTTAAGCAGTGGCTTTTTATAGCTTACTATACAGAACCTACATAGTTATTTTCATCCACGTGTTTTGGTCTCTTGAAGATAGCTGTCTCATTGGCAATTACATCTCATTATTTTGGTCGTTAAAATTATCATAGTACACATAGGTTTGGACAAATAAGATATAAGCAAGGTTCTTACCCCAAACACATTTATGAAAAATCATAATAATTGCTAATATCTGACAGACCTAACGAGGCAAAAGATACTCAAGGGATATTCAAACTCATAAGTCGAAAACACACTGACAATGACACAGCAAAAAACGAAAAATGACGAAAAGACATACAGTACGAAACACACAACAAATGAGGGATGTTATTTGATAAACTTATAAACAAGTAAAAAAAAAATCTATTCAAGAAGTCAAAATATGAATGATTAATTAAATTGGTAACCTTAAGTTGTAACAAATGGAAATGCAAGTAGTTTGGAGTGAAGCACGATACTTAAATCGAACCATTGCTTTTTTAACACGGGGAATCTGTAGTTTCGAAGTCGTGTGTCGAAAGTAGTGTAGTCAAAGGATATATACATGTAGTTACACAGACAATGTCAGGAACAGTTATTCCAACTAAATTCTCCGCAATCTGGCGCCATGATGAAACACCAAACATTGCTATTTTCATTAGTCTTTGGTCTATCTGCATTTTGACTTACAAATTGTTATTTACTTGTTAAATACAACGTACATGTAATTTGTCATATTGAGTGATGGAAATCCTAATAATATTAAACGAACTCGTACACATAAAAGAAATAAGTAACTTAAATAAACAAAAAGATTTTCAATTCGATGAATAGAAGTTAGAATGCCATACACAGAGGAAAGCAAGTCGAACTTGGAAGAAAAAATGTAATATACTGAATTATAATCTCTTTCTGTACCTTTTTGCCTTCAATTAATTTGAAGTTGGTAATGTATTTTGCATAGTGGCGTGTCACGATTTACTGATATTAATGCGTTGAATTTTATGACAACGCAGTTTAGGTAAGTAATCGATGGTGCTACTTTTTTAAAGTTTTAAAATGCAATAAAATTTTTAAAGGCTATTCCCCGTCCACAGCTGATGAAATGAACATTTTTCTCGTAATTAAATTTAGCAATATTCGTGCAATATCTCTATAGTATAATTTTAAATAGTGCATGTGAATATTTTTTGATGGAATCATGAACTATAAATATTCTATTTATTTATCTAACATTTATTCGATATATACAATTGTATTATTTCCAATCTGTTTACATGATTGAAAGGATTTATACATAAGGACGTCATATGGAGTGGGAGTAAATAAGTCTGCAATTCAATCAGCAGCAGATGACTCTCAAAAAGCGACAAATCATTTTAACTCCTTTCGACTTAAAAAATTAAATTACTACAAAAGGAATTCAATGTAAACACCCACTTTAATAGGAATGGTATATATCTGTCTGATGATTCCATTCATAAAAACCAAAGTTTCTAAATTTGCAGGTTTTATTGATTTCCTTAACTACAAATATGTTTTGGGAGTAACAGACAGCTATACATACCTCGTTGCCGGTAGACATAACACCAACAATGGGTAATTTGTAACAGGTTACATGTGTCACACCAACAGTTGCTAAAATGCCAAGTTCTGATGGTCCAAGACACTGGCCTTTGGATAATACAACTTGTCCTGCTTTGATGTCTGAACCTACAGCTCTGTGGACAAAAGAAGCAAATATCACATTCCTTCAAAATAACTTCAAAAATTATGTTAAGCAATTGAGGTCATGACATAACATTTACTAGTCTTTTGATGCCTTCTGGTGCATTTTACAGAATTTCAATGCGCCTGAAAAAGTAATTACCATCATTCATAAACTGTATTATGTCATGGCGGAAATAAAAATGTGAGTTAAGACAGACACATTTTAAGTCATTCATAAAACTATTTTACAGCGCCAAATTCTGACTGAAATGTCATGGAGTTTGTTTGCTTTTGTTGTCTCGTTCAGCATCTGTGGTAGTTAAATACTAATATCAAGGTAATTTACAAATATCCTTTTGTTAATATAGGAAATGTCAATCTAAAAAACAAACAAAAAATCTTTATATACCATTATGTAAAACACAAAACGTATATTGTTGTAAACATCGTTGAAAGTCTCTGTTAAACCTTCGTATTTGATTCAAGAAATCTAAATTTATTGAACTTAAATCAAAATATTTAAATCATATTTCCCAGCGTTATGCACTTTATCATGAGGTTAACTATAGGCGAATGCTTTGTCATTGAAACAGTTCTTATCTATTTCCTACAAAGGACATGTTTTACGTGTATTAGAATATTCATAATTGTAAGCATAAAATCCATAATCTTTGTTAAATGTATTGGCTTTATTAACGACTAATAGATATCTACGTATATGTACGGATTCACAGATTAAGTTTGTCTAAACAATATACAAAATTAATGCTGCAGACTTGCTCTATGAGAACTCTGGATGGGGGAATTTATTTTCAAATAGACAAACGTATTATGACTCCTTCATAATTTTTCGAGAAATATACTACAATAACTAATGACAAATTATTGCCTTTCATTAGACTTTCTGATAGGAACAACGCGAGCATATACATTCAAAAACTGAAACAGAATAACCATATTATAAAGTTTTGCAAATATAAATCCCTTATTCAAATTATAATTTGATTCATACGCTTCCTCAGTTAAAAGGACGACAGAAATAGAATACGTGCAACATCGATTTCGATCACAAAATACATTCTGATTTGGCTGTACCCGCTTAACAAATCATATACAGATAATGACATTATCCCGCTATTTCTAGAGAAACGCGGGAAAATTCATTCATTTATACCTATAAAACTCGGGGCGATTTAGAGCTTGGCATGTTGTGTAGGAGTTAAATATATTTTTTTATTACAATTCCATTATAGAAAGGCAGTACTACAGTAGTTATATTGTCGCCTGAAAACGAAAAACAAACCAGAAATGATTATGAATGAACTGAAATATGCTATGGTATCAATAAGGCAGCGTTCTGGGGTATAGACCAAGACTGCAACCTCACGACACAAAATAAAAACAACGTATAGGGCATATGTAGGTAAAAGTAGAAGCGGTAAATGATGTGACTTATTTTTCTTTTCAAGTACAATTACTTGTGAACTATACATATGTAAGTACATACTAGCTAAGTATTACATACAACATGTTATAGTTTATAACCAGAATCATATCATATTGGCAAATACTTCAGTAGCCATCTTTTCTCCGTTAGATGTCGGTGAAAACCATTACAATAGACATTAAGTTAAACGTTTATGTCAGCACTTCAATAATTCATTGTCGGACCACCCTACTGGATGAAAAGATGAGCATAAGTCATTTACAGACTAAATTGGCCATAGGTTGTCTGATCTTCGTCAATGTAGGTAGCACGTAAACTGCACTGCTTCAATACATGTATTTACCATTAACTTGTAGAAAATTTGAGTTGAACTTTTTGAGAGCTGTATCATCAATTAAATATATATATATAAATTATTTAAAGCAATTCTCGATATTTTGTTTGGTTTTATATATATAAATTATTTGCAGTAATTTCTCGATATTTTTTTTATTTTTTGTATTTTCTAATGATGATATGCATGGTGAGAAATGTTATACAATTATCATATATATTTTAAGCAAAAATTAACAGAGGAAAATTCTCCGAGTAAGACTCACTAAGAGCATTTAATTGCAGCAAACTGTAACATGTATGTTGAAAATCCCATAAATGAAAGACAGTGTTCATATTATTTTAAAACTGCTGTAAAATACCCAACCGACCGGTCAATTAACAAAAGCGCTTACAGTTAGAAATAAATGCAACATATACTATATTTCTGCAAGCGGTATATTAAAAGTATGTATAAGAAATAAGCTTACAAAACATACATACATACATACATACACATATGTATGTTACAAACTTTTCAAAATATTTAAAGTTTGAAGTGGAAATTTTGAGATTTAAAGATTGTTTAGGTCTCAGTATAACATTCGGAACCTATAAAACTGTCGATTGTCGTCCGATAAATTTTTCCATTGTTGTAAAATTGAACCAATTAGTACGGCCTACATTACTGGTTATATTTTTTTACTTTGAATATATTATGCAGAGAGTCTCTGCTTCATAGTAATTACATGTATGACATTGCTATTTCTTTAAATGATTGCAGCACTAAGACATATATATAGGATATATTGATTGCTTCATCTTGACTTTCTATTGCTACCTGTATTGTTGGCAGCCGTCAATTAGTTTTCAGCAGAACGTTTAGATGATAATACTTTAAACAGAAGACAACAAGCAGAACGTTTGAGTGATAATAATTTAAACCGTAAGAAACAAGCAGAGCATTCATTATTTATCTTTATGTACGAATCGTATAAAACGAATTGCACAAAAAAAGTTGTATTTATAGGTGTTGTTTAATATGTTTAATAGGATTTGCTTGATAAAAACCAATGAGAACAACAATCCAACAACACAAGCTAGCCAAAGTAGATCTGTAATTGTCATCATTTGGTCTTTTAATGATCATAACACACGAAAAAAGTATAAACAAAAATACAGAACTCCAAAGAAAATCAAAAACGGGGAAGTCCATAAAAACTGACATAATCAAACTTTATCAACCATTGGAACGAGTGAAAAACAATTCATGAAGGCGATAAAAAAAGCATTTACATTGTTCACAATTAAGGAGAAAAAGTTTGACTTTTTAAAATGCTAATGGTATGCATATATCTTACATTAGTTGAATTTATTTTAATGACCTAACATGTATTATTCCCAATAAACACACCTAGTCTGAAAAATAATATTTCACAATTTTAAATTTCAATGAATCTTGGAACAACCCTTTTATGCTACTAGCAACATCATCTAAAGTAACAGCGTATTGTATAGTGGATATATTGTCTCCCTTCCTGATAAAGGTGGTGGTTGTCTGAAATTTTTAAGAAACAAAATTGCGATTTATCCATTAAGAGTCAGGCAAGGCAAACAAATGTCTGTTTGTAGTCCTAGATATCATGACTATTCATGAATCAAATGTGAGAATTAATTCATTCTGAACCTCTTTATCATGACTACAACCCAGAATTAAAATTTAATTCATATTTCATTTGAAAATCTTTGCAAAGAACATTCAATGTCAAAAGATGAATGCATGGGAGGGAATAAATTGCAGCTGGGTATAAAAAAAAACAGTCAACCAAATAATAAACGAGCATATTTTCCATTAATCTAACTCTTGAACACTTGAAAAAGAACTTGAACCACAGTTTTATGTTTTACTTTGATACAAGCCATTTAAAATGCAAAAGTTAAAAATACAAGGTGTACGAAAAAAATGTTCATTCATTGCAAAAAGGATTTGTCACTATCAATACTACACGATTCTTGTATACCTGTTGTAGGACAAAATAAACATATACCATTAGGTGACACTGGAAAGGATAAAATTACAATGCAGTTGATGTTGATAAGTCGTCACCAATTTGATTTTACAAATTGTATTTTCTATTGTCAACTTTCGACAAGGAGTTCATGCGATTCCCTCAGTTTTTGTTCATTACCTTGATTTTTATCTCCTTAATCTTATCATGAAATCTGAACATCGATCAACTACTGTTGTTTGAATTAAATCTATTAAAACCAAAGTCATCTGGAGGAAAGTCCCAGGAAAATATATAAATCACATCTTTAGATATACAGAAAAAGAAGTCGGTCAATAATGAAATGCCAACGGTTCGATACGAACTTACATCAAATATGATATACAATATAATCAGTTCTGAGAAATTATAACCACAATATCCAAACGTAATGCAAAAGCACTTTTATAAATTGTATGGAGAGTTAAAAAGACAAGAAATCAGCTCGCAGCATTACAATACAAAAGGGAAATGCCTATTAATAAATTAGTTGCACATAAATATAAAGATGGGGAAAAAGAACTCGAAATCTAAATTATGATATTTTCAAATTTTACAGATGTTAGGGTATCTCCATGGAATGAAAGTACAGATGAAATATCAAACATTTTAAAAAATTGAATCCCTTTATGGAGTTTTCTCACAACAAAGGATATATCTCACACCACATATGGTACTTAGTACATTTTTAGATATAAACAATAGATCAAAGTGGAAAAACTGTAAACAACGCTTAAAAATTCGTTCACAACTTTCGCATATGTATTGTTAGATTTATAACATATTAAAAAATCTGTTATCGATACTTCAATACTACTTTTGAAGCTATTAAACCAAGAGTTTCAAGTGATGAAGTTGAAATCATCCTTTGAAAATTGTACGGACGCCATTATAAGTTGGTTGGCCGTTATAGAATATCTGTTTCACAGATGACGACGGATATGTTCTAATTGTCGTTACCACAATCCCGTCCTCCTTTTTACCCGAATGTGACATATCGAATTAGACTTATCGCCGGGTGTGTTCTTACATGAACAAGACGACGGGTGTCATGTGTGGAGCAGGATCTGCTTACCCTTCCAGAGCACCTGCGATCACCCCCGGTTTTTGTGGGGTTCGTATTTCTCAGTCTTTAGTTGTCCTTCTTGTGTTTTGTATACTATTGTTTGTCTTTTGGTCTTTTTCTGTTTTTGTGATGGCGTTGTCAGCTTATTGTCGACTTATAAGTTTAAATGTCCCTTTGGTATCTTTCGCCTCTCTTTGATGAGATTTTACTACAAGATTCAAAATCACAGTAAAAAGACGTTGATGTACATACATGTATATACAGGACACGCTTGTTCTTCCAGGTAATCTGATATATCTCACAATTTTAGTTGAAGTTCATGTCGCAAAAAGCATTGATAATTTATGTTTTTTCCAGCATTTTTTTATTTCCATTCATGTATTGTTGCATTTGATTTGCATAGTTCTTGAATTGTTCTTTTTTTAACATATTTCTGTCATTTGAAATCTTTAGACATTTATTCCAAAACGATAAAAATCAGTATGATATTTACACTCATGCACACACAAATATATGTATCACGCTAATTTTGTGAATGAGATATAAAGGCAACAGTAGTATACCGCTGTTCGAAAGTCATAAATCGATTGAGACAAAAACAAATCTGGGTTACAAACTAAAACCGAGGGAAACACATCAACTATAAGAGGAAAACAACGAAACAACAGAAATACTGAAGTGAACAAAAAACAAACGACAATGCAACACACACAGAAACGAACTACATGATAACAACTGCCATTTTCCTGACTTGGTACAGGACATTTTAAGAAAAAATGGTGGGTTGAACCTGGTTTTGTGGCTTATAAGTGATCATAAGTAGATCCTTGTACGATGCACTCGCGCATGCGAGATAGTGAACTGACTTTTTTTTTCATATCACGACCAGTTCAATGATACTGATAATATAAGCCAATTCGTATCGAAGGTAAATTGTACCAATTAGTACCCATAAATCATTCTTGTTGGTACATACCCAGCCCCTTTAACGCCTTTGCTAATAAAATGCCTCTCCTTGCCGACCTCTTCTTATTTTCATATGAATCGGAGTTTCTTCAGACACTTGTCAAAAACAAGAAGATCAAAGAAGCCAGGTTATTTAATTTCACTCTCAGATATATTGATGATGTTCTTTCCATTAACAATCCGAACTTTTCTGATTGGGTTCCATCAATATATCCCCTAGAACTAGAAATTATAGAAACAACAGACACGGCTTCCTCCGCCTCATTTTTAGACTTATATCTCGAATTTGACATACACAGTCATCTCAGTACCAGAATCTATGACAAACGAGACGATTTTAATTTTGAAATTATCAATTTCCCCCACCCTAGTAGCAATATACCAACTTCACCTGCATATGGGATATACATTTCCCAACAAATTCGGTATTCAAGAGCTTGCAACTCCTACTCAGACTTTGTAAAACGTCACCAGTGTCTGAGCAGAAAGTTGATGAACCAGGTGTATGTCAAAGAACGTCTCGTCCTTTTTCTAAACTAGTTCATCGGAAGGTACCAAGACCTTGTTGATAAATATTCCGTATAAACTTCACAAAGTAATACACGATGGTCTTGAAGTATAGATTCTGCGTATTGACGTTGTTTATCATCTTAATAACGTGTTATAATATTCTTTTATTTGTCTTTATTAATATTACTTTTACTGTTAAGTCTGTTTTTTGTGATATCCTCTTGACGTGACTCTGTACTTATGTATCCAGTCGTACTTTGAACGACAAAATTATTTTATATCTACCTGTGTGACGTCAAACGCGCGATTCTACGTCAGAGTTAATGTTACTCTAACCATGTGTCTGTCAGGGTAAGGATTCGGTCCCAGTACTTAAAATCTTTCAATCCTTTATGGATGGATTTTACATAGATAAATAAAATCGTATAATAAAAAAGCAAAATGAGGTTGTTAAATTTGATGTATGCCTTTTTGTGCTTCTTTGTTACATTTGTTTGTTTTTTTATAGTGATTAAGACCATAACACAATGTTGACTGCTGTACTCCTATTTTTGATATTTTTACCTATTGTTACCTATTGTGTCTGTTTGTTTTGGTGACGCATCGTTGTCAATATAACGGAATTTGATGCGACTGTATGGAACGCCAAAACTGCCTTGTTATGCCTATTTACCTTTATATGATGTGCATATACCTTATATGATGTGCATTTCTCATTATATGATGCGCAAACACCTTTATATAATTTGCAAATATCCTTATATGATGTGCAAATATCCTTATATGATGTGCAAGCATCGTTATATGATGTGCAAACATCATTATATGATGTGCAAATATACTTATATGATGTGCAAATATACTTATATGATGTGCAAATATCCTTATATGATGTGCATTTTCCTTATATTATGTGCAAACATCTTTATATGATGTGGTTGTGTCATTATATTATGTGCTTGTAATCTTATATCATGTGGTTCGGTTAACTTCATTATATGATGTCGAAACGTCATTATATGATTTGCTTTCATCGTCGTTATGGTCAATGAACATGATAACGATTAGAATGATTACTAGTACTGTCTTCGTCATAACTGATTTCGATCTGCTTCTGCGGAGTTACTATAGTGAAGGCTCAAATCTGTTGCTATCGCAAGCGAGGGTGCATTTTAAAGATAAAGTGAGACAGTGGCATTTAACCAAAATTAACGTTTCAAACATTTCGGACGAAAATTAAGATTAATTAATACAGGAGCTAGTTTGAGAATTTCCAGGCTGCGGCGAAAATATGATAAAACAAATTTTGGGGCCCTTATTTACAGCTTGCTGTTCGGTTTGAGCAAAGGCACATTATGACTTGGATGTAGAGTTGTCTCATTGGCACTCATACCACATCTTCTTATTTCTATTCATTGCAAAAAAGACCAATGAACTCAAAGTCAGTTTTAAAAATATTTCATAACGATAGCTACAAAATTATCTACTCTTGCATAATTATACCGGTATGAATGATTGGTTGATTTATTTGTTGATTGATTGGTGTTTAAAGCCACTTTCAACACTATCATGCTATTTCGTGGTGGTGAGTTTATATTCATGGAAGAAGCCAAAGTCCCCGGAGAGAACCACCGACTTTCGGTATGAAAACTAATAATTCTATTTAATTAAGATTGAGTCGAGCTTACCTGCCACGTGTGGGATTCGAACTTACAACCTAAGTGTTGACAGGCTAGAAATACAGTAGGTCGACTACTAAGACCACTCGTCCACCGAGCCCCCTTTTCCCCCCAAAAAAAATGGATTGAAGGAGATATGTGATGATCTTCAACTCAATGCATAACATTTACATGCAGCTTTTTATGTTTTCATGCATTTATTGCACAGCTTCACTTAGATGATTATGAATGAATGCTTGACGTCCAGCGGCAAATTGATATGCATATTCGTTTTTAAAAAGAGAACAGATTAATGTGACATGAATATTAACCTTGTTTTGTACTTGACCGACACCCTGAGCCGGATTTTTAATATGCTAAATCACAGGAATACATTTCACCTTACCCGGATACATTATTCTGATTCCGAGCCGACCAGTCTTTGCTTTTACTCCTTAATTTCGCGTGCTTAGCAGGGAAGCAGCAAATATCAATTTTAAATTCTTTGGTTTTGAATCGGCCGGGGTTAGAACCCACGACCTCCCGTACTCGAGGCGAACCTGCTATAATGAAAGAACCGCCACTAGACAGTAACCCGTAATATAAAAGGAAAGCCGCTCAGATATACTCCAGACTCTATAGTAAACAGGGCTAACGTACTGACCATTGCTTTTTTTGGTGATTAAGGGGAAGCATCTTTTTTGTAAATGTTTGATTCCAAATTTCTTGAAAAATATTTTATCTTTTTCAGAAGGGAAGCAAAATAATTTGTTTCTATTAAAAATGAGAGAAAAATAAAACAAAATGAAATTAAAAAAAAAAAAATAACCATGTTATTGAAAAAAGTTTATTTTTTATTAAAGTCGAAAAATCTGTTTGTCCTGAGCACAAGAAAATACACGTACTCCTGCTCACACTAGATAAAGAGTCGGTACCAAACCAATCTGATTAAGATACAATGTACAGATAATCTGTCTAAGCTTTGATTACAAGGATCTGACAACACTTCATTTTACTTTCTGTTCTGGTTAATAGTACATCAGCCAATGAAATTCAGCCTTCACATATTTGAAGGTGTATATAAATCCCACAAAACCAGAGAATCCCAATGTTCTTTAAACAGAAAATAGAATGGAGCGTTTTCTAAGTGAAGATTTACGGCGGTGGCTTTTAATATTTTGCGTTTATCTTAAAAACTACAATAGATTTAAAAAAAAAAAAACAAATAGTGCAATGTGTCTGAATATATTCTATAGTAAAGGTCCCATTTTGGGCAATTTTGGCTCTTATGAGTTTTGTTGTTTTATTGCCTATAATCTTGATAACTAATCTATAGAGAAACCTTTTCTTAGCAAAATGGTATAGACAAGAACAGATTTAAAAATAAGTAAATTATTATTATGGTCATTTTCTTGCATTGGTGGTGGGGACATGGAAGGAAACATGGGAATTTCTCTAATTTTTTCCAAGTTAAAGTGTTATTGCCTATTATCTTGATAACTAATCTATAGAGAAACCTTTTCTTAGCAAAATGGTATAGACAAGAACAGAATTAAAAATAAGTAAATTATTATTATGGTCATTTTCTTTCATTGTTTTGGTGGTGGGGACATGGGAGGAAACATTTTTTAATTTTTTCCAAGTCAACACATTGAAATGGGAAAAAAACAAATCAAGACCTCTTTCCAAAGACATAACATTTCACCCCCCCCCCCCAAACAAAAAACGCCACCGAACAATTACACACAAATTTCTCAATACTTTTGTTCGTAATAACAAAACCAAAAAGCGCATTATACTATGGGGTGAGTGTTCGATGAGGGTCGAACCCTGAACAGTTAGGCAAGTATGGACACACCATTCAAGCTTGATACAGGTCTGAATTTTGATATTATTAAATATCTGACACATCATAGATTTGTGACACATAATGAATGTGGTCTAAGATTTTAAAAAGTTAAAATTGGACATCTACCTATTATATTGTCTAATATACAAAATCTACATATATTGTTAGATTCAGCATATCAAAGAACCCTACGAAATGCTTGTTTTGGTCCCGTTTTTGGCCCCTAATTGCTTAACAGTCATTATCTGGCAACAAAGTATTTACGGACAACAAACACATCGCTATAACATTATACGGCAGCAAATCTATAACTATGATAACTGAATAACAACATTCTATTAAAAAAAAAAATTAAAATTAAAGGCTCCCTTAATTTCTTCCTATCCCCTCTTTATGGGGTTGTAAATGACCGGTCCATTTTATCAGTCATCACCCTATCAATGTCCAATTTTGTCCAATTTTGTGTCTATCTTCAGAAAAGTGATACAAAAGAGAAACTTGCACAGCTTAAATGACCAGCATGGCAAAATTTACAAAAAAAAAAATGAACATACTGGAAATTCATGTATTTACTTCTTATAAAAAAAAAACGCTAACGCTAGGTATAAAGATATTGACAGATATAAGCCTATTACCCTTGTTAAAATGAGCATAGAGCATGGCATAAAAGAATTATTTCTTCAATTTAATAACTTTAAGCGTATGTTCATAATGGTAGGCTCATCGATTAAAAACCAAACATTCATTTCATAATTTGTCAATTTTCCAACAATAGGCTATCTGGTGTGATTTTTTTCAACTTAAATCGAGGTACCAACATGTCCAGGTTTTTCTCTTTTTGAATCTCAACCATTTTCTAAACGATAGCTACAGATTTGAGCCGGGTTTATATTAATTATGCCGAAGCAGATCGGAATCAGTTATGACGTAGACAGTAATCATTCTAATCGTAAGCATGTTCATTGACCATAACGACGATGAAAGCACTAATATAAAGACGTTTCGACATCATATAATGAAGTAACTCGAACCATATGATATAAGATAACAAGCACATAATATAATGATACAACCACATCATATAGAGATGTTTGCACATAATATAAGGGAAAATGCACATCATATGAGGATATTTGCACATCATATAAGTATATTTGCACATCATACAAGGATCTTTGCACATCATATAAGGATCTTTGCACATCATATAAGTACATTTGCACATCATATAAGTACATTTGCACATTATATAAGGATTTTTGCAAATCGTATAAGAATGTTTGCACTTCATATAAGTATGTGTGCACATCATATAAGTACATTTGCACATCATATAAGTATAATTGCACATCATATAAGTATATTTGCACATCATATTACGGGGCGCCGAATGGGACTTGAACTTTTTGTAATCAAAATCAATTTTGTGTACACAAAATTCAATTCTGTCATAACAAAATCATTTTTGTCTTACAAAACTATGTGATACAGACTTGTTTTATGAGAACTTCAATTTTGTAATGACAAAACTCATTTTTGTAGACAAAATTCATTTTTGTCATGACAAAATTCATTTTTGTAGACAAAATTCATTTTTGTCATGACAAAATTCAATTTTGTCAAATATGTATGCAAATATAAACTTATTTGCATACAAAATTGACTTTTGTTACCTGATATGGAAATTAAAACACAAAAGTCAATTTTGTGAGACAAAATTGAATTTGTACGCAATTAACATGTTGATTAAATTAGCATCCTGTGATTTTGTAATTAAAATTATTTTTTGTGTAGACAAAATTGAGTTTTGTTAGACAGAAGTGAAAATTTAACACAAAATTGACTTTTGTGACACAAAATTGACTTTTGTGTTAAATTTTCACTTCTGTTTAACAAAACTCAATTTTGTCTACACAAAAATAAACACAAAATTGAATTTTGTCATGACAAAAATGAATTTTGTCATGACAAAAATGAATTTTGTCTACAAAAATGAATTTTGTCATTACAAAATTCAATTTTGTGTCACAAAAGTCAATTTTGTCTACAAAAAAATAAACACAAAATTGAATTTTGTCATGACAAAAATGAATTTTGTCTACAAAAATGAATTTTGTCATTACAAAATTCAATTTTGTGTTTATTTTTGTGTAGACAAAATTGACTTTCGTGACAGTAAATTGACTTTGTGACAAAAATGACTTTTGTGACACAAAATTGACTTTTGTGTTAAATTTTCACTTCTGTTTAACAAAACTCAATTTTGTCTACACAAAAATAAACACAAAATTTAATTTTGTGACAAAATCTCAGTTTTGTATGCAAATTAGTTCACAGAATCCAAACTAAACTAATTTGCATACAAAATTGACTTTTGTCGCCCAATTTTCAAATTAGGTAACAAAAGTAAAGTCTGTGTTACAAAAATGAATTTTGTCATGACAAAAGTAACTTTTGTCCACTGAAAGATAATTTTGTATGACAAAATTTAAATTTGTTGTATGCTACAAATCTTTTTAAACTGAACTCATTTTTGTTGAACAAAACTCACTTTTGTCCGTACAAAATTGAATTTCGAGTACAAAACCACAAGAGTCCCATTCGGCGCCCCGTACATATAAGTATAATTGCACATCATATAAAGATACTTGCACATAATATAAGCATATTTGCACGTCATATAAAGGTGTATACACATCATATAATGACAAGTGCACATCATATAAAGGTAAATGCACATCATATAATGAAAATGGTCATAACAAGACAGTTTTGGCGTTCCATACGACTGTCATACAAGTGAGAGGTTTAGCTTGCTATAAAACCAGGTTCAATCCACCATTTTCTACATAAGAAAATGCCTGTACCAAGTCAGGAATATGACAGTTGTTATCCATTCGTTTGATGTGTTTGAGCTTTGGATTTTGCTATTTGATTAGGGACTTTTCTTTTTGAATTTTCCTCGGAGTTCAGCATTTTTGTGATTTTACTTTTTGCTCATTCATGCAAGAGAACGGATGGAGGAAAGATGGACCGGAGTAAACAATTGTTGGCGGGAAATCCTACATCTTTATGATGGAAGTACATCAAAGAATATTAAATATGCATTATGCTTGTCAAAATGAGAAATGAGAACACTGTCGTTCAAAGACTTTCTCCCTGTAGGTAAATCGAGTGTTGTCTACATTAGTTTACTGTTCATTTGTTTGTGATGTATAATTCTATACGCATAGAGTAAGAAAGACATATTCTGCAGGTGACTAATTAAACAACACTTATTTACCTTACACTCACAGTACTATTTTCAAGTAAACTTCACTGAATACGCATTATAAAGGAGAAAAAATATTTTCTACCGTGTGGCCTTTGTTACAACCCAGTTCTTAACAGTACAATTGTCTGTAAATGTAATTGCCTGTGGGATATATTACACTTTAGAAGGGCCTTTGGTTTACATTGATACACCAGTTCCTGTATATTTGCATGCATGTACAGATAATGCTTTGTCCGTGGTATTGTGTGTAATTGATTTCAGTAAGTTTGTTTGCTTTGACTGGGTAAGTTTTTTTCTTTTATGCCAGCCTTCAGTGATGTATTGAATAACATTACATTATACGTTAAGTTTTGCTATCACTAATCTCTTATATCTATATACAATAGTGTTTAAGTATTGTTGGATGTATTGTAATTCCATAGCCACCTGCGCAATTGGATGATGTACTTTGATATTTATCACACTTATAGTCACTGTGTTATTCATATTTGGTTCGTCACTATTTATTAACATAATATTATTCTTCATAATTCGAATGTTGATTATTTGTTATTGTCATCTGAAACACGTAACACTAATCTTCGAAATCCAATCATGGCCTTATTGTCAATCCCCACATAAACCAAAAAAAATGTTGAAAAGAAAAAATTATAATGTCAATTTGGATGAAATAAAGTACAAATTAATTTTCATAGATTGTTCTTAGGATGTGCTGTTGCACCACTGTCCAAGATTAAGGGGAGGGTCCAGCACTCAAAAATATGTTTAACAACGCCAAATTTCAATGCTACTGTCACAAGTCAAAGAAGCCTGTTATTCAGTGGTTGTCGTTGGTTGCTGTCTGCCATATTTGTTTCTTCAGTTGCTGGTTTTCATTTTTGAATGGTTTCACATTGGTCATGAATGGGTCTTTCATAGCTTACTATACGGTATGGGTTTTGCTCATTGTTGAATGTCATACGAAATGATATAGTTTTTTACATCCTCGTCCTTTGGTCTCTGATGAATTCTTGTCTCAGTGGCAATTATACCACATTTCCTGTTTTGTAATAACAGTGATCTCATAATTTTCGGTAAAGGCGGGTTACAATCATCAGCTTTCAATCCGTGGATTCAATGTAATGGAATTTTATGCGACTGTCATACAAGTGAGAGAGGTTTAGCTAGCTATAAAACCAGGTTTAATCCACAATTTTCTACATAAGGAAATGCCTGTACCAAGTCAGGATATGACAGTTGTTTTCCATTCGTTTGATGTGTTTGAGCTTTTGATTTTGCCATTTGATAAGGTACTTTCCGATTTGAATTTTCTTTGGAGTTCGGTATTTTTTTTATTTTACTTTTTGCTAACACATTAAGCTACACGAACCTTGAGCAAACATTGCAATAAAATATTTGGAGAGAACTGTTAAGTGGTCCACTTAAAAGCTATTGGGACTTTTTCATTCTACAAGCTCAATGTCTATCTACACACTAGTTCTGTCTAATATTGAATGCTGTTAACGGCAGTGGACTTCTAACAATTTGATTGTGTGGGGTTTTAAACGTCGCCTCATATATTTTATTTCGCCACAAATTTTATACATTAGATCTTTTTAATGGTCGTATATAGTGGACCAGAATCCCAAAATTTGTTCTGTACATAATAAATACTGCCTTTATTTATAGTTGAATCATCTCACACACAAATGAATTATGCCTAACATTCCAGCATTCTCGGTAAATAAAATTTGAATTTGCCTTCACAATTGATAACTTTCAAACTCTTTAGGAAGTCGTAATAAGGGTTAAAAAAATCAGTATGTTTAAATGGTGTAGTACTATTTTTCTCTCTCTCTCGATATTATCCTATTAGCTTATATTCTCCATAAACCAGACTTATCTTATCTTCCGTTCATTGCTGACATTATTTACCTACCTTATATCTTGTCCAACTTTTGGTAAAGACATAATTTTAATCTCTACTTCTGTCCTGCCATCATCAGCATCTCTCACAAGGACTGTATCTTCGACTTGCACAACTGCGTCAGCTCCCAGTGGCAGAGGTGCACCTGTATTGATTCTCATGCAGTATCCAGGCTTTATTGAATCAGCAGGCTGCCAAAAGATATTTTCATAGGAATCAATAGCATTATGGTCAACACAGTATTATTATTTTGCGGACAAGTCACCGACTAAAATTAAACTGCAGCAAATAATAACATTTTCGGCACTAAAAAAATATAATCCCGAAAATAACTACAACTTAAAAAGTAATGTTTATTTTTCCTGTAGATTACTATTTACCATAGACTGGAAAATAAGATGCATTTTGAAAAAGGTTATAAATGAACAATGTGCCATGTTCATGCATATTACTCCAAGTACTAAAAACAACTATGAGTTAAAGGAGACACGTGACATATGTCCGTGAGACAACAACCAAACGACACAAAAAAATCCAAGAGGACAACATGCAGACTTCATCAAAAACAGTTGTCGTTACAATATGTCAAGCGCGTGTTTTCTAACTCTTTTTTTTTTCTTTTCACCGTTTATCTTTTGGACATAGACAAATTTATCAAAGATACCAGGCCGCCAGACGAGCGTTTCGTTAAAAGGTAAAGTCAAGTACGAAGTTGAAGAGCATTGAAGACCATGTTGCTTTTCTTTGACTTAGGTGTCGGATTGTCCCCGGGATATCTTCTCATTTTAAATACTTTGGGGATGTTTCATAACACAACAGTTATATCGTTGTGTTTCTTTTCATTGAGGAGGATGCGAAAGCGACTTAAAGAACAGTATAAACACTTTCCAGTAATTAATTATCAGCCCTACAATCCCAGCAGATTATATTATACAAGGACCACTAGATAATCAACCTTAAAATAGATTTACTTTATAAAATTGAAATTTTCATTAGGAAAAGTGATGTTTCACTAAAATTGCGAGACTGATTTACTTGTATCGTTTATCTTTATCGCTATAACATGTTAAAAACTTTATTTTTACAGACATGGAAAACGTTAATTTGATCTTAACATATTTTAGGCAATAAAATCGAGTTAACAGCAGCTGTCACTCCCCCGAAGACCGTCGCAAATTAAAAGCCATTACGTTCAATTCTTCCTACTCCCACAAACGTTTCTAAATGTCTCCCTAGTGCTTAGTTTATTTCAAGTAACACAGAAATACCTCGGTTTACTTTGAATGTAGAGATCAGAAGATTCCAATAAAGAATATAAGGATATTATTTTAGAGGTGCATAGCTCAGTGACTAAGACTTCACATCTGTGAAATTCCGTGAATGTTTATCTAGTTTTAATGAGGACTTTTGTGGTTAATCATTTATATAAATAAAGGAATCCATTATTTGATGGTTTCACGAAGGTATATAAATAAATGTATTCCTAATTTCAAAATAATTTAAAAAAAAATTTCTATGACATAAAATAGAGCTTGTATTTAAATGCACATTAAGAAATCTGTGAAATTAATAAAATATGATTCATTTGATATATAACGTGCATGAAAAAAAATTATCGAGCAAATTTATATGAAACTTCGTTTATATATTTATTGATAACGTGTGATATTACTTACACAATGTAAGATACAGACGTAATCAAGTTTAACATTATTTAAACTATGATCATTTTCTTATGAGGTAGCAAAACCATTTTTGATAAAATAACTAGTGTTCACGGTTTTCATGTAAAAAAAATCAACAGAAGCATCTTACATATCAAAAGTAAGCAAGGGAATAAGAGCTAAACTTTATGAAAAAATTATAACAAAATTCATTTTATATTAAACTAAACATTTCAAATCCTGTTGTATTTGCTATACGAAACCATTAAAAGTTTAAGTCTAAAGATTTATGTCATTTAAAAAAAAAAAAAAAAAAAAAATCAGTCAAATAGATAAAAAAAATCAAGGAAACAATCATAACCTGCTTTTTTTTTATCTTCATGGATTTGTAGGTCAAATATAGTCCTTCATCCATGCAGAACTTTCAGGTAATTAAAAGCTTTGATTCTGGATCAAAAGACATTGCCCGGAAACAAGAAATTACTTGTATTTTACTACGTTTATGCATGATTAGATGTATGGTTTAAACGATATCATCCGAAAACCAAAAAGTATTCATTGTCACTGTCGTCAAAAGAGTCTTGTACTTTCTAAGGTTAAATTGCATGAAGTTTTAACATGTGGCTCTAAAGATATCATTCGGAAAAAAATATTTCCCCAATTTAAGTTTATAAATTGCTGCAGTGACCTTGTCATTTCACCCCATGACCTCAAAAACAATAGAGGTCTTCCTCACCTCATGGAATATTGTCAGTTTGGAGTTTGTTTATTACTCAAAATATACTGTGTGGGACCCAAGTTATGACGGATAGACGCATAGATGTCCGTACGGCATTCATCATACTAATATAAGCCGAGATACAAATGTAGGTCTGATTTAAATGGCAATAGTTTATCATTCAGCAAGAGCAATATACGTGTTTGAATAATATGAAGAAAATTATTGCAATCTGAGTATTAAATGTCTTTGAAAACTACGTTCTCTGACAAGGGTATCGTTATATTGGTATTTACCATAATGATTGTGCTTTCACGTTATCAAAACGTTGATAACTCTCAACACGTTATAATTTTGTTGAGAGTTCTTGACTATCGATCTGTCCTCGGTATTCATGTTGTGGCTCACCGGTATGATTTGCCTTAGGAATACACATAACTGTTGAGCTTGCTTCTTGAGGCAACATTTAGCTAATTTTCAATCAAGTGCAACTATCAATTGTAACGGCAACGCAAACGGAGACAGTTTATAAAACAACACGTATTGAAATAATGAGTAATTATAAGAGAAATACTGAAAATATTTATATGATGCCTTAAAAAAAATGTACTGTTTGCGCCGTCAAATAATTTAAATTTTTGTTTTTCTCATGAACTTTTTTTCACGTTATTTCGAATTTTAAAAAAATAATCTTGTTTTTTTTTTTTTATTTTTTATTTCAATTGACAAACTTCTTGTGATGTCGTTTTTTATAAACATCAATTACCGTAACTCTTAAACAATAAGATTCGAAATTATTACAATCACAAGTACTTTCACCAGTTGAAAGTACTAAACGATCCGGTGAAAAGTTCATAATTCCGAGTTTATTGTTTCATTATTCTAAGAATGTTTCTCCATTTAACACATCTTTCAAATATCTGTATATTTAGAGATAATTTGACGAAAGCAAAGCATATGTAACAATTTTTGAAAACAAACATAGTACCAAATTTCCAATTAAATAAATGTGCCTCAAATAATGTCTAAATTTTATGTTCAGCTTTCGTAAGATCTTTAAATTAGTTAATAGGAAATTTAACCATCGTAAAGATGCTGGTAATAAATATGCGATAATTGAGAAGACATGAAATTGTTTCATAATGTAAACTTGATACCTTCTCATAATTTCTTGTAGAAAAAATAATCCTTTTTATCTATTCTAATTTATTTTTAAGCACTTGTAAGACTTTAATTAAAGCAGAGTAGTAACTGTGCATTTATTAAATGCACTGGTAAAACTCATATTTCATGTTCATAATAATTAAAACAAACTAACATTACATGTACAAAGAAATCTTTAGCAAAAAATTGCCAACGTCAAAGATTATCTTCAAAAGAAAGGAAAATCTCGTCATGTTAGATTCTGAATAAAAGCCACCCATATTAGATTGAAACTATGCTTCAACTTTTTAGAGATTAACATCGTTAATGAATTGTTCTGTTGTCGCTAATGAAAGAATGCCATGTCAGAAAATAATAAGGGGATGTTTCCGCAAAAAACTTCAACTCAGCGTAGGTGTCCCGAAAAACCTTTCCTCTATTTTAAAGGTTCAATGCGTATAATGATTCTATATTTTTCATGAATGGGTAAAACATGCGTAGATGTTAGTTAGGTCTGATATCGACAATCTATCCCTTTACAGGTAACATAGGTAGATGTTAGGTCTGATGTCGACATTCTATCCCTTTACAGGTAACAAAGGTAGATGTTAGGTCTGATGTCGACAATCTATCCCTTTGCAAGTAACATAGGTATATGTTTGGTCTGATGTCGACAATCTATCCCTTTACAGGTAACATAGGTAGATGTTAGGTCTGATGTCGACAATCTATCCCGTTACAGGTAACATAGTTAGATGTTAGGTCTGATGTCGACAATCTAACCCTTTACAGGTAACAAAGGTATCTGTTAGGTCTGATGTCGACAATCTATTTCTTTACAGGTACCATAGGTAGATGTTAGGTCTGATGTCGACAATCTATCCCTTTACAGGTAACAAAGGTAGATGTTAGGTCTGCTGTCGACAATCTATCCCTTTACAGGTAACATAGGTAGATGTTACGTCTCATGTCGACAATCTATCCCTTTATAGTTAACATAGGTATATGTTTGGTCTGATGTCGACAATCTATCCCTTTACAGGTAACATAGGTAGATGTTAGGTCTGATGTCGATAATCTATTCCTTTACAGGTAACATAAGTAGATGTTAGGTCTGATGTGGTCTGAAGTCGACAATCTATCCCTTTACAGATAACATAGGTAGACATTATGCCTGAATCCGACAATCTATCCCTTTACAGATAACATAGGTAGACATTATGCCTGAATCCGACAATCTATCCCTTTACAGGTAACATAGTTAGATATTGGGTTTGATGTCGACAATCTACCCTTTACAGGTAACATAGGTAGATGTTATGCCTGAATCCGACAATCTATCCCTTTACAGGTAACACAGGTAGATATTAGATCTGATGTCGACAATCTATCCCTTTACAGGTAACATAGGTAGATGTTATGCCTGAATCCGACAATCTATCCTTTTACAGGTAACATAGGTAGACAATAGGTATGATGTCAATAATCTATCCCTTTACAGGAAACATAGGTAGATGTTTTGCCTGAATCCGACAATCAATCCTTTTACAGGTAACATAGGTTGATATTAGGTCTGATTTCAAAAATCTATCCCTTTACAGGTAACATAGGTAGATGTTATGCCTGAATCCGACAATCAATCCTTTTATAGGTAACATAGGTAGACATTAGGTCTGATGTCAAAAATCTATCCCTTTACAGGTAACATAGGTAGATGTTATGCCTGAATTCGACAATCTATCCCTTTACAGGTAACATAGGTAGATATTAGGTCTGATGTCGACAATCTATCCCTTTACAGGTAACATAGGTAGATGTTAGGTCTGATGTCAAAAATCTTTTTTTTACAGGTAACATAGGTAGATGGTATACCTGAATCCGACAATCTATCCTTTTACAGGTAACATAGGTAGACATTAAGTCTGATGTCAATAATCTATCCCTTTACAGGTAACATAGGTAGATGTTATGCCTGAATCCGACAATCTATCCTTTTACAGGTAACATAGGTAGACGTTAGGTCTGATGTCGACAATCTATCCCTTTACAGGTAACATAGGTAGATGTTAGGTCTGATGTCGATAATCTATTCCTTTACAGGTAACAAAGGTAGATGTGCGGTCTGATGTCGACAATCTATCCCTTTACAGGTAACATAGGTAGATGTTAGGTCTGATGTCGATAATCTATTCCTTTACAGGTAACAAAGGTAGATGTGCGGTCTGATGTCGACAATCTATCCCCTTAGCTTCGTTAAATTCAAAACATCTCTTTTATTTGTTTTATTTTTTCTCATTTAATATACTTGGTCGATGTCACTGATGGTATGCTGGTAGTTCACAATTTTATTAAACACCACGAAGTTGATTCCCTTTACAGGCAACGTTTTCTTACAACTATTTTCATAAATTATTAGTTGGTAAAATTTGTATTCTTATTTTGTTTGATTCCGCTAATGAGATATAACATCAGGAAATCCTTTGTCCGAAATTTTAATATTGTATAGCGAAAAGGTTCAATATACAAAATTTGAGAAATGAAGGTAGTATTCCAAAGTCAATTAAAATCTCGTAAGTAGAAGTACAGACAGACGAACGTTGGAGGTAGAAGAGCAGGAATCGATCGGGTGAACTTCAGACCTAGTCAGTCCAGGTGCATCGACATAGAAGTGTCTGTTATGCAAGTACAACTAGAAATGAGGTTACAAATGTATTTCCAGTAACAAGTGTCGCAATAAGAATGCAACAAAGTAAAGATAAACCCAGATGACAGATAATACATGTCTTTGGTGTAAATTAAATTGATGTTAGTCGTGGTCATCATTACTCTGTAGGGGAAGGTTTAGAGTTGAGAGTACAGTATTTTTTTGGGAAATACGTATAAAGAAAACATTCTCTGTTATATCTTAATTTATATACTAGGTAAACACCATCATCAAAATGGATAATAAGGTCAAATGGACAATAAAGGGTATGTGGGATATATGACTGAGAGAAGATTGAAAATCAATCAAATAGCTCTTGGTGGCGATTGTGATTGTGCCTTAACAATTTTAGTCGTTTTTTTAATGTACTGGAGAACTTTTCAGGAGAATTATTTGAGTTATTAATACAATTCTTTGTGAAATAGTCATAATGAGACTATCGATCATCTTTACAAACCGCGAAATAGTTGTGATTAAATTATAAAGAGACTATCACCGATCTAACAACAAATTATCCAAATAGTAAAACAAGTAATGGCAAATGCCAACCACAGTGGAGGTTCCTAACGTGGAACAAGAACATTGTTTTGTGGCGGAGTTAATTTAATCTCAACCAGTATGGCAAAGTCATATACCGTACAGGAAGACACGACCTTGCGCAATGCTCATAACAAACCTGTACAGAACTTCAGTGCAGAAGAATGAATGGAACAGTTATGGCATATAGCCCTGCATGTGTTGAGGTACTTAAACCTCCCTGGCTTTAATTTTTTGGGTTTTGAGCGTTCCTGATGAAGGCAAATCCAAAAAGTGCTTCGGACGCACCAATTTTATTAGTGGTAAATTTTCAGTTTAAAGTCTTGCTTTAAACTATAAACTATATAATACCTATTGGGTATAAAGATGTAAACTGTTTCAAGTCTTACTTTTCTGAAAGGAAACAACTGGTTAATAAACTCATCATAGATACCAGGACTGAAACTTTGTATTTGCGCCAGACACGCGCTTCGTCTACAACAGACTCATCAGTGACGCTCGAATAGAAAAAGTCAAAAAGGCCAAATAAAGTAATGTGAATGAGACGTTGATTGACTGAGATGAAAGGCGGAAGAGAAGACTTCTACTAAAAAAAGATGTATTGGAGAGAGTAAAATTTTGCCTGGCAACAGGTCACATATAGACCTTCAAAGATTTGTTGCAAGGGCTCTTCCGCGTGACTAGAGCATAGCATCATTGATGTTCTTCAACGTACAAAGAGCATGGTATCATTGATGCTCTTCAGCGTGCAGAGAGCATAGCATCTTCCCTACTGCACGAGGTTCTTCAACGTGCAGCGAGCGTAGCACCCTTCACGAGACATCGGATTTAACGCAGAGTCAAATGAATGCCCCTTTTCAGTTACTGAGTATGTTAAGGAAAACTATATTTCCACATGTAAGGTTCAACAGAACAATTTATCAAAGTAAATGAAAACCATGGATACACCACAAGATAAAGCCATTTCCTCTTTGTTATCCGACAAATTAAACCACAACGTCTTCAAAACCGAGTTTAACTATTTCTAAAAACATCATTGAACTCCGGAAGTCTAGATTATATTTAAACGAAGTGCCATGTTGCTGTCAGTGCTCATCATTACCTAACAATTAAAATACACTAAGATGACCCGATTAAAAATCAGCGGAAAAGCTTTCATGGACAATCCTTGGTACTAGGATGTCAATTTCATAACTGCTATTATAGCTTATTTGCATATTTTAGCTCTTTTATATTTTTCATGACATTTGTAAATATTTTTTCATCATTCCTAAACAAATATTACCTATAAACTTTTACTTCTTGTTTTTTTTTCTTGTTTGTTTCTTTAAAATAATTAAGTTGTGTTAATACAGATTTTGTAGAGTTGAAATGTTAGATATTTTATTTGCATTGTATTCTTTATACAGGTAAAAACATAAGACACCAAACCAGAATATAACAACTAAATACTTAATGACTTGTTATATTTCTCTCATTTATAATGCTCCTACAATCGCAAATATTAACTCGCAAACCACAAATAAGTAAAACAGCGCTTCGGAAGCATGCAATTTATAAAGTGTTTTCTTTTCTTTTTTTAATAGCTGACACCTGCACTGTTATAGTTAAATTCGCACTGCTTTCTTCATAAAACATTCAGAATTATATATTGAAGTAAACAAGTCGTGTCTGAAGATTGATACCACCAATAACGATATATAATTCTTCTCAAACGTATTCAATATGACCCGTTGAAAGTTAAAATGAGATACTGCAATCCTAGGAAGAGCCAAAACGTAAAACCCCTTACCGAAGTTAAACTTCTTAAAAAAAAATAACACTACTACATTACTTCATTATTATAATATAACCGTTTCATATTTTTTAAAACATAGTCTTAAAAATAGACAAGTTTCTTCACAACAAGAATGACAAGCTCGAAATTGTCCTAAATATGAACAAAATATTTTCCCCGCGTTTTGCTAGTAATATCGAGATTATGTCTACATGTATATCTTGTCGGTAAAATATGTACATGTACACCCAAATCAGAATTAAAGAAACAAACAAGAAAAAAAAAACAAGAAGTAAAAGTTTATAGGTAATATTTGTTTAGGAATGATGAAAAAATATTTACAAATGTCATGAAAAATATAAAAGAGCTAAAATATGCAAATATATTGTAAAATTATATCATCATACATCTTCTAATGCTAGAGTCCACGACGACCGAGACGACAATCGTAGATTTGTCAAACATCATTCGTTTATATTAAATAAGAATTATTCATAGTAGGTAATTTGAAATAAATGGTGGTCTCACACGGCTAATACAGATAAATTATTGTTATGAAATGACTAATTTTGGTTGATCTAGTTCAGATGGACAAGATGACAAGTATATTCGGGATTAAAAAAAAGTCCATGCTGTCACGTCAAAATTCCAAAATATGGATAAGAAAGTATCTAAGGCTTCAGGAAGTTTGACATTTATGTTCTATAGTCAGTAGTGATTTTCAATTATTTCTGAAAGAATTTATGTGATGGAAGTTGAAGGTTTATTGAATAGGTTTAAGAATAATTACATATTGTTAGTGGTGGTATTAATCTTGACATGAAGTGTTTACCTTTATATATTACTTCAATAAATAATTTTGAAGTTTTTATGAAGAAAGCCGTGCGTATTTTACAATAAATAATTCGGTTGCTTCCTTTAACAGTTTTACCAATTTGTAGTTTGTGAGTGAATATTTACGCTTATATCATCATTATTATAAGTAATATTTATTAAATATTTTGTAGTTATGTTTCTATTTGGTATTTTTTGTGTATAAAGTGTTACATAGTGATGATGATGTCCGACAATTTGTCGTTTAGTTACTCTAAACTCGGTAAGTACTTCTACTCCTGAACCACTTGACAGGGTTTGTGAAACTCTATCACGAAATCCTATTGTCATGATGTACTTCATTAAATTGATTTTTCAGGTTTATTTAGGCATGACATTGACTTTGTCATATCCACATACTGCAGTTCACATATGTTTTCGCTTCCTTTAGACTATTGTTTGTCTTTTGGTCATGATGCTGTCTATTTATAATGAAAACTGACTAATGATTTGTAAATGACCTTTTCGGTTTCTTCCGTCTCGTTTTTCTCTCCTCCTTAGGCAAATCCAAAAGTGCTTCGGACGCACCAATTTTATTAGTGGTAAATTTTCAGTTTAAAGTCTTGCTTTAAACTATAAACTATATAATACCTATTGGGTATAAAGATGTAAACTGTTTCAAGTCTTACTTTTCTGAAAGGAAACAACTGGTTAATAAACTCATCATAGATACCAGGACTGAAACTTTGTATTTGCGCCAGACACGCGCTTCGTCTACAACAGACTCATCAGTGACGCTCGAATAGAAAAAGTCAAAAAGGCCAAATAAAGTAATGTGAATGAGACGTTGATTGACTGAGATGAAAGGCGGGAAGAGAAGACTTCTACTAAAAAAAGATGTATTGGAGAGAGTAAAATTTTGCCTGGCAACAGGTCACATATAGACCTTCAAAGATTTGTTGCAAGGGCTCTTCCGCGTGACTAGAGCATAGCATCATTGATGTTCTTCAACGTACAAAGAGCATGGTATCATTGATGCTCTTCAGCGTGCAGAGAGCATAGCATCTTCCCTACTGCACGAGGTTCTTCAACGTGCAGCGAGCGTAGCACCCTTCACGAGACATCGGATTTAACGCAGAGTCAAATGAATGCCCCTTTTCAGTTACTGAGTATGTTAAGGAAAACTATATTTCCACATGTAAGGTTCAACAGAACAATTTATCAAAGTAAATGAAAACCATGGATACACCACAAGATAAAGCCATTTCCTCTTTGTTATCCGACAAATTAAACCACAACGTCTTCAAAACCGAGTTTAACTATTTCTAAAAACATCATTGAACTCCGGAAGTCTAGATTATATTTAAACGAAGTGCCATGTTGCTGTCAGTGCTCATCATTACCCAACAATTAAAATACACTAAGATGACCCGATTAAAAATCAGCGGAAAAGCTTTCATGGACAATCCTTGGTACTAGGATGTCAATTTCATAACTGCTATTATAGCTTATTTGCATATTTTAGCTCTTTTATATTTTTCATGACATTTGTAAATATTTTTCATCATTCCTAAACAAATATTACCTATAAACTTTTACTTCTTGTTTTTTTTCTTGTTTGTTTCTTTAAAATAATTTAGTTGTGTTAATACAGATTTTGTAGAGTTGAAATGTTAGATATTTTATTTGCATTGTATTCTTTATACAGGTAAAACATAAGACACCAAACCAGAATATAACAACTAAATACTTAATGACTTGTTATATTTCTCTCATTTATAATGCTCCTACAATCGCAAATATTAACTCGCAAACCACAAATAAGTAAAACAGCGCTTCGAAGCATGCAATTTATAAAGTGTTTTCTTTTCTTTTTAATAGCTGACACCTGCACTGTTATAGTTAAATTCACTGCTTTCTTCATAAAACATTCAGAATTATATATTGAAGTAAACAAGTCGTGTCTGAAGATTGATACCACCAATAACGATATATAATTCTTCTCAAACGTATTCAATATGACCCGTTGAAAGTTAAAATGAGATACTGCAATCCTAGGAAGAGCCAAAACGTAAAACCCTTAACGAAGTTAAACTTCTTAAAAAATAACACTACTACATTACTTCATTATTATAATATAACCGTTTCATATTTTTAAAACATAGTCTTAAAATAGACAAGTTTCTTCACAACAAGAATGACAAGCTCGAAATTGTCCTAAATATGAACAAAATATTTTCCCGCGTTTTGCTAGTAATATCGAGATTATGTCTACTGATATCTTGTCGGTAAAATATGTACATGTACACCCAAATCAGAATTAAAGAAACAAACAAGAAAAAAAACAAGAAGTAAAAGTTTATAGGTAATATTTGTTTAGGAATGATGAAAAAATATTTACAAATGTCATGAAAATATAAAGAGCTAAAATATGCAAATATATTGTAAAATTATATCATCATACATCTTCTAATGCTAGAGTCCACGACGACCGAGACGACAATCGTAGATTTGTCAAACATCATTCGTTTATATTAAATAAGAATTATTCATAGTAGGTAATTTGAAATAAATGGTGGTCTCACACGGCTAATACAGATAAATTATTGTTATGAAATGACTAATTTTGGTTGATCTAGTTCAGATGGACAAGATGACAAGTATATTCGGGATAAAAAGTCCATGCTGTCACGTCAAAATTCCAAAATATGGATAAGAAAGTATCTAAGGCTTCAGGAAGTTTGACATTTATGTTCTATAGTCAGTAGTGATTTTCAATTATTTCTGAAAGAATTTTATGTGATGGAAGTTGAAGGTTTATTGAATAGGTTTAAGAATAATTACATATTGTTAGTGGTGGTATTAATCTTGACATGAAGTGTTTACCTTTATATATTACTTCAATAAATAATTTTGAAGTTTTTATGAAGAAAGCCGTGCGTATTTTACAATAAATAATTCGGTTGCTTCCTTTAACAGTTTTACCAATTTGTAGTTTGTGAGTGAATATTTACGCTTATATCATCATTATTATAAGTAATATTTATTAAATATTTTGTAGTTATGTTTCTATTTGGTAATTTTGTGTATAAAGTGTTACATAGTGATGATGATGTCCGACAATTTGTCGTTTAGTTACTCTAAACTCGGTAAGTACTTCTACTCCTGAACCACTTGACAGGGTTTGTGAAACTCTATCACGAAATCCTTTTGTCATGATGTACTTCATTAGAATGATTTTTCAGGTTTATTTAGGCATGACATTGACTTTGTCATATCCACATACTGCAGTTCACATATGTTTTCGCTTCCTTTAGACTATTGTTTGTCTTTTTGGTCATGATGCTGTCTATTTATAATGAAAACTGACTAATGATTTGTAAATGACCTTTTCGGTTTCTTCCGTCTCGTTTTTCTCTCCTCCTTAATCTTTAATCAGAATTCAGTAAAACTTTCTCTGATTCTTTACTTCATTGCATCTACAATTCCGTTTTTATCCGAATTATTTTTCGGATTTCCATTAGCATTTCCAGTTTCACTGCTTGATTAAGATGATAACACAATGTTGACGGCTGTACCCCCATTTTTGACATTTTTACCTATTGTGTCTGTTTGTTTTGTTCACGCATCGTTGTCAATATAATGGAATTTGATGCGACTGTCATACAAGTGAGAGGTTTAGCTAGCTATAAAACCAGGTTCAATCCACCATTTTCTACATAAGAAGATGCCTGTACCAAGTCAGGAATATGACAGTTGTTATCCATTCGTTTGATGTGTTTGAGCTTTTGATTTTGCCATTTGATTAGGGACTTTCCTTTTTGAATTTTCCTCGGAGTTCAGTATTTTTGTGATTTTACTTTTTATCTTGGGATACCAATTTACATCCTCCTTATCCCCATATTAGAATTTCTTAAAACTTTTCTCCTAATCTTAACCATAGAATGTAATTGTGCTATTTTGATCCTTGATCCGATTTGTTTTGTGGTTTCCCTCAGTATCCTTTGCCATTGCATTATGATGGCGCGGTTATGTAATTTTGTGAGCTTTCCTCGCAGTATCTATTATTCAACCTTTATTTTCGTTAAAAAAGAATTTTTTCCCTACCTCTTAATCAGTAAAAATAGTATGTAAAGGTGCATGGTTGGACATGGGTCTGAAAATGGGCATAATATTATCTGTCACTCACTTGTAACTGCATGGGCAATAAGGTTATAATATAAAAAAAAAACCTTATAGCACATGCACAACATAAAACTTTTTTGAACAGGTATTTGAACGTGCACAATGCGAGGCATTCTCCTAAATATATTATCAGGCCTATACAGCCGGATCAATTTTCCTTTGTATTTTATGCTACAAAGTCATGCTATTTCCATATAATTGCTCTCTTAATAGGCTGTATATGCGGCTGGTAGCCAGTATCAGGTTAATGTCATTTTTTACTTAATCATTCTACTTTAAATTTCTGTTTTAAAATTTCATTTAGTTCAAAATAGTAATAACACATCTTGCATAAACATCTATATTTTGTTGAAGACTATATTTTGCCCTCTACATGTCTTTTGGTTATCTTTGTCTTTGGGTTGTTGTCTGATTGACGTTAACGCCATAGCTCCTTCTTATTATATTTAAGCTAAATGAGCAAAGGGTTGTGTAAGGACAGAACTGCCTGTTATGAAATGAGGCAGCATGCATGTGCATTACTATTAATTAGATTATTTTAACATGCAATAATGCATTATAAACAATTAACATTAGGTATGTGTTAATTTTGTCAAGAGTCAAGAGTACAACGATACCATAGTTTTATTTGCACACTTGCATGTTAGTTTTTTCAAATATACATTCAAACTCTGTCAAAGCTCCTGAATTATTGGGTAACATTTTATAAAATTTTAGAAACCTCATAAAACTTGCCATATATTTCTGTATATAATTCATAGATAAAGGATACATCATTTTTACAATGACGTGTTACTATGTTATCGCAGTATGCCGATCCCAAAGACAGATAACCAAATGTCAGGATGAGTAATCGCGATATGAATTTGAAAATTAAATATTTTTTATCGAATAACATGCAGGTGTAAATTGTTCATTCTAGTAAGATAAACTGGATCAAAATAGTTTATGGAGTAGCATGCTTACTAAATTTTCAATTTGGACATCAAAATGACGCTTTTAGAACTAGTGTAAATGCTTGATACGTCGACGGTACTACAATTTTACATTATATTCCAATTGGCAATAATAGCACGACCCAGTTGTGATTCTTATTCAAGCCTATTTCTAACACTATAACATTTCTAGCCTGCTGATAACATTAAAACAATTATTTATTTTTTTTAAATAATGGACTGTGGAACTGCGGTCAAGCAAAATGCATATTCACAAATATTTATGAATAAAAACTACTAAATGATAATAAACCTTTATACATGTTGTGCGTTCGAAGCTCTTTTTCTAAATTTATGTCATGAGGAACGCTCAAACATCTAAAACTGGAAGCTACAGATGTATATGTACCTGAACACGTGGAGAGCTATATTTACCTGAACACATGAAGAGCTATATTTACCTGAACACATGAAGAGATATATTTACCTGAACACATGAAGAGATATATTTGGCAAACTAATTCGGAATTCTGTGTCCCCAATGCTCAACAACTTCGTGCTTTATTTGGCCCGTTTCACTTTTTTTATTCGAGCGTCACTGATAAGTGTTTTGAAGACGAAACGCGCGTCTGGCGTATACAAATGATCAGCCTGGTATCTATGATGAGGTTTTTTTTTTATACCAAAAGGGATTTAAAACTAAAGCCAAATCAATTATTTCGCCTGTGGGAATTGTAACGTTAATTTCTAAACTTATCAAATAAAAATTTTCGAGAAATATCTGATAAATCATGTCAATTACCAAAACATTGACTACTGAACTTATGATACCCTCGGGAGCTAACCGTCAACAATCAGCTGTATCGACTAAATGCTAAAAAAAATTATAATAACACTTTATAAACTTAAACATTAAATTACAATCCTATCGATAATAAAATGTGAAATTGAGTTATTGTAAAAGAACACATGTCAGATACAAATGAATTATTGTTGACTGTCATACACAGTTTTTCGTTGATCTATACCCTACAAATTGAGTGGTAAAACTTTCTCGATCAAGTATATATCAGGTATCAACGTAATAGAGACGTAAGTAAGGGCCTGTCAACAAATGTCAGATGGATATTTTCAATGCAATCCTTACAACTAGTCTATATATCAGATCTGGTTGATGGGTCATGCACAGTAACCAAGACGTTAACTTATAATTAAGGAAGAAAATAATCATTAAGATGATATCAGATCAATGAACATATGACCAATTGACATAAATTTCACTAACAGAAGGTTTTTTTAAAATATTTTTACAGCAACCAAAAACAAACCTTATCCTTAAAAAGCGGCAATTTATCATAAAAAGAGAAGGTATTTGCGCTGCAATTTTGAAATAAAATTGTGTTGCTATAGACATTACTATTACACGTATCATTATGTGTAGTTAGAGAAGAGGAAACAGTAGAGGTAGAAGTAGCAAAAGTAGGGTCTGAAAATGGGCATAATATTATCTGTCACTCACTTGTAACTGCATGAGCAATAAGGTTATAATATAAAAAAAAAAAACCTTATAGCACATGCACAACATAAAACTTTTTTGAACGGGTATTTGAACGTGCACAATGCGAGGCATTCTTCTAAATATATTATCAGGCCTATACAGCCGGATCAATTTTCCCCTTTGTATTTTATGCTACAAAGTCATGCTATTTCCATATAATTGCTCTCTTAATAGGCTATATATGCGGCTGGTAGCCAGTATCAGGTTAATGTCATTTTTTACTTAATCATTCTACTTTAAATTTCTGTTTTAAAATTTCATTTAGTTCAAAATAGTAATAAGACATCTTGCATAAACATCTATATTTTGTTGAAGACTATATTTTGCCCTCTACATGTCTTTTGGTTATCTTTGTCTTTGGGTTGTTGTCTGATTGACGTTAACGCCATAGCTCCTTCTTATTATATTTAAGCTAAATGAGCAAAGGGTTGTGTAAGGACAGAACTGCCTGTTATGAAATGAGGCAGCATGCATGTGCATTACTATTAATTAGATTATTTTTAACATGCAATAATGCATTATAAACAATTAACATTAGGTATGTGTTAATTCTGTCAAGAGTCAAGAGTACAACGATACCATAGTTTTAATTGCACACTTGCATGTTAGTTTTTTCAAATATACATTCAAACTCTGTCAAAGCTCCTGAATTATTGGGTAACATTTTATAAAATTTTAGAAACCTCATAAAACTTGCCATATATTTCTGTATATAATTCATAGATAAAGGATACATCATTTTTACAATGACGTGTTACTATGTTATCGCAGTATGCCGATCCCAAAGACAGATAACCAAATGTCAGGATGAGTAATCGCGATATGAATTTGAAAATTAAATATTTTTTATCGAATAACATGCAGGTGTAAATTGTTCATTCTAGTAAGATAAACTGGATCAAAATAGTTTATGGAGTAGCATGCTTACTAAATTTTCAATTTGGACATCAAAATGACGCTTTTAGAACTAGTGTAAATGCTTGATACGTCGACGGTACTACAATTTTACATTATATTCCAATTGGCAATAATAGCACGACCCAGTTGTGATTCTTATTCAAGCCTATTTCTAACACTATAACATTTCTAGCCTGCTGATAACATTAAAACAATTATTTATTTTTTAAATAATGGACTGTGGAACTGCGGTCAATCAAAATGCATATTCACAAATATTTATGAATAAAAACTACTAAATGATAATAAATCTTTATACATGTTGTGCGTTCGAAGCTCTTTTCTAAATTTATGTCATGAGGAACGCTCAAACATCTAAAACTGGAAGCTACAGATGTATATGTACCTGAACACGTGGAGAGCTATATTTACCTGAACACATGAAGAGCTATATTTACCTGAACACATGAAGAGCTATATTTACCTGAACACATGAAGAGATATATTTGGCAAACTAATTCGGAATTCTGTGTCCCCAATGCTCAACAACTTCGTGCTTTATTTGGCCCGTTTCACTTTTTTTATTCGAGCGTCACTGATAAGTGTTTTGAAGACGAAACGCGCGTCTGGCGTATACAAATGATAAGCCTGGTATCTATGATGAGGTTTTTTTTTATACCAAAAGGGATTTAAAACTAAAGCCAAATCCATTATTTCGCCTGTGGGAATTGTAACGTTAATTTCTAAACTTATCAAATAAAAATTTTCGAGAAATATTTGATAAATCATGTCAATTACCAAAACATTGACTACTGAACTTATGATACCCTCGGGAGCTAACCGTCAACAATCAGCTGTATCGACTAAATGCTAAAAAAAATTATAATAACACTTTATAAACTTAAACATTAAATTACAATCCTATCGATAATAAAATGTGAAATTGAGTTATTGTAAAAGAACACATGTCAGATACAAATGAATTATTGTTGACTGTCATACACAGTTGATCTATACCCTACAAATTGAGTGGTAAAACTTTCTCGATCAAGTATATATCAGGTATCAACGTAATAGAGACGTAAGTAAGGGCCTGTCAACAAATGTCAGATGGATATTTTCAATGCAATCCTTACAACTAGTCTATATATCAGATCTGGTTGATGGGTCATGCACAGTAACCAAGACGTTAACTTATAATTAAGGAAGAAAATAATCATTAAGATGATATCAGATCAATGAACATATGACCAATTGACATAAATTTCACTAACAGAAGGTTTTTTTTAAAATATTTTTACAGCAACCAAAAACAAACCTTATCCTTAAAAAGCGGCAATTTATCATAAAAAGAGAAGGTATTTGCGCTGCAATTTTGAAATAAAATTGTGTTGCTATAGACATTACTATTACACGTATCATTATGTGTAGTTAGAGAAGAGGAAACAGTAGAGGTAGAAGTAGCAAAAGTAGTATGTAGTATCTGCTGTATTTTTGTGATGATTGGGCTTCCATCTTATTTCAAAACTCGCTTTTCCCCAACGACATTTCAAGATGATCTTTATCATCAAGGAATTCTCAATACAGTATTCAGAATAGCCCTTATCAGTCGTAACTATAGTCGTTTAGAAGACAATTGAATGAAAACATGGGAAAGCCTTCTTATTACCACTAGAACAATTAGATGCATCATCATCTTAAGGACTGTTAAACTTAATAACTTGTATCGCCGGTGCTCAAATTCTCGGAAGCGAGGCTAAGGCGTATAAAGGGTCGTTCGGGTCATAATTCAGTTTGTTACCGTCACGTACGCTAGAGGTACGCGTAACAGGTCGTTCACGTACCCTTGAGGTACACGTAACACTTTGTTCACGTACCCTAGAGTTAAGCGTAACATGTCCTTCACGTACCCTAGAGGTACACGTAACACTTTGTTCACGTACCCTAGAGTTACGCGTAACATGTCCTTCACGTACCCTAGAGGTACACGTAACACTTTGTTCACGTACCCAGAGATTCGCGTAAAATTTTGTTCATGTACCCTAGAGGTGCGCGTAACAGTTTGTCCACGTACCCTGGAGGTTAGAATGTGTATTGGATAAGGGAGATAACTCTGTAAAAACTGCTTTAAATTTGGCAACAACCGATAACAAAATGAAGAATACTGTTTTCCATGCACACAATAAGTTGCCAAAATTAATGTTAAATATAAATATAGGTTTAAATCCATAATTTTAACCGAGTTTTAAAACTTTAAATCAAGTAATGAATAATATGTTCCTAAGGTTATGAAAATAGAACTACATGTATTACTTCCATTTTATGTGATTAAAATATCTTTGAACCAAGTAGGAGTTATTGATAAAAATAAAAAGAGATAAACGCCAACACGTTTTTAAATTATTGCTTTTAAAAATTACCAAATGGTTCTAAGACAGTGTTTTCTACGATATTAAAATGTTAATAATATTTAAATATTATAATAATTCTAATTTTGAAAATTTTTGTATAATAGACAGAAGAATATGTGGCCGAGTCGAATCCTTTACAGTTTCTTAATTAACAAGCCGAGGAAGTACATTGATGAAATTTGAAATGACAAAAACATTTGCCAGAGTTATCTACCTGTTCAATTGTAAATTCCATAGTAAATACTTTCCCACAGTACGTGAACAAATAGTAACGTGTAACTCTAGGGTACGTAAACAAACAGTTACGCGTAACTCTAGGGTACGTGAACAAAGTGTTACGCGTAACTCTAGGGTACGTGAACAAAGTATTACGAGTTCCTCTAGGGTACGTGAACGAAGTGTTACGTCTACCTCTAGGGTACGTGAACGACCTGTTACGCGTACCTCTAGCGTACGTGTAACCAAGTGAATTATGACCCGAACGGCCCTTCATAAAGGCGTACCAGCGATGATGTCACAATTGAGGAAAGGAGGGCTGGATTGTGGTTACAGTTGGAACATATCAGTGGTCATTTGAGTCACAGAAAATCCATAACGGTCAACTTACTCGTGATGGCGTCCGAAAATTATGGCGACAGTAGTTTACCGATGTTCAAATCTCGTAAATTGATTATGATGAGATAAATCAAGGAAACAAATAAAACATGTGCGCATTGCATGACCCCCACAAGGAACGATCAGGGTACGTTGACAGGGTAAGCGTCTCCTGCTATGATTCACCCGGCTTTAGAATTCACACTGTCACAATGTCACAGTCGGGAACAGGACACAATCGCTAAAATAACAGTTCAGAACACTTAAACTAGTATGTGAAGATCGCGAAAACATATCGCTAGTGAGTTTAGACACCGACTCATTGTATCGGTCAACCAACTCATGATGGTGTCCGTAAAACTTGTTAACTGTCCGTTTCAGTCGTTCTTCGTCATGACTGTTAGAGCAGACTATGTGTGAGGAGCACATACCTGTTAATGAAGTCCGAATGGTGTGAACATGCACGAGACTAAAGTATTAACTGAGATATGTAAACGCCATACGATGAAGGAAAGGGTATGTTACGGCTGAAAATGGGATATTGACAATTGGAAAGTAGAAATCGTCACGTTTGTTAGAGATTCTAGTTTGAAGTCGGCCATCTATGTCAATATCAATGAAAATATCAAGATATAACGCAGACATTCTACTTTCGGTAGTACTCTTATTCCAAAGTTCTCTAGGATATATGACATGTAAGCTCTCATAGAAGTGTGGGTTATTGAGTGACAGAATTCATACATATATCTGAAAGTAAAATTAAGCAAGATTCTATTTCTTTTTGTCTTTGAGAAGATTTTATGAAATCTGCTTCATATGAATACAAAAACAAGTCGGCCAGTAGTGGTGCACAATAAGTACCCATTGAAATACCGACTGTTTGCTGAAACATCAATCCACCAAACTCAACAAATATATTGTCGATCATAATCACAGTATTTTGATGATATCATCTTTCGAAGAGATGATACTTTACCACTTGGAACCACTGGGTCAAAAGATTCCTTGTAAGCAGCAAACCATTATCAATGAAACCATGATAGGAAACGTAAGCTCTGGATTATCGTATCAACTGGAAGATATATACTCTGTAAACAGGTGCTGCTCGGATTTTGCTACATAGAAATTGAAATTTACAGTTAAAGTTTTATAGTTAGGACAGATTAAGGAGAACCACTTATGGTAAGTCAATGAAAGGTGGTATGCAGTTTTAATAACCAAATATAATGGCTACTACAAATTTAATCTATATGATCAATACAAACGGGAACCATTATATAAAATAGCTTTACAGTATTGCGTCATTTAAATTTCAAGATTTGCAGTATACACAAATGCGAGGCATATATTTGTGTTAACAGTTCATTATAAAAGAAAAGGTAATTTAGAAATACTAATAAATAATACTAATACTAAATGATAATAACACCGATGTATGTTTCGCCTTTATGTCTTTTTGATAGCATAATGCAAATGTTGTAATTGTAATGGCAATACTTAAACATATACTATACGCAAAACATTCACAGTCAATGAAACAAGTATATTGTACTTTGTAACATGGAAACTTGACTTATCAATTTGATATATAACATATTTAATTTGGATTGAAATACAAATTTGATAAACTTTTCTCAATAAATTATCTTGTAAATCTTAACACGTTTGTTGGCATTGCAGAACCAGTGATTTCCATGTGTTACATGAAAAATGATATAGTATCTGCAAACCATGTTTATAACTTTAAATTATTCTAAATATTAAGAGAACATCAAAAGCCGAATGCAGAGGCCATATGCAAAAACACGCAAATCTAGATGATTACTAACAAATCAAAAGATTTTTATGTCATAAGTTCATTCCAACAGTGAAGATTATAAAATAATATGTGTCACAGGTGATTTAAATGGCAGTATTATATAACTTACCATGGTTCCAGCTGTTGAATCACCTGTTACTAATCTGTTACCCTCACCGTCGGATGCTAAATAAAAAACATAAATATTTCTAAACACCATGTAGGACAAAGAAAATATTACACTAACCATATAATTTATGACTGTGTGAAAAAATAAACTATCAAAAAGGTTAAAAAACAAAACAAAAAAACCACAAGATACAATGATCACTTTTCACTATTTAATACCATACTACAGGTCATCATGAGAAATAACATCATAATACATGACAATCACAAAAAAAAAGCATATAAAGGATTAATGTTACGACTGTGGTATATAAAAAGCAACATGAATAAAAAGTTCAGGATCATTGTAACAAAACTGACCATAACAACTTATAACTAGAACGGTTGGCAGAGTAGGACAATTCTCTTATCGCTTCATCTTTCCCGTAGCTCCCAAATATCTATTTCATTAAATATAATTTGCTATTCGTATTTAAATCTATAGATAATTAATCACTCAGTTCATTTCTAAGATTTTTTACTATATGTACACTATTTATTTGTTTTACAGTTTGATTTAGAAAAAATACCGACATAGCTAGATAATACAATTAATTATCTAGTTACTAACACAAATCTACATTATTATTCTTGTAATTGTTATAAAATACATCAAATGACATAGTTACAAACCTGATCTTGAACAGTATCACATTTTTTTTTAGAAATTTACCTGTGACGTCACTTTTTGTGGCGTTGACCCAGTCGTGTGAATGACAGTTCGTGGTTCTGTTATGCTGTTTTATGTGCTGTCCTATGTTGTTTTACGTGTTCGGTTTTATTCTGTGGTTAGCATGTCGAAATGTACTATTGTATTGTTTATTTGTGTATTTCTCTGTCCTGAATGTTCTTGCATTTATTTGTACTGTATTCCTTTCATGTAATGGTGTCATTTTATTGTTATATTTAACATTGCCATAAAAGTGCGAGGTTTGACTAGCCACAAAACCTGGTTCAACCCACCATTTTTTTTTAAATGTCCTGTACCGAGTCAGAAAAATGGCAGTTGTTATCTTGTGGTTCGTTTCTCTGTGTGTTGCATTGTCGTTTGTTTTTTTGTTCGCTTCAATGTTTCTGTCATTTCGTTGTTTTCCTCTTATGGTTGATGTGTTTCCTTCGGTTTTGGTTTGTAACCCGGATTTGTTTTTGTCTCAATCGATTTATGACTTTCGAACAGCAGTATACTACTGTTGCCTTTATTTACAGTAATGGTAGTCAGGTAATGAAGATTCCCATTCTAAGATATTCACCAAACTGAATAGTATTAAAAATTTCCAAGTGTAAAGGAGCATAACTCTTGGATAGGTCAACAGACCGGGATGCCATAATAATATGAACATCTTCATGTAAAGGTGCTACAATTTAAAAATATAAATGAACATCCGATGAAACACGTAGAAAGTGTTGCATCCAAAAAGTGTATACTGAATAGTATCACAAATTGTGCAAAGAAGCATTCTCCGGGATTTGTCAACAGACCAGGATGCCACTCCAAAATGCAAATTTTCGTGTTGAGATCTTGCATCATGGACATCTGATGGGTCATATAGCAGAAGTTGTCTCCCCAAAGTGCGTACTAAACAGCATGAAATTGTCTAAATTCAGGGAGCATAATTCCGGAAATGGTAATGAATAAAAAAAAATGCTATGTGTATCAAGTTGAAACGTCATAATCTGTAATTGTACAAAATGAAAACAACACTTTATAATTTTCATGCGTCCGAAACGCTTGTCTGGATTTACCTTTATCAGGAACTCTCAAAGCCGAATATTTGAAAGCTAAGGATGTACAAGTACCGAAACAGTTGAAGAGCTATAAGACCAAAAGAATCTTAAAACAAGAATGTGTCCATAGTACACGGATGCCCCACTCGCACTATCATTTTCTATGTTCAGTGGACCGTGAAAATTGGGGAAAATCTCTAATTTGGCATTTAATTAAAAAGATCATATAATAGGGAACATGTATTCTAAGTTTCAAGTTGATTGGACTTCAACCTTCAACTTTAACCTGAAGCGGGACGAACGGAAGGACGGACGAACAGACGGACGAACGAACGAACGGACGAACGAACGAACGGACAGACCAGAAAACATAATGCCCCTCTACTATCGTAGGTGGGGCATAAAAATAGCCAAATCAATACAACATTTGGTTTAAATCGGAAAAGGTAAGTTTGTCCGGACTAAAGAATATCAAGTACTATGAATCATTACAAAAAATCGGGAATGATAATAGAAATGTAATTATATCCTACTGAATACATTATGAAGAAGACAACACGAGCAGATATGAGGATGGAAAATCTTGGGTTTATCTGGAAAACACTCGGGCTGTCGATCATAAAGCTTCTTACGTAGTGGTTCACATGAAAATAATTCACAGCATGACATAAAGAATATTATGATATATTGTCAACGAAGGCATACAACCTTCAAGTAAAAAATATGTGAGCTGTTGATAGTTATGTGTGTCATGATTGAAACATATGTATGTACTAGAATAAGAAAACCTATACCTGTATCAGTAACAAATACCTATGTTGCACTTCAAGTCGGTTAAATCTTATTATGATCATTACCATTATTTTATCATTATTATGGCATTGTAAAAAACGTAACTGTTTACAGTTTATTGGCTCAATCGGAGGTTTAAGACTGAAAACGAATTAATAAAATATAGAGCTCAAATGACTATGTATCATAATGATACAATCGCACCAATACGATTCCGGTCTATTAAACAATAACATGCGATGCAAATAAAGCACTTTATTCTAAGAAAGTGACAGTCATTATTGTGTTCCATTACTAACCGCCATTTAGTATTCTGAATTTGTGGTTTTAAGTTATAAAGTGATTAGTATTTCGATATGGACTAACTATGCTTTCTTATTGCAGATACATTCCTGTATTGTTATAAATCACAGTTTATGGCTAAACTTCATAAAGACTCGCCGACTTACCACTTAATAGATATTTTAATAATATCTGCAGATGTTTACATGACATGGAATCTGAAAACATCTGGATTTTTCTTAATATACTAATGCAATTTATCCACCTTAACTGTTAATAAATCCAACGTTAAAACTGACCAAAATGGCATATTTATTTTTAGACCTTGATATTAGAATTGTTCATGGTCAATGAAAATAACACTTTAAAAATTTCAAAGTGCTTTTCTGGATTTGCCTAAGGAGTTGCAGATATTTTATTTACTGTAAATTTAAGTAAAAATTGTTAAATATCATGCCAGTACTAAAGCACACCCTACTTAATTGATTTTATCATCAGGGACTAACAGTCTACAACAGTGGTATCAAACCAGTGCTTGTAAATGAAAATAACACGTTATAAACACAATATTGATTTCTTGCGTTCAAGGCGCTTCGCTGGATTTACCTTCATCCTGAAAGCTCAAACCAAAACATATGAAGGCTAACGATGTAAACACGTTGAAAGCTAACGATGTAAACACGTTGAAAGCTAAATGACCAAAGTGGACCTAATAAAATAGAGAAATTCATCCAAGGTCAACATGCCTGAAGGGAGTTGGAACCTTAGTTTTTTAATAATTTTATTAACGGTAAATTTAAGTAAAGCTTGTTGACGAAACCCTGCCATTTATGACAAACATGATTGTTACTTTTCCATTCCTTGAAGTTGATGTTCCAATGGATTCTTCGTATAGAATATATATGTCTGATGATGGTTCAATGTACGCTTGAAATCTTATAGTGATTAAGATTATAACACAATGTTGACTGCTATACCCCTATTTTTGACATTTTTACCTATTATGTCTATTTGTTTTGTTCACACATTATTGTCAACATAATGGAGTTTTATGCGACTGTCATACAAGTGAGAGGTTTAGCTAGCTATAAAACCAGGTTTTATCCACCATTTCCTACATAAGGAAATGCCTGTACCAAGTCAGGAATATGACAGTTGTTTTCCATTCGTTTGATGTGTTTGAGCTTTTGATTTTGCCATTTGATAAGGGACTTAATGGCTCTCAATAATGACGACTTCAGTATGTACACTAAAGAGATTTATCCTGCTGAACTGACTTTAAATAAATCTTATACTAACAATGAACACTGCCCTTTCCTGCACTACAAAAGTCAAAAGTCTGAAAAGACCAGTTTTGTCTGAATTTGCATGAATTTTACTCGACATTCTTAATTTGTCTAAATAATTTTGAAAATTCTTGACATAGTATGAATTTGTCTAAGAAGGTTCTTGATTTTTCTTGACAAGTGTCTTGACAGTATGAACATTGTCTTAAAATTTCTCGACACTTTCTTTATCATCTGATAAGAGTCTGGATTAGTCTCGACCAATTCTTGACTGTCTTAAATTTGTCTCGACCTGTCTTGACATATTCTTGACATTCTTAATAATGTCTGAATATGTCTCGACATATTCTTGACATTCTAAATAATGTCTGAATATGTCTCGACACATTCTTGACAGTCTTAAATATGTCTTGACACTATCTCAACAGTATAAATTTGGCCTGAAATGTGAACAGACTTATTCTGCACTGTTTATGACATTCTATTGCTGTTATTTACTCCTTTTATTATGGCTAAACTAAACTTTGAAGAATCAAGGATCAATTTGGTATAGTAAGATACCCTTTTGGTGCAACTAAGTTGGAATACCCTGAATAATTCCTAATGTAGTTTAATTTTGATTTATTTTAATTAAACATTTAATTAATTGTTTTCACTTGGAATATAAGTCAAAGTTACTAACAAACAGCATTTAGATTTTTGCCGTTCGCAAAACTGACAGTCAAATTTGCTTTACTAAAATATGTGTCTTATAGGTAGTTTTAAAATGTGACCATGTGTGTCTTTTGGACCCCACAATTCATCTTTTGGGTTTATGTGGATAAAAGAGAGGGTGGGGGCTTTCGTTTAGGTCAAAGAATTTGTTCCCATCTTGATTCAAAACCTTATTCATTTTTAGAACAACCCAAAAACATTTTTATTCAAATTTTAGTGTTGAATTTTATAATTTTTATCAAAATAAATATTTGTGATATCTCCTTCCTGAAAAGAAAATGAATGTTTAGAACTATATTGTGCATGTCTGTTTGAGATCCATTTCATAAGACCAATGATTTCTATAGAAATCATTGATGGAACCATTATAAATACATTTTTTATTATTCCTGGAGTAGATAATAATTTTCTTTTAATATTTGGGAATTATTCAATTTGTTTTTATGTTAAAATAATTAAGTTCATAATTTTGATGAAAAAATCCATTTTGATTCAATTTTTTTCATCAAAATGATGATTTTCATTTTCATCTATCAACAAACTTTTAAATTGTAGTGGCATGTTCGGTCAACTGATAAGTTGTATGGCTGATTACAGGTAAAGCAGTAATTTCTATTTGACAGTTGCATGTACTCTTGGGTGTGGAATACCTAAATTTTATGGGGAACATCCTGTCCATGTGTAATACTTAATATATATATTCCAACAGATGACATTACACAAATTTTTCTTCTGTTAAATGAATGATTTGTATATCATAATTTGCTATTTATATAAACCACATTTTGGTATAATAATTATTTACCATATCAACATTGAATATTATGAATGTAGAATGAAATATGTCTACAGTATGATTGGTTTTAATCATTTAATTTATAAGATTTAGGAATCAAAATTTGTAATTATTTAAAAACCCACATTCAAATTGTTTTATATCAACACACCCTCATTTGAATTATTTTATACTTTAGATTTCATAGCCATATTTGCATTTGTAAAAATATTTATATACCCAAATTTTCAATTATTTTACATGCCCAACTTTTATTTTTGTTGTAAGAAGTGTAACTTGGAACAACAGTATATCATATAAAGAGAAATAAAGATTAAAGTTATATCATGAATATTGGTCATGATTTGTAAAACTCAGAACTGTCAAGTAAATTTAAGACACAATTCAAAATGTTCAGAATGTGTCAAGCCATACTGAGAAAAAATAAGAATGTCAAGAATATGTCGAGAAATATCAAGACAGTATTCAAATGTCAAGAATTTGTCAAGAAATTTTAAGACCATATTCAGAATGTCGAGAATATGTCAAGTAAATTTCATACAAATTTAATATAAATGAGAATTTGTCAAGAAAATTAAGACACAAGTCATACTTTTGGAGAATGTCGAGTAAAAGTTCATGCAAATCAAGACAAAAACTGGTCTTTTCAGACTTTTAGACTTTTGTAGTGCTGGATCTTGATATCTATATCTTTAACGGGAAGCTTAATACCAAAATTTACGATAAGAGATGATTTTCATTTCCTATTGTTAATTATCCATTTTAGATGGTGACGTTCCCTTTTCACCATCTTATGGTGTTTGTACATGTATATCTCAACTTGTTCGATTCGCTCGTGTATGTAACAACGTATTTGATTTTAACGATAGAAATCTCTGTATTACTGAAAAATTATTACACCAGGCTTTTCGACATCACAAACTAGTCAAAACATTTACCAAATTTTATCATCGGTGCATCAATCGTCAATATAAATCAACATGCAAACATCTTATACGTTCAGGTATTTTACATCCAATCTTTTATTGTAATATTCTATACAAAACACAAAAATGTCATTCACCTCAAAAACTAACCAAACCTTTGAACGAAGGCATATAGTTACGATACTGTTGTCAGGTCATTAAAGATGGCATATTTTGGAATTAATATTGATTCATTCATAGGGTCTTTGCATAGGAAATAAACACATTTATTCTAAAACAAGTTGTTAACATTGTACGGGTTATATTCTTCTCATATATTTTATGATGGTATGATACTAAACCCCTAACGGGAGGGATTGTGTTGATTTTCATATAATGAAGACATAATCTTACAATCAGTTTAATTGAGGTCTTGAGCTGGCATGTCAGTAACTGCTAGTAGTCCTCTGTTAATTTATGTATCATTGTCATTTTGCTTAGTTTCTTTTGTTACCTATTCTGACATCAGACTCGGACTTCTTTTAAACTGAGTTTTACTGTGCGTATTGCTGTGTGTTTGTTTATTCTACATTGGCTAGAGGTATATGGGAGGGTTGACATCTCACAAAACATGTTTAACCCCGCCGAATTTTTGCGCCTGTCCCAAGTCAGGAGTCTCTGGCCTTCGTTATTCTTGTATGTTTTTTTAAATATTAGTTCATTTATATGTTTCGGAGTTTAGTGTGACGTCCATTTTCACTGAACTAGTACTCATTTTTGTTTAGGGTCCAGCTGAAGCCCGCCTCCGGGTGCGGGATTTTCTGGTTGTGTTGAAGACCCTTTGGTGGCCTTGGGTTGTGTCTGCCCTTTGGTCGGGTTGTTGTCTCTTTGACACATTCCCCATTTCCATTCTCAATTTTATTCCGATTTGAATTTTCCTTGGAGTTCGGTACTTTTATTATTTTACTTTTTTGTTTGCAGTGACGTCTCAGATTTTAATGAACGTAATATTTTCATTTCTATACAAATCTTATTATAAATACTCTGCCACGTCCTGTCTGTGTTTTTGTAAGATGATTTTCTGCTTTGTATCGATCTGATGAGTAACGCCCTTTTCAACTGATTTTTATAGTTTGATCTTATGTTGTGCTGTAACACCACTGTCCCAGGTTAGGGGAGGGTTGAGCGCTAACCCCGCCACATTCTTTATGCGTCTATACCAAGTCATGAGCCTGTAGTTCAGTAGTCGTGGTTCATGTCTGTCATATTTGTTTTTCGTTAATTGTATTGTTATTTATTAGGCCGCTAGTTTTCTCAATTGAAAATCAATGAAAAGACATATTCTTCATGTCGGGGCCTTTTAAAGCCGACTATACGGTATGGGTTTTTCTTATTGTTGAAGGCCGTACGGATGCCTATAATTGCTTACATCCACTTCACTTGAACTTTAGTGGAGAGTTGTCTCATTGGCAATCATACCACATCTCTTAATTTTTATATTAAAGCCCTAATGTTAACACTATCAAAAATTCATAGTTTGAAGCAAGACCAGTTTTTCTGCTTTTAAATTCTGTATTAGTTTGTTAACGTATTGCACAAAATCGTGGTGTGACCTGTTAATATTTCTTACGTTATAAAATGAAATCTACTCTTAGTACAGCTACTGATAAAACGGTGTATTTTTGCGTGATTTTAATTCAGCACTTTAGATACCTTCAGCGAAACAACTAGCATTCGTTTTAACGGCATCATGTATTATTGATTTGCCTGTACTAACAATACCGTCATCACAGAGTAATGTGATTTTCCTATATAAGTTATATTGAATGTTCTATTATGTACCTGTTGTCATTCAGCTGATTAAAAGGACGAGAATTGACATTTTGAGAAACTAATTTGGTTTTCTCTGTTGAATTATTTTACATTTTTTTCATACCAGAGCTTTTTAAAAATTACAAAACGGTAGGGCTTTTCCTCATAGTTGAAGTCCATACGGAAACCTTTAATGTCGTTTGTTTTTAATGGCTTACTGGAAAATTGTTGCAAAGAATAATAAAAACTAAACCTTTTTTCTTACAAACTATCACAAAAAGCCAGTTTTTGACTGATCAGGTATTCATTGAGGTTTTGATTTATTCCAATAAAGGTTCAAATCCGTCTTCAAAGTGGTTAATTGGAGATAAGGAAGAAATCAGTTAATCCATATAAACCCAACAAAAAGGAGTGATGCATTTGTACGATCATGTGTTTAATTATCTGGGACACACTTGTCTGATAATGATTGACAAGTCCAAATAAAAAATATCCGTAGTTATATTAGTTAAGACTGATTACCGATACCACTATGACTTATTTGCTCATATCATAATCATAGTGTCTCTAAAGATTGTGTGTTAGCGTGTGTGTGCGTGTGTTTTATGAATGATATTGCAGCTAAAAACAAAACTTCTTAATGCTTAATCACAAGTTCTTTGACTTAGATGAGATGTTGCTTATCTTTAAATCATTCACTTTTTTCAAAAATGTATAACTACGCAGCAGAAGTCTGAGCGACCATCTTTTCTTTATTTTGTGTGTGTTGGGGGTGGGGAGTATACTAATCCTTCGGAAGAATTGTTTTTCATGCAAGGAGATGAATGAATACTTGAGGAATGGTAAGCTGAACTTATAAACAACTGAAAGGCAATCATCTATTGGAAAACATTAACAGTATATATAAAACGAAGTTTAAATCAATTAGAAACAGCTTTGTGATTAAATCGTTTGGATCGTATACAAATTAAGTCTGTCTTTCTGAAATAACTTAATAATAGTAGGGAATGATGAATACACGATGACCTTTACCGACATAGAAAAGTCCACCCCAGTCTTTTCCCTTCCCTTCAAAATAGTGGAGATCTGCAACTGATAATCGTCTTTATTCTCATTCTTTAAATATGACTGGGATAATACATGTTTAAAATGATCTTTCAATTATGAAAAAACGGAAGTGTAAAGTAAAAACAGCTGAAAGTATGGATACAAATGCAAATGTAAAAGACTATGCATGCAATATATATTTACTAATAATGTGTAAAACTTTCAAAAATGTTGTTTATATTCATATTTAAAAGAAAATGTGGTATATTTGCCAACGATACAAATCTCCACAAGAGACCAAAATGACACAGAAATTAACAAATATAGGTCACCGTACGGCCTTCAACAATGAGCAAAACCCATTCCGCATAGTCAGCTATAAAAGGCCCCGAAATGACAAATGTAAAACCATTTGTCAATGGCAGCCAACACAATGAAAATAAGATCGTTTGAATAGGTTACATGTACTAGTATTTAATATTAGTAAATTTGGTCATTAAAGATTGTAGCTTAAAGCATGTAAACTATAAATTATTTGTGCCTCTCAAATGAAAACACATGATGCAGAATACAATTAGGAAATATGTTCTCCGATGTTTCGGTATACCAATGATAATAAAAACGTTGGGCAACTCAAATAATTATAAAACAAAATAGAGGCGGAAAATACCAAAGGGATGGACAAACTCGTAAGTCGAAAACAAACTAACAACGTCAGGTAAAAAACGAAAAAACAACAATCAACATAGAACTGTCAATGAATACTAGTATTCAATTCTTCAAGTCGATGACCATAAACTTTTTATATTTCTTTTCAGTTATATCATGACAAATAGTTCCCTGTTGTTAGTTCTTTTACCCTTTAACGGCTCATTTAGTTCATTCAAAATCATGTATATGTACCAGTATAGGGATTTAGATAAGTTAACAGAAACGACAAACTTATTCTGTACTCAATCGTTTGAATTAATTTGATGATAAGAGTCTTTTCGGAAGATAAAATTACTTTATATATAACGAGACAAATTCAACAAAAATATACGCTGATTGAAATTCAAAATGTGCTTTAAAGAAAGCAAAAAATTACTAGTATTCAAATTTACATGGTTTCCAGAAAAGAGCTTCGGAAGCATGAAATTTATAACGCCCTTTTTTTTACAGCACTAGGTCGATACCTCTGCTGTTGGACTATCAGTCCACAAGGGTATCATCAGCTCAGAAGTCAGTACTCTGGTACTGACATGATTTATAACAAACCTTTCGAAAATTGTCCGTTTATAAATTTTGATATTAGAAATAGACTAAGGTTTCAACTTCCTCAGGCAAAGTTGACCTTAGATGGACTTTTTTTGGGTCAATTTTGGTCATATAGCTCTCCAACTGTTTCGGTTCTTATACATTCTTGGCTTTCAAATATTCGGCTTTGAGCGTTCTTGGTGAAGGTAAATCCAGAAAAGCGCTTCGGACGCATGATATAGAATGAAACTTAGGGCCTAACAGAGAAAATAATAGTAGCCTTTGGCAGGATTCCTCAATACATTTGTTGTCGTTATCTACTGTTTTTACTTCCACTCGGTGTGTATTGCTGTTGATGAACTGTCAATCCAACTAAGAACTATGCCAGTTCTGCGGTACCGGCATTGGTTAGAACTAAATATATAAGTTTAAAATAATATTATTGAACTAAAAAAAGTTTGCAATCTCCCTCAACAAAGTTGACCGTAGATAGTTTTAGCTAATTTGTTGAGGTACTTTTGGTTTTCAGTCTGTTTATGTTTCAGACATTCAAACATGAGGTCTCCAGCTTAGAGATGAAGGTTAATTTAAAAACTTGTCGATGAGCGAGCCTAGAGGATTAAGCATCATTCTTGTTTGTTTGATTTTGTTTTTATTTTGACTTTGTTTTAATTTTTGGTGTTGTTTTTTTTTTTTTTTGGGGAGGGTTCATGCTTCTTTGTTATGCACGATTTCTTCTGTATCCAGAATTTTAATCGAATATATAAGATATTTACAAACGGTCTTTACAATGTCTAATGCCACGGAATAATAAATCCTTTATTTAAATAAATTAAATCATTTCCAGTAATAAAATTCTCTACAAATAATTTGCAACTAGATGACATCAATTACATAAGTGACAAAAAACAAAAAATTTCTCAAATATCAGACAACGAGTATGTTCGCTGACTGTGTCCAGATTTAAATCGAACACGGAGCAGATTACAGACTCTATTTGGAAAGTTTAAGCATATATTTTCTGTATTTACGATAATATTTGTAATGAAATCAAATATACTGTTATAACTACTTATATTAGGAATAAGGTCATATCTTACCTAAAGTTTCATCCCTGTTTGGCCTTTTGGCACTTAAAAAGCTAAGGGATATTCATTTAGTCTAAGATACAGGATTTATTTTGTTAGTTGTACTTGGCTTTGAACTAGCTGTCCGCGAGTACTCTCAGAAATGTACTTTATGTCTTTTTTGTTGTTAGGTGTGTATAAATACGCCGCCACGTCCGGTTTGTGTTTTTGTTAGATGGTTTTCTGTTTTGTATCGATCTGATGAGTTAAGCCCTTTTCAACTGATTTGTATAGCTTGTTCTTATGTTGTGATGTAACACCACTGTCCAAGTTAACAGGATGATTGAGGACACTCACAAACATGTTTAACCCCGCCACATTCTTTATGTGCCTCTCCCAAGTCAGGAGCCGGTAGTTTAGTGGTTGTCGTTGGTTCATGTCTGTCATATTTGTTTTCCTTTAAATGTTTAGTTATAAATTAGGCCGTTAGTTTTTCTCAATTGAATTGTTTCATATTGTTCATGTCGTGGCCTTTTATACCCGACTATACAGTATGTTTTTTTCCTCATTGTTGAAGGCCGTACGGTTGCCTATAATTGCTTACATCCACTTCATTTGAACTTTGGTGGATAGTTGTGTCATTGGCAATCATACCACATCTCCATATTTTTTTTTTTATAAGAGAAAAATCTGTATACTTAATTGTTACAGCAAAAGTGCAATAAAGAGATGCTAAATATTACTATGTTTCTATCCTTAGTTTTCATTAAAAGTGAAAACTCATAATGAAAGGAAAATTATATATCAGCCATTTTATTGCTATAATTATGTTTTCTCTAATAAGGTCAGTTATCTAATAATTTTATATCTATAAATTTGGTCATTATCAATTATAACTTTGTGAACAATTTTCTAATTCAACAAGATAACAAAGTTTACCACTTTTTACTTTTTATATCCACAGAAGCTAAACCTAGTTTGAATTCGGACATTATGTTACATTATGATCCAACTTTTAACTTAAAAAAAAATCAACTTTCCGATCGTAAACTTCCAATTTCCTAGCAGTAACATACCCTCTGCCCAATCGTTTGGAGTTAACATATGTCAATTGATACTTTACGCTCGTGCATGTTCACACTGTAAGGATTTCGTGTGAAGGGATGTGCTCCTTACTCAAAAACTTCTCCAACAGAGTTACTAGGAAGAACGGCTGAAATCGATACTACATACTTTTACGGTTACTATCAAAAATGTTTACTGAAACGATATGTTTATGTCGTTAGATACCCGAATAGTCATATAATCTCTCGTTATACCGATTGTGACATTTTGACTGATTGTGTATTCACGTGTCGGGTGATGCACGCATAGCAATATATGATTACCCTATTGACACATCCGGTCTCGCTTCTTTCGAGGTTAATCCGATTCCCTCAGGGTTTTTGTTATCTCGATTTGTCTACCAGTATCTTGTTTGGAGGACGTCGTTTTCAACAATCTGAATGCTTATTGGAACTAACGGTGCTCCTTTTCTTGCCTACCTTTATTCAAAAAAAGCAGACTCATACAAGAGTTTCTCAGGAAGAATGAAAATAAGCTAACATTATCCTTTGAATTCACGTTCCTCTATATACTAAAGTAGATGCTGTTCTCTCGCCAAATAATTCAACGTTTGGTGGCAATGTTGAACGCATTTATTCCATTAAACTTGAAATAAAGGATACCACAGATACAGTGAAGTTTGCCTCATCTATAAACTTACATCTAGAAATTGGCAATGGTGTCGGTTCAGCTAAAAATAATTAGAAAATGGGATGATTTCAGCTTTCCAATTGTCAACTTTCCATTTCTATGTAGCAACATTCCAGTAGTGCATATATCTCTTAGTTGGTACGATATTCCAGAGCTTGTTTCCTACCATGATTTCTTTGATAAAGGTTCAAAATTACAATTGAAGTCATCCCTTCAACGGTTTTATGGACGTCATCACGAATAGGCTGACCGTGAAGGGATATCTGTGTCACAGATGACCACGAATATGTTCCAATTGTCGTCACTTCAATCCGTCCTATTTTCCACGATTGTCACATCACAGAATGAGATGTGCACTTAGCATGAGTAACACGATAGTTCCACTAATTAAAAATCTGCTATATGCTTTCTCTTCCGGAGCAGCTGAGACCATTCCGTTTTTGGTGGGTTCGTGTTCTTCAGTCTTTAGTTTTTTTATGTATTATTTTGTGGACTTTCTTTCGTTTTTTTGTCCTGGTGTTGTCAGTTTATATCGACTTATGAGTTTTTAATGTCCCCTTGGTATCTTGTTTTTCAATCGATTCATGAGATTTGAATTGATAAACTACTGTTGGCTTAGTAAGAAAAATTCTAAGTACTAGGTTAATCATGATATATATTGAAAACGGGAAAACGTATCCTAGTAACGCGATCTACTTGGGCTTGCTATTTGCACTGCAACATTGGGACACTTGTGGTCTTTATTTCCTTAATATACTTACATGTGGTATTTTGTACGATGTCAATTTTAAGTTAAATCACTTTTCTTCAAAATCAGGGGCATTTACGGACGTAAATAAGTTTATTTGTTTGCTAATGTTGAAATTCCATCAAAATGATACACTTTTTAAGTACAATAATTTCAAAGTACTATTAAGACTATTATCAACACTAATCCTGCGTCCTGCATCCTGTCGATGCTTTTCTTTAGTATTGCAAAGGGTAATGTTTTCCCAATATTGCCTATGGCGTGTTCACATTAATTATTTTGAAATGGTCTGATTGTTGTTTTAGTGTCGCATAACATGGTCTATTTATTCGTAGACTGTCAGTGTCATTAGCTTAAATCAGGCCGTTGATTTTATCTTTTGATTGTTTCACATTTTGTTATCCCGGAGCCTTTTATAGCTTGATATATGTAAGGCTTTTGCTCATTGTTGATGGCTCCCTACGGTGAAGTGTTCTTGTTTACATCCTTGTGTTTTGGTTTTTGGTAAAAAGTTGAATCATTGACTATCATAACACATCTCCTTATTTTTTTATTACATTTCAGTGGACTGTACATTTGAAGTTAGTCAAAAACTGTGTAAGATATTCTGCAATTTATATGTTCTCATTTTAATAACTATAGGAGAAAAATTGTGAAAAGATACGCCGGGGAAATCAAATACCAAAAGATGAACAGACAACTTAATGTCAAAAAGAAAAGCAATAAAAAGACAAACAAGATAACACATAGAAAACACCCCCTCATACCTTTTCATTAATTAACTTTCTTCTTTGCTAGAGGCTCAATTTCATATTAGTCTATATAATCTTTCCCAATATTTTCATTTTAATACACAAAGGACGTTTTGTAGTCGTCAATACCTAGAATTCTCATTCTCATTAACGAAGCGACAATTAGTTTCATCAAATTCTCATGGCGGGTATGTTTGCATAGCAGGAGACGCTTTATGTTTCGTCACTCCGTCTCGCTCCATCAGTTTTGTCTTAATTTGTATATTCAAAAAAATAAACGAGTTTTAGACTTCTGTAAACTACTGTTGCCCTGTACTTAACAATGTTTGTATGAACGAAACATAATACAAAACAGATATATATAGATTCTACCACTGCATCGAGTATGATACGATATTTATCCACTCGAGACAGTTAAATTTTCAAATTTAAAACGCGAGGCTTGCCCGAGCGTTTTAAATATTTAAAATTTAACTGTCGAGAATGGATAAATATCGTATTACACGAGATTTTCAAACAATATGCAGGCAAAATTATTCCTTCTTTTCGAATGATCTGCAAAACGATGTGTTCTTTCTATGTGACGTCATCAGGCATGGTCGCCCTTTTTCATGCCGTCACAATAAGAAATTCAGAGGAAAGTAAGAAAATTCGACGTCATAATCCGATTTTAACCAATGATGAAATGAGATCAAACGAACCACACGTTGATTAAATTTTTTTTATACAATGGGTGCAGAAAAGGATAAATTCACGAAGAATTAGAGAAACAAAGGTTACAACATCAATGATACATACTATGTTTCTTTATCAATCTTAGATATATTTAATGGCTTGAAGTCACATTGAGGTAACAAGAAGCTGTTTGCATTCTCTAGCAAAGAGTATCCCCATTCGTTTATTAGATATAAACAAAAAATTACATGCTCAGTGGGTTTAAAAAATTCAAAGTACAGTTAAACAGAAAGCTATTGCCTGAAAGATCTGAAGTTCACTTGCACGGTACAAATCAACCTTATAAAGTCCCAGACAAAATATCAAATCCTATCTAAATACAAAATGCAAAGTGTCGCCATAGAAAGTGACTACCCAGCCCACCTGAAAATCACATTATAAGGTTCCAGATCAAATATAAAATCATTCCTTAATACAGAAGCAAAATAAAACGAAACGAAACTATGGACGAAAGACAGACGGACACACGGCCGGGCGAATAGTGTGATTGCAGTATACCACTTACTACATAAATGTGGTATAATCGACCCATTATTTTCTTTCCATTGAGCAACAATCCTGACAATATTTCAGGATAGGGTCAATGACCACTAGTAGATGAACTTGACTTATGATTCAATGACCACTTACAAACAGTTTCGGCTAAATTTGATTGCTGTAATGCTACATTATATGGAATATATGTGAGTAAAATCAAAACAGAAAAGCAATCTCATGTTCTTATGATAGAATAACTTTTTTCAGCATCAATTTTGTCTACTTGTAAAAAAAAACATCTTACCAACAACAGCATAGCCATCTTTTATAGAAGCTGGAAAAGGTGGTAATGGATCTTTAGCTGTGACATCTTCTGCTAGATAACGACCGAGACTTTCTGGGAAAATATGAAAAAGTATGATAAAAGTATGAGAAGATTATATCTTAAACCATGTTGAAAATGATACTAATCTTGAGTTTAAGACAAAATAAATAGGCAACTACAGTGAATTATAATCAACAATGAGAGAAAGAATCAGTATATAATCAGCAGATAAAGGACTATCACATCATGATCACGGTATAATAACTCGAATCATTGATGAGGTTTCTAAAAAGCAATTGTTAAGGTGTAGATACAATATCGATGTAATGATGAACATTTGTTTTGTAGCAGTGGGTTCTTGTATTTCAGATGACCTAAGTTACACGTATTTTGAAGATTGCACCAAGAATCACAAAGTTAAGAATGACAATCATGCCATCATCCATGTTCATGCGATATGGACTATTCTTATATTATGATCGGTGATTGCAGCCAACTAGGATTTTACATCAACATCAATGACATTTCCATTATTAGTAGCTTAACACTCATGCATTCTTTTTTAATTAAGACTGTAAAATCGTTTCCGAGTAGATGATGCTGAAGTGCACTTCATCTGCCCAAATGTTGACCTTTGTTCCTATGTCCTAATCTCAGTGGTCCATCTAGATCTAAATCGCTCTTATCTATTTCGGAATGTGATGTTTACTATAAAATTATAGAGAATCTTTTTAGAAATATTCATTAAATGTTAAAATCCCTTAAGCTATGTGATTTTAGACAAGTATATCTTTTCAACTTTCAGAAAATCAGACCAAATCACAGAACTTGGTGGTCATGTTAATTTATGATCAGAACGAGAGTAAAGGTAAAATTTCTGCCAAAATTATTTTTATATAGCCAGATGGTTTCTTATAAACTGCTGCTGTCATCTTTGATGCAGTTTCCAAGCAGCAACTGTTAAGATATTTTTCACATATTGATTTAATGTAAAAAGTTGCTTTGTAGTAGTTGCCTTCTTACATTTCGGATCACCAAGGTTAGTTTGAAGACGGCATCAAGATTTACAAAATTTAAAAGGACAACTGTGCCATCAACCAGGTTCATGCCATATGGACTTTTCTTATATTATGTTCCGTAACTGTAGCCAACTAGAATTTTAGATCGACTTCAAAATCACAAGCTTGGTGAATTTCCATTATCTAAACATTCATGAATATTATGAAGTTTGTAAAATCGTTTCAGAGTAGATGATGCTGATGTATACTTCATCTGCTCAATACTGACTTTTTTTTACTATATCCTAATTTCAGTGGCCCATCTCCATTGTTGTTATCCATTTCAGAATGTGATGTTTACAATAAAATAACAAAGTTCTTAGAAATATTCATAAAATGTAAAAGTTCAATCAGCTTTGAGTTTCAGACAAGCAGATCTTTTCAACTTTCATCAAATCAGACCAAATTACAGAACTTGTTGGTTATGTTGGTTATGCTCTTCAGCTTTGTACTTGTTTTGGCTTTCAAACTCATCTGAGCGTCACTGGTTAGTCTTGTGTGGACGAGACGCACGTCTGGCGTATTAAATAATTAACCTAGTACCTTTTGTTAGCTATTATTCGTGTGTTTCTTTGTCCTATATGTTCTCCCATTTATTTGTATTGTAGTCCTGTCATGTAATGTTGTCATTTTAATGTTATATTTAACATTGCCATAAAAGCGGGAGGTTTGGCATGCCACAAAACCAGGTTCAACCCACCATTTTTTTTCTTAAAATGTCCTGTACCAAGTCAGGAAAATGGCCATTGTTATATTATAGTTCGTTTCTGTGTGTTACATTTTAATGTTGTGTTTTTGTTGTGTCGTTGTTCTCCTCTTATATTTGATGCGTTTCCCTCAGTTTTAGTTTGTAACCCGGATTTGTTTTTATCTCTATCGATTTATGAGTTTCGAACAGCGGTATACTACTGTTGCCTTTATTTATGTTAAATTTTGGGTCAGACCTAGGGTAAAAGACATATTCTTGTCAAGTTTGGTTCTGTATAGCCAGGTGATTTCTATGAATTCTGTCATTAAAACCTTTACAATGGACGAAGAATGCAAATTGAGGACAAAAAATCATAAACTAAAAGCAACCTTAAAAAATTTCATCAAAATATCTTCTTTAAATCGTCCAGGTGTCCATGCAGTGGATAAATATGTTTAAATAAAATTTGGGTGAACTTCCAACATTTTTTGGTAACAATATATACTACCCTCAAAACACTAACTGCTCCTGCAGTGTCAATGTAGCTTGCTAGCCCCTGGTGAAAGAAAAACAAGGTTCAATCCCTGACCGTGCGAAATCGAAATCGAAGATTTACGTTGCTGCTATTCCACGAAGCATGCAATTGTAAGCTAGCACGTCTAGTACAAGGAAGGATTTATATGCATGCATATTTACATATTCCCGTCCGGATTCAATCGATGGAAGTTTGACATCAATCCATTCATCTTTCATACATGTACACCTTCACAGTAAACACCACGTTTCAAGTCCATATGGACATTATAATTTTTATAATATTGTATACTGAATAAAAAGCAAGTTTTTTTTTTACTCGTTTATTCATTTATTCATTTATTCTGTTACTGCTTGTTAACCGACTTCACGCAATATAGATTTTTGCAAATTTAAAACTATTTCTCTTATACGGGTAGAGTATACCAAATATTTTGAAAGGACAACAAAAAGTCAAAATAAACAGAACAATACATAAAAGAGACAAATCAAAAGCAAAGTGATAGAGTTATGGATTGAAACGAAAAGACATCTGCGAACAGTAAACCCTTTTAAATTAAATACAAGAAAGATTAACATTCTCACAAAATCCTCTGGTAACTGAGGTCTGAGTAGCCATAAGCATAAAGGTAGGCAAATTCTGCTTCAAATGCGGCATCTACATGTAAGTTTGATCCTGCCTACTTATTGCTATGCAATACTTAACTTCTTCTGTTTTTAACTTACTTTTATAGAATACTTCTTCTGTTCCTAGAACAGTAGTATGTTTTATCACCGTGCTGACAGCTTCCTCCACGGTTATGATAGGATATGGAGATTCTCTTGGTCTGTGTGCGATTCTGGTAGCATCCACTTCACCTACATCAAGAACTTTTATGTAATACATACACATTTAAACATATTAATGTTAGTCTAGAGGTTATTTAGTCTAGATCATTCACCTGGCAAACAATACATTGATGTTCATTTCCACTTAAAACGCAATCAACAATGCATTTTGAGAATCTTTTCAAATGATATTATAATCGAATTCTGCCTATAAAAATTATACTTTTCAGTGTCATTATCATACGATTTAATGAAGCAAATATTAGGATCAATCAATTCATAATCCCTCATCACTTCCCAAAATCAAATGGTCCTCAACTAAGCAGTCAACATAATTTTAATACGATTAAAATTAATATAATTAAAACTAGAATCTATGACGAACGTAATGATTTAAGTTTCCCAATTGTAAAGAGTCAATTGATGGTTTCAGTCATTTGGTAATATTTTCTGATCTTGTATCGGTGATCGTTTTTGCTGTACAGTTTTTGTCTATCTACTATAGTTTTCTAGATAATATGAAAAACACTTAAATTGATAAAAAAAAAAGTATATCTCATTTGATGCTTTTGGTCAAGAAAAGGTCTTTGTAGATTTTGATTTACTACATACATGTAAATGCTATTAAGTAACTTTTTTTCTAATTTTCAAATCGAAGTCCATCAAATACTACAGATCTTCGTTTTATGGTTGTGCATGAAAGTTTTGCTTAATTATTTACATAAATCCCAGCAACGTTGGAAATGATTAGTTTGAAGGTAGCACTAAAACTATAGCTCAAAAATATTATACCCTATCATATAGAGTAATCTTTACATCATGTATTTTTAGCATTTATTAATATTAAAGTGGAGATAAATTATTAACAAATATTCAGCTTTCACTGAGTAGGTGAAAACTTTGTTATTCATGTATCATTTTTTAGATATAATATTCAGTCTAAACAGATAGTTTTTCTTCTTCGAGTATATAAATTTCAGGTAACTATTAGCTTAATTAAATGAAATGTGTTCTAGTTAATATTTATGTAACAAGATAAGGCTTATTCCTCCAACGCTGTCGTGCGAATTCGAGGTCTCTTTTTTATATCTGATAATCTGTTTGTATATTTGTGTAAAATTTCAATCTATATAATAATAGCTTATTCATCTAAATTTCAATAGCGAGACTTTAATGTTAAAGAACAATATCGTGATATGTCAAAATGTTATTCACATTATTACTGATTTGTCCGTATCATCCATACTTTTGAAAGGTGCAATTTGACTGCCATATCCTCTATCTTAACAACTTATATCAATTTGCAATGTATTGTATTTGTCACAATTCAATCATAAAAGCGTCGAAGAATATTCTCTAATTATTTTTATTTGTCCTTCAGATTTAAATTTTAACTTAAAATCGAGTGCTAAAAGGGGAAAATAATGTCTACAACAACGATTCTTCTATGACGAAACGAAACGGTCATGATTTTCACATTGTGAATGCTTTAAAGCGTTTTACATTTCTGTTACAAGTATTTCAAAAGAAATGTCTCATTTGTAACAAAGACTGTCTTCATTCTAACGCGGTCTCATTCTTCAGAAATCTGTATAATAATTCTTCAAGTAATGATACCACTTGGAACATTGAACACTTTTAATGATTTACCGGTAACATTAGTTGTTTATGATTAGGAAACACGAATTTTCTCAGTGCCACTCTCAAGAACAAGGCTTCTGCAGAAAATTTTCAGACAGCAACTATATTACTATTGTAATGGAAACTATTAATTTGGAGTCCTTTTTTATTTTTTGTAGAATAGATCCTATTTTTTAACAGTCTATGTCTCAATTCAGATTTAATTTGCATTTCATAAAACATGTATTTAAAGGTCAACCAGTATTATAGATACTGTTAATATCTGAGAGATGGATGAAAGTATGCGAGTTGCAAAAGATTATATGTAATAAATTAGAAAATAACGATTTTTAATATATAAACCTGTGACAAAAATTAAAAAGAAATCTGAAAACTTAAAACTAAGATAATGTTTGGAAATTGGTAAAAATGTTTGTAGCAGGTCATATTACATAAATTTATTATTTGGCACTATTAAAAGAATACTAAGCTGTACTGAAATATTTATAGACAAAAACAAGAACATAAGGTTTGCAGAATGTATTTTTATGAGAAATTTACTACATAACATTGATCTATAATCCTTTTATACATTGTTGGGCAAGAAGTCAGAAACATCTTCATTCAAAAAGTAAAACATAAGACATATGGCTTGTTTGCATTGGCTTGGAACAAAAAAGTTGCTTTCATAACAAACATGTCTTAGAATAAAATTACTTATGGCTAGTAATTAAAATATTCAGTTCATCGTTATCCCATTTATACAGGGTTCACAGCATAGTTAATTAGCCTAACTTTACTTTTTTCTCCGTTGAATGGAATTTATGTGATGATCAAACAATGTTACACCTTTGATCTGGTTTATCTCAGAACTTTAACAGCTGAAACATTAATACGTCCTTGGATAATCTTTTTAAACTCTATTTTCTTATGAACAGTTGTTTCGACAGACTACTTGTTTATTGCACTATATTCCCCTAAAACATGAATAACAAAGTCAAAATCCAAAAACAAAGACATCATTACCCAATACTCTTTATATGTACCAAGTTTAACAAAAATAATGGTTCCGTCAATATTAACGTTTTACCTATATGCTTCACCTTGAACATTTGTTCGAGTTCAACTCATTCCAAAATATCTGACTTATATGTTTGTGTTGTTTGGTTGTGTGTCATTGATGTATAGCACCTACCACTATTTTATATTACAAATATATGTTGAGAATCTGATTAATTAAGAAAAATGAAAGGAAATGTGCAATTATAACCATGGAGAACCGTAATTCTTTATGGACCAAGCTCAGTAGTACTCACTTTGTTCATGATGCAATCCATGTTGATGATGATGATGTTCGTGACCGTGATGACCTTGCTGATTATCTCCATGGTGATGATGGTTTTCTCCGTGATAGCGATGTTCGTTTTTGTGGTGACCAGACTTAAAATAAAAGTGATTAAATTTCAAGATTGAATAGCAGAAATGTTGCAAAGGAGATATACCGAAAATTGCCCAAACTTGCCCCGCACACTAACTGAACTCAGTATTTTGTTATTTTTATGTAGCTGTGTCTGTAAGACAAATATACTTCCAAACTTGGAACTGGGAAACGTACACAATTTCATTATTCGCAAAAATAGAACACACTTCCTATGTATCTTTTTCAACAGCAAGGCACTTTTAAAACATATTTGAATGTTTGCTAAATTTGCGATATCACTGCTTTGTCTGTATACTTCCAGGTTCTCACCACAGTAGTATTATATTTCAGAACAATTGCAAAATGTGGGTATTTTTTTCTAAAAACTATCAGTATGGGCATTCAAAACTAAAATCAAATTATATCGAAAGGGAAGTCATGCCCTGTCTGTCAGATACAGATTATATTATTTTCATTTCGGATCAATCAGATTAAAATCAGATCTTTCACTTTGCTCCGTTACATTTGTTTGTCGCTCGTTTAAGATCTGAAGACATTTCATAATGGATCATTTTCAGTGACAAAGAGGCTTTTGGTATACAATCGATTTTTTCTCTACAAAAGCCTCAGTATTTTATACTGTATAGACTTTATAAAAATATCCTGATTTTAAGCATTGCCCTGATTGTGACACCCCTCAATTAAGCAAAACAGTATAGTTTCATTATTTAATATTATTAATCGTTAGTTGCTGAAACATTTAGTTATTAAAAAGTAAAATAACAAAAATACCGAAGGAAAATTCAAAACGGAAAGTCCCTTATCAAATGGCAAAATCAAAACCTCAAGTCATATTCCTTACTTGGTACAGGCATTTCCGTTTGTAGATAAACCTGGTTTTATTTCATTATATTGACAACAATATGTCAGCAATCAAACAGACATAATAGGTAAAATGTCAATATTGTGTTATAATTTTAATCACTATAAAACAAAGAATTATTTAAACAAAGAAAAACAAAATGACATATAGACGCTCTAAAACGGCGATGTGTCACTTGATAGACTGGCTTACCCTCCTTACAATAATTTTAAACACCTGTGATCAGTTTCACAAATAAATCTTCTTTTTATATACTTACAGCTAAAATTGATCGTAAGTATACTGAATTGTGCGCGACTTGAGATCAACTTAAGTCGTGATATTTTTTGTGAAATTGATCACAGATAGAGTAGTCCTTTTACATATAGCAACACATATTGACCTTTTCATAAAAAATGGTACGTATTACAAAACTATGAATATGTTTGCACACTAGCACAAAGACAATTGTAGGTTAAACTAATGTACAAACCAAATATAATTAAAACCAACTGATCCTTCGAATCTTTCTCTTTGTCCTAATAGACTTATCGATAAAGGTTACAATTATAATGTTTTGTTCGATAAATTGTAACTGTGTGTATTATTTTTGGAATAAATAGTAATTAGTAAGTTGAATGTATGTCTAGTTTGCTTTGGACATCGGACCATCTTAAGATAACGACGTTTCTGTATGAACCTTCTATGAGGTACCGCAAGTGACATTAGTCTATAAGACGGCATAACTTCTTATCAGCGGGTTTCAGAAGTACTTTGATTAACTGTGGGCATTCGTTTAAACGTTGCAATATATTAATTGTTTATTTTGTTTGTATGTACTGAATATGTTTTGTTATCTATTATACCGTTATTTTCGAGGTAAGTCTTTTCCTGGGCTGATTTCACTTGTATATTCTTTTACGGACGTTAAGAACAAAGTCTGTCGATATCGACTCAATGTCGTCAATATCGACAACTGTATCTCGTTGAAAGAGCAAATCAAATGAAGACTTTTTAAAGACTAATTGGAAATCATGTAACATATCCTTAGCTACATTGTGAAATTTCACAATTTAATTAGGGACATAAACACAACTAAATAAATAGAATAGAGAAACAAATGACGAAGAACATTTTTAAATGTCGATATGGAATCGATGTAGTCGATATTGACAGCTTAAACCGATTAGCAAGAGAAACTTAATTGTCTTTGTGGACGACTGTAACAGAAAAAAACATTTGTATGAATTTTCAAAACCGGTGTAAAATTCTGTACACCTCTGATTACACCAAGATAACTAATAATATACAAAATACAGTTTAATTCCGGTGAAATACTTTTTTAGCATGTCTTTTTCTCTTTTTTTTCATATTACAAATGAAAAAACAGATGGACACAGCAATGTGGTTATGTACGCTGGTCTGTAGATGTTTATTATATCGGTCGACAGAAATTCTGCACGATTTTTCATAAATTCATGAAGTAAATGACGTGTATAATATACAAGCTTAAGGATATTTGAGACATTTTTAACGATATTTTCTCTCGTGATCTTTTTACAAAGCCGTACTGTCTTCTAAAATAACGTTTCTGGTTTACAACACAACATATACAAGATTTATCATAGTTATAAAGATTATTTTGAAGAAATTTATTAATATTTTAACTCAGTCAGTCGACAAACTCACAAAACGAATAAAGCCCAAGGAACTTAGGGTTAAGTTTTTTCGGTGAAAGGCCGAATTAACACATCATACATTCCGTAAATTATTTTATAACTTATAATTCAAATATTTACGCTCCAAGATATTTTTTAAATCAAAATAAATTTATATTTACACAACTATTTTTATCTGCATAAAAAATTTATACTCGTAACATCACAAAATCATATTATTTTGTAGGTTCCTGTTTTCATCTTGTGACGTTGACCAGTGAAATTCAAGCTTTAATACAACAACAGGGATATAACTTAAACGAATAATAAAAATTACATATTGTATTTTCTATTTATATTACCTACATTTCACAAATAAAGTTATTTGAAATGTAATTATCATACTTAATTGCAAAGATGTTTTGATGTGGTTTTTGCATTTATGATTATACAAATAAAATTAATTAAACAACATTTCAAAACATTTGATATGCTTGAAAAGATAAACGAAAACCTCAGCAATAGCCACCACCAGCATTTGGTCTGGAGTGTTCTATCATATGCATTTAAATCATGATCATACATTTATTCATTCACAAATACCAACCAGTAAAAGCTTCTTTGGAAGGGAATACAATGATCGAAAGATCTAATTTAGATAGGATGAAATATCAAAGTTCTATCAACCATGGAAGTCGTTTTATTTGTGTGAGCTTCAATTAGTTAAATTATTATACCAAATAAGATTGGAAATAACCTCACCATAAATACCAGGATTAAACTTGTGTATGACAGACATGTATTAAAAGAGTAATCAAAATGAAAATCGGATATTAAATAACAGTCATAATTTGCCAATGGCTCCGTATAGATACATAGGTAACAAGAATGCACACGTCGAATTGTCTCGCCTGTTTTACACCCGGGCAATGCGTGCATTGCAGGAGACGCTTATCGTGTCGAAGCACCCGGTCTAACTCATTTTGAAGTTCATGCAATTCCCTCCGTTTTGTTTGCTACCTTTGTTTGTATCTTCTTAATCAATGTATGAGATTTGAACATCCGCAAACTTATGTTGCCTAATTTACTGATAATGATTTTGTTCTAAGTTCACTGAGAATTAAAATCAAGATGACACAATTTTAACATTATCAACGACACATAAAAATGAGGTCGAAGTCAAATGTTTCCTATCAGAAGAACATTTATACCTTACAATCATTCAATTCATCCAATATACTCGACTTATTTCTCAAAGTATTTGAGAAACGTACATAATCACGGAAACTAAATGCTTACAAATGAACCATATGAGGTCAATGTCAGTAAAACACAACCAAATGGACATCTAAACCATGAATCATTCAGTTAAACACAACCAAAATGGACATCTAAACCATGAATCATTCTATACACCAAATAAAGTTCACTCATCTCTTATAGAATCTGAAAAACGGACCTATGAATATTTATAAAGAGTGCCGGAACAATAGTTAAAATCGAATTAATTAAAGTAATTTAAAACTATATATCCAAAATTAAGATATATAAAAACAATGATATATCAATCTGTCAGTGTGTTGAATGTCATTTTCCTACATGTGGATCCGGAAGCAGAACATTTATTTTCATTATAAAACTGGCATCGCACCCATGTACTTTGATTTTTTGTTATTTTTGGTATTAAATTTAAGATCAAATAACAAATATATTTATTTTGGCAACATATGATCATAAAGCATACTATTTTAATTAATTATGTGAAATTATTGCTTTAAAAATCTTCAGAAGAATAACTTATAAAGCGCAAGTTTCATTACAAATCTCTGTAAATGACTGGCAATTAGCCATTCCACGCCTCTTTAACAAATTCCCTATGCTTTCGTTTACTTCTATCTTTATAATTCTTATTTTGTAAATGAACTATGCTGATCAGAAAAATCTGTTTTGTTTTCTTTTTGTTAATATCGGAATACCACAATATGCAAAACATTCTCGCCAATAAAAACAGCAGAGTATCTTTGGTCTTTACTACTATCAATTGCTATTTAGTTGCTGTCATGCTAGGAATATACGCAGAATAAAGTTTCTTCTTATGCTTCTTTTCATTAATTGTGAAGAAAAAGTAAATTATAACGAGGTAACACACTGACATCTATTGGTTTCTCAACCTTGACCTCATTCATCACAAGCTAAATGGAGTTAGTATATTTTTCGTACTTACTGCGAGTTCAAAATGTTAAAATATATGTGTATTCCAATCTATATCTACCCGGTGATTAAAATTAATCAACAAAAAACCATAAAGAGAAAAAAATAATGACTAAAAAACTAATAATCAATTTGTAAAAATTCGTTTTTACTTCTGAATATAAATTTCATATCCTTCTTTGAATGAAATTGCATTGCTTGATTGCTTGATGAATTTCGGTATAACGCCACGCAAGTGGACATTATAGCGCAGCGAGAGAAAATCTGAAATAACAAAAACAAAACAGTTAGTTATTAGTCGGGCGTTTGGGACAACAACTGTTTGGTTTGACTCGAGCTATTTCTTAAATAGCTAGAGGTTTGTTATATCTTGTTGATTTATATGGTAAACTTACATTGTGACAGCATATGTACTTCACATATTGAAATTTAATCAGACAAATTCCGAAACGGGACGAACAGATGAACGGACAAACAGAACAGCCATACATGTAACCATGTACATGTAACCATGATCAGTCTGACTACGAAATAGTTTTTAGCTTATTTTTCAAAAAAAAAAATCTATTTGTGACAGAGGCAGTCATACAACAGAGTGTCAACAGATGTGATTCTCATACGAGACAAATTAATTTTTTTTCAGACCTTTGGCTATTTAGTGGTCATTTAAACCAATGAAATTGTCTCATTTTTCAACGAGTGCTTTAAAAATCATGTTCAACTATAGCGTCCGTGTAGAGAACGTACCAAACATTGGAGAGTCTCATTTTTAAGCGTATACAAGGGGTAATATTTTAAGTCATTAGATTTCCCATCGTGCATTAAAACTACAATACAATAGAACAAGACGACCTTACATAAATACTGAGAAACTGGTCGAAATAGTTCAGCTTAGTGCAGTTTATCTCACTCATCTTTGGACATTGCCAATTTTGATTCAAATTCAGCAGTACGGCATAATGACTTTACAATAGCCGAGTATGCACACTTGAAGCTGTGGTACTGTAAATATTAGTAAGAGCAAACGACTTTATTTTATAAAATGACCATGGTGTGAAATAAAATCAGGAGAAATAAAATCAGGAGAAACCAACCCTACCATTTTCGTGGTTTTAAGTTTGCAAAGCTTATTGTCATCAATTTATACACTGTAACCACTTTTTTTATCCATATGTTGGAACAATAACACGATCTACTACCGGACATAATTAGATATAATGGAACATGACTCAAGGACATCCTACATCCTACAAGACTTAGGAACCAGACAACAATTTACACCTCCAACTGTTTTGCCTTCAGCAGGTTCTGCCTCGTCATTTAGATTCAGCACCGAGTCCATTGTCTTCTTTTATAAGGTTTTACTACTTGCATGAGTTTTGAGAGTAATTGTATCAATAATATGTGGGTAGAGCATGACTTCCATCAGTGTAATGCCCCAATTGAATTACTTTTCATATTATGCACTGCGAGAATAATTATTTCAATATATCTGTAAATTTTTATAACAACTCTTCGCAGATCTTATAAGTTATTGATCACGAACCAAGTAAATGAAGTTAACTAAATGTTTAATTATTCTCTGTATTTTCTTTTGTGGAATTCTGTACAAAAATTTTTTGCATTGTAATACGTGTTTTCACTTTAGAACCTACAAATATTCTTATTTGATACGGCAAGGATTTGAATACAAATCCTTGGATACGGTTATATTGGAATGCTATGTTCTTGCCTATATACCAATATTATTGACCTGAGCGTTTTGCTGTACTGATTTATACCATGTTTTCAGTGTAATCTTTGTTATTCAATTGGTCGAGATAAACTCGGCTGAGACCAAGAATAAACATCCGAACACAATCCCTAGTTAGTCGTTGTCTCAATGCCTATATGGGTGGGGTTTACAGAAGAGAGAATAATGGGCAAAAATAAAAAAATAAAGTGCAAAAAAATAAAGAATAGAGGAAAATACGACAACAAAATTAAAGAATACAAAAGAGTAATGGAGACAACAGTGCTAATATTTATATAAAGAAAAGAGAATAACCTAATGGGCAAAAATCACAAAGAATAGAGAAAAATGGCCTAAAAAATTAAAGAATACAAAAATAAAGGACACTACATCAAGGCCCTCCTTAATGGCGGGTATTTGTGTAGTTTACTCACTTTGTCAATATTAGATATTACAGCAGCAATTAACACCATGGTAATATGGTAGCAAGACTTGTTTTAGTTTCTACCTTGGTGTGATGTTAGGTTGGCTCAACGACGTACATGTATAACCCACATCTCCTTTGTTGACACTATTCAAATCATCAGTATTTAGGAAGCTACCATTTGATTTTTATGGGGGCTAGGATGAAATTTGAAAAAAATAGGCAGGACAGGAGTTTTGAGTAAAAAAAAAGGCAGGATGAGACACTTTGCAAAAAAAAAAAAGCCAGGATGACAATTTATGTAAAAAAAAAGTCAAGATAAATAAAAAAAAAATGCAGGACCGAATAGAGTGAAAAATAAAAAGGCAGAACAGAGTTGATAACTAAAAAAAAAAAATGCAGGACAAAATTTTTCATCCTAGCCCCCCCATAAAAATCAAATGGCAGCTCCCTTAGGACAAACAGTAGCAAACTAAAAATATCCACAGCCACTGAAACGCAGTTAAAAATCTGAGTTCTGGTAAGGGAACGACCATTTAACTTCAAGGAGGTGGGGTTATGGTTTTTTCCTACAAAAATATTCTGATCCCCAATTGGATGAAAAAAAATATTCTGGTCAAGCAGATGAAAAAAAAAATATTCTGAATCCAGATTTTTCCATACCTTAAAGTGTTATATTTAGAAAAAAATAATTAAATTGAAAGCGTCGAAAAACTAAATAAAAATGTTAGCGCTTTGAGCGAGAAAAAAACCATAACCCCCCCCCCTTTGAAGTTAAATGGTTTGCTACCTAAATACAATGAAAACTGAGATGCTGATCAATGTAGGCACAACAGAGGGTAAGAACTGACATTCAATCTTCAACTTGGTACAATTATTTTCAAGTCAGAAGTCAAGGGTAACCTTAACAAACTGTGGAATATTTTAGCCTTGCACCCACATTTAAAAAAAAAAAAAAATGGTTTCTAATGTGAATAGCAGGAACCTTAATCAATAACCAGGTAAAATGTCAAGGTCACTTGACAGACTTATTAAACTAGAAAGTCACAAGAACCTTGTATGGATCCTCTGGCATTCATGTATAATATTGACAAGTGTTTTCTCACAGATATTTAAAAATAACAATACAGTTAATAATATATTAATGGCTTTTATCAGACTGTTGAGGATAAGACCAAAAAAAAAAAAAAAAAAACACAGAGCTTGACTTTTTTTCTCACTCCCCATCCAACTTTTCATTTAGGCCAGTGTATTTAACCCTTATACCTTTGTCTGGTGTATTTCTCCATTTCACCATTATCTAGTTATTGGGATTAAATGGAGGTCATAGGTCAACTGATTTTGCATCAAAATGAAAACATTATGACATTAGATATTAATCATACAGTTTCTAAAGTAATTCAGATCAAGTAATTCATTCTCAAAATAACTGAGTCCATCCAGGTGTAAAATCATTAAATAACCATAAATCAGGTGGTAGGTATAAATACATGCAAGATTGGGGTAAGAAAACTTAAAACACCTGATGTATAAAGCAAATGCAAATAAATTCCATTTTAGAAACAGTGGCTATTTAAATCAATATAATACACTAGACTCTGAGGAACCTGATCACAAACCTAGCTTCTATGCATTCTGACTCAATATGAACAATTGCTGCATGGCAATTACTTACGAGAGATTCATCTACACACCATACAACAACCGGTATCATTTTAAAAAATCCATGATTTAAAGAAAAACCTCATGGATACAATCATACATCACTGTATACTTAAAGAGTGTGTCAGGAAGTCATTATGTAAATATAGAATAACCATACATTGTCTCAAAATATGTCATAAACAAGGCGATATAGGGTCAGTGACTGTATATCACAAATGAATATACGGTCAATGCAATTTGACTGCGCAACTAGCACAGCTGCAATATATTTCCTTTTATTTTCTCTTTTAAAAAAATCTTTAATTGACCAGAGTTCTGTTTTACACTAAATAAAATAAATGGACAGGTGTAGTGTTTTAATGTAATATTTTCTTGTTTATATTGTCAAAAAGACTTTTCTAAAAAGGGACATCCATAATATTTTTTATCAAATATAAGCATAGATTGTCCTACTTTTCGGCAACCAGTAAATATATAAGCTAACAGGTATTTAATTAATGATCAATAAATTGAAACAATTAACAGTCCATTTCACTGAAGAAATGGAGAAATAAACGAAAAATACAAAACTACCCGGTACCATCTTTGTGCGATATGACAACATAGGTGCATGATTTTAGAAGTCCATTTTCATACACAATGATATGGGCAGGTTGTACAGTTTGATCTGACATTATTCTGAAGGACAACCACAACTATAGAATCATTTCAGTAACAAATGGTCTCATCAGAATTGAATTTCTATTTATCTATTTTTTGGTTTCAAATTAAGATAACATCCAATTATTATGACAATAACATGTACAGCATCAAACATATCTAGCTGTATCCTTCACCCATGGTTAGCAGCAATTAGGCCTTTAAAGGAGTTGTTTGGATTCTTTTAATTGATTTTAACCCTTAGACTTTTAAAAAGTGTGGACCATGTTAGTTTTATTGGCTAGAATATCAAACACTATTTTAAAACCAAGCACTATCCAGTCATCATATCTTTTTAAGAGATAAAACATTAAGACATGTAACCAGCTAGGCCACAGCAGGTAACACAAACAATAACCCTAAAAATGTAACATTACAATCAATGATAGGACTAGACTCAGACCTTATCTATATATAAAAATACAAAGATGTGGTATGAATGTCAATGAGACAACTGTCCACAAGAGAACAAATGACATAGAAATTAACAACTATAGGTCACCATACGGCCTTCAACAATGAGCAAAACCCATACTGCATAGTCAGCTATAAAAGTATACTACATTGTATATATATGTCAAACCTGGCTCTATCTTCTATATATAAATTCCTTTGATGTATAATAAACTTTATTCTGTAATTAATGAAGAAATGGTGTTTTCCAAAGTCTGTTAATTCTTATGTAACCTAAAAGTCTACATAGACTCTGTTAATTGCTTTAGGTTAGCAAAGTGTCTACTAAGAAAACAATAAGTCCTCCTTAAATAACCTAATCATAAAGTAAATCAGCCTCCTCTTTTGATTCTTTATTGCTTTTACTAAGCTTTATTTGAATGAATCAAATTTAAATGTTAATTACAGAAGTATGATCCTATAGAAATAGAATGAAGCCAAATCAAGCTTAAGTATAATTGGAAATGATTGCTTTAAACATTACAAGAAATATTAACTTAATCATATGACATATCACCTTCTAGAACCAATAACATATGTAATTCCAATATTTAATGAAATTTGACTGAATATTAGACATGTATTTATTGCAGTTACTGATCATACAACATGATTTGGGTACATATGTATATACAAAATAATTATCAGATTATATTGCTATACTTTAACTAAATAAATCTTCTCATATAAATCAATAAGAAAATATGTTTCCATATAAATACTAAAAATTGCTCAGTTTCTTGATTTAGTGATCATATTTTATCATGATTATTATCTTTATCTTTCGTACAGATTTAGTATAAATAAGAAATGAAGAACAAGTGGAAATGCAAGCTACTGCTCACTGATGATACCACCGCCGCAAGTAGATAATTTTAAAAGAGTGTAAAAATATGTAAGTGTTCGATAAACAGGAAGTTGTTGAGTGATGAATCTGAAAACGCATCACACGGTATAACTGACTTATATAAACTCTGAAACCAAATTTCAGAAATGCTTGTTATGTAGTTCCTGAGAAAGATGCGACAAAAATATTCATGGGACGGACGGTTGGACGGACGGACGGACGGACTGACGGACTGACGGATTGACGGATGGATGGTCTGACAGACAGAGGTAAAACAGTATACCCCCACTTTTTTTAAAGCGGGGGTATAATAAAAACTGCACAAAAGATCTTAATACTAATCACTTAATAAAATGTTTATGATGGGTTACTTGAATGCTCATGAATGAGGAATTCAGACAGAACAAGCTATACAGGAGCACATCCAGGATTTGATGTTTGGGAAAGGGGGAGGGCAGGGGTGCTGAGAATTAGGAATTAGAGAAGCTTATTTTGCGCAGGCACTTTTGTAATAGATGGTGGGCAAACAAAAATTTTTGACACAGAGAACCAGATGTTTCTTAAAATATATCATTTTTTGTTGAAATCCTACCATAAAAGATTTTCTCAATATTTGTAATTTTTTTAATAAAAAGTAAGTTTATACCCAATTTTTTATTTTATTTTTGCACCTTCAATCAATCTGAAATAACTTTATTACACCTATATATCAGTTTATGTTGAAATCCTTTTATAAGAAGACATTTCACCACATCTTTCCCCTACTTTTGATTTTATTTTAAATCTATGTTGACAAAGAGAAACAATTTTGAATAGCATATTATACCTATATATCAATGTTTGTTGAAATCTTAGCACAAAAAGTTATTTCTAAAAATATGTGAAATCTAAACAGAAAGCAAGTTGTTACTTTTTTAATGCTATGACACCTGGAATCAATTTGGAATAATTTATTATCTATATATCTATTTTCATTGATATCCTAGCACAAAAAGATGTTTCTCAAAATTATGAATTTTTAATAAAACTGACTTTTTCAAGGGAATAAGAATTTCTTTGCATTGTCATTATAATCAGAGCTTCCAATGTGGTATGTTGCAGTGCCATACGTCTATTGCTTATAGTAGCTTAAAAACAAACTTAACCATGAAACCTAACATTGATCAATGAATCATGAAAATGAGTCAAGGTCAGATGAACTTTGCCAGAAAGATTTGTTAACCTTACAATCACCACACACCAAGTTGACCTACTGCTTATAACTTCATAGATGTAACATATACCAAATATATCCTATTCTCATAATAAGTGAGTTATTCACATGACAAAATACAGTTTTTATAAGCAGTTTCTGAACCATGAAAATGAGGTCAAGGATAATGGACATCTGAAAGACAGAAATTTTGTAGCATAACACATTTGCATACAAGGTATGAAGCATTCTGGTCTTCTTCTGTTGAAATATAAACTTTATACATATACTTTATGCTTCAACCACCAGATTGTAACTCCTATGTCTTGAATTCTGTGATATTCATGGCAGGTATGACAATAAAACAATACAGGTAAGGTAAAGAACAAAGTAGTTAAAAAAAAATTGATTTTTGCAGATAAAAGATACTTCTTAAATGAAATTGATGTACTTCTATTTTCTCAAAGTTCAAACTATACAGCGTACAAATTGGTGAAGTGGTATGATAAAGGTTACAAAATCAAGTCAAGTTATGTTGATAACCAAAAAACTAATCATATGGTTTATAATTATTTTGAAACCACAATCATACATTTTTAAAATTTCTATTAACCTATGCTATTTGAAAAATACATGCAAATGCATATTGTCTTGTTTTCATTATTTATTAAGAGAAATGTATTAGAAGCTTGTTATACTGAAAATTTAAAAATGTTAATCTTTGCTGCATATTGATAAACATATTTTGAAAAAAATCATGCAGATAAAAAAACTAAAGCTCTTTTCAAACACCAATTTTCAGAGAGTTCCAAATAGTCTTTAGCGTGATATAATTTCCTGAAATCTACCAACTTTTCAAAACTAAGTTTCCAAACAAACCAAGGTTATGGCTGTTCAAGTTGAAATATTTTACGTTACTGCATATCAAATGACACTGTTGATATTTTTCCCTGGACGAATCTGGACTAGCTGGTTATATATACAGATAATTGGCATGTTCCAGTGAAGTTCTATACACAGCCAGTAGAAAATAAAAAGAGGTTGGTAAATTTTTTCCATAGCAACATTTCAAACCAATTTTACACAAAACTAGAGCCTGCCATCCTCATCCTTTGCTATATTGAGAAGGAAATGATAACATCATAAGGAAATTCAGTTTTTATTTCATTTTTTATAATTTTTATTATTTACCAAAACATTTTCTTCTGAACTTATAATCAGTATTGTCTTGCAGAGTTGTATTTCTCAATGTTCGCAGGGGAGGTAATGTTTTGCCACTAGATATTCCAGTTTCTAGTGATTACCTTATATAATAGTATATTGATAGTTATTGCTGGAGATTGATGGTGTTTCAGCATATATAATTGTCTCCTGGCTAAGACATTGTGGACTAACAATGTCTGTAATAGGTCCTACAGAATCTGCCAGTTTATGTGTTGTATAAGTGTACACATGTGACACATTTACATCTGTGTTATCACATATAGCTGATGTTTCTATTGAATCACTATGAGGTTGATCTTGCTCTAAACTTTCAATCTCCCTGCATTCATTTCTTGCATTGTAAGTTTTCATTTTTCGCCTCCTTTTCATACTGGCCATGTATCTAGAATATCTTTTCCTTTCATTATCAAATGGCATAATTTTGATTATCCCTTCCTCAGGATCTTCTGGCTTATCACTTGAATATGTAGAAATAATTTGGTCCCTTGTCACTTCATTTATTCTCCGTCCTGGGGGTAAAGTCCATAACATTCCATCTTCTACATGATCACCTTTGACCTGAATCTGCCAGTGATTCAAATTACTGAGATACAACTTCATATTAACCATAACACTACAGTTGTGTCTATCCTGTTTGTGTGCCATGCCTTTACAGCCTACAAAAAGAATGACAGTATGATAAATAAAAAGGCCTTAAACTTCATACTGTATAAAAAAAAAGGATATATGTTTTGTATACTTCAATTACAGCAAAAAAAACAAAAAACCCAACAACCAAAAGAGGCCAATTAGTAGAAAGGTACACAGGTAGTCCATACAATTCAAGTTCTAAAGGGGCCTTGGTGGCCAAGTGGTCTAAGTAGTCCAACTACTGTATCACTAACCTGTCAACGCTGAGGTTGTGAGTTCAAATCCCGCATATAGCAAGTGTGCATGAGTCTAATCTTAATTGACTAGGATTGTCAGTTTTCTTACCAATGGTTGGTGGTTCTCTCTGGGCACTATGGTTTCCTCCACCAATAAAAACTGACTGCCAAAAAATAGCATAATAGTGCTGAAAGTGGGGTTAAACACCAATCAATCAATCAATCAATCAATCAATCAATTAAGTTCTAAATTGCCCCAATTTAATAAAATGTTCTAAATTGCCCCAGACCTCAATGTGGACAAAGTTGATAACAGGGCCCAAAAATCAAAAATCTAAATACATGGTTAGATTCAGCAGATCAAAGAACCCCATATATTAAATTTTGTTGAAATCAAACAAAGTTTAATTTTGAACCCCAATTTGGACCAACTTGAAAACTGGGCCCATAATCAAAAATATAAATAGACGGTTAGATTCGGCATATCAAAGAACCCCAATAATTCAATTTTGATGAAATCAAACAAAGTTTAATTTTGGACCCTTTTGACCTCAATGTGGACAAAGTTGATAACGGGCCCAAAAATCAAAAATCTAAATACATGGTTAGATTCAGCATATCATAGTACCCCATATATTCAATTTTGTTGAAATCAAACAAAGTTTAATTTTGGACCCGATTTGGACCAACTTGAAAACTGGGCCCACAATCAAAAATCTAAATACATGTTTAGATTCAGCATATCAAAGAACCCTAAGAATTAAAAATTTTGTTAAAATCAAACTAAGACCAATTTAAAAACGAAAGGTTGATTAAATAAGACAGTTACAAAGATCTGCTATAAACAACAATTTCAAAATGAACAAAACAATATTTATATGTGGGCATATTAAAGAACCCCAAGACTTCAAGAATAAAACCCCATTGAAATTGGTCAAGAAATAAGCAATTTATACAAAGTATCTTCTTTTGCACAATACTGTGCAATTGAATATTTCTTGCAATTGCGCAATACTGTGCAATTGAATATTTCTTGCTATTGTGCAATACTGTACAATTGACAATTTCTTGCTATGCGCAATATTGTGCTATTGGATATTTCTTGCTATTGCGCAATACTGTGCAATTGAAGATTTCTTGCTATTGCGCAATACTGTGCAATTGAAAATTTCTTGCTATTGCACAATACTTATTATATAATAATTTACACATCCTGTTTGGTGTGTATCTCCTGCCACATCATTATTATTTGCTTTTAAATATAAATCAGAAATAACCAACTTAAAATGGAAAATTTTAAAGAAAAAAAAAGGAAAAAAATCCCCCAATTTTTGAACCCCTTATGATTCATCACCCCAATCACCCCAAACTCAATCCCAGCCTTCCCTTTGAGGTATGGTACCTTGCAGTACAATTTCAGAGATCCATACACTTGAACACAAGTTATTGTCTGGAAACTAGAAAAATGCTTATTTTTGGCCCTTTTTGGCCCCTAATTCCTAAACGTTTCAGGCAATTACCCCCAAACTCAATTCCAGCTTTCCCTTTGTGATATGGAACCTTGTAGTACAATTTCAGAAAGATCCATACACTTACACACAGGTTATTGTCATGAAACTAGAAAATGCTTGTTTTTGCCCTTTTTGGCCCCTAATTCCTAAAATTTTGAGGTAATTACCCCCAAAAATCAATCCCAGCATTCCCTTTGTGATATGGAACCTTGTGGTACAATGTCAGAGAGATCCATACACTAACACACAAGTTATGTCTGGAAGTTACAAAATGCTTATTTTTGGCCCTTTTGGCCCCTAATTCCTTAACTGTTGGTACCATAACCCCAAAATCAATCCCAACCTTCCTTTTGTGATATTGAACCTTATGGTAAAACAAAATACTATGATAAACAGAGTTCCTGTCTTGGATAAACTAGTTTTTGGAGTTCTCAACCCTCCCCACTCAGCCGACTAATCAAAGTATAATTGATTACAAACAGAGGTACAAACAAAACAATACCATAACAAAGAATGCTCGCAGTTATTGTAAGCAGGCTCAAAGTATTTAACCTGCTGATATGAAATCATGCTATTTAACTCTAATATCAGTGACTATATACTTCAACCTAATAAACAGTATAGGAAGACACAATCTTGTGCACACTTAGATCTAGCTGTACATAATTTCAATGCAATAACTGGATACGACCACAGAGGTCCAACCCTGACAGGTTGGGGCAAAAATGGACACAATATTCGCGCTTGATACAGGTCTGAATTTGGATTGTAATTAAATATTTGACACATAATAGGTTTCTGACACAGAAAATCTGTAGTCAAAGAACTTAGAATTGGTTATATGCTTTTGTGCCCCCCCCAACCAACCAAAAAAAAAATTATTCCCCTTTTTTTTGGCTTTTATGCAATACACTATGCTGTTACGAATTGACCCCAAAAAAAACTTTACATCCCCCTTTTTTTTGGCAAAAAAAAAAATATTTGAAGAAATTTTCTTTTTAATTTCTGAAATCTTGAGGAGAAAAGATTGTCCCCCGCACCTTTTTCCAAAAAAAAAATTCTTTACCTCAAGATATGTTCATAATCTCAATTCAAATTTCCAATGGAGTTTGCAACCATAATTACCCATTTAAATACATCATAAAGTCTTAAAATAGAAAATGACATAATCATTAATATACCTTAATCAGCATTTTTAAAAGTAACTTCTAAAAATAAATTGACAGCTAATCACCTCAAGACAACACACCATTTCTTTATACATAATTTAAAAGTAGTGTAAGGGAGGTAATTCAAATGTTATGTTTGAATTACCTCCCTTACACTGCTTTTAAATTATGTATTGTACTTAAGTAATTGTCCATGAACCAAGAAACCCTTGTTTTCCCCTTTTTGCCCCTAATTCCTAATCGGTTTGAGCCAAAACCCCAAACCTAATCCTAACCACCCTTTATGGTATAATTTCAGAGAGATCCATACACTGTTCCACAAGTTATTGGATGGAAACTAGAAAAATGCTTATTTGGGCCCCTTTTTGGCCCTTAATTCCTAAACTGTTGGGATCATAACCCCCAAAATCAATCCCAACCTTCCTTTTGTGGTTATAAACCTTATGTTTAAATTTCATAGATTTCTATTTACTTATACTCAAGTTATTGTCCAGAAACCAAATGTCTTCGAACAATGCTAATGACGATGAGGACGGCGACCACGTGATACCAATATACGACCGCAAAATTTTTTGCTGTCGTATCAAAATGACCAGCATGTTAGATTTGCTTTAAACTTTAAATCTAGCATGTTGGTGGTCATCTAAAAAAATACCAGACCCAATGGTTGAACAACAATGGTGAACAGCATAATTATAACCTTTTGCAAAAAGGTAAGATTTTAATGACAATTTCTATACTTGTTAGATTTGTAAATGATATAACCGTAAAGAGATTGGTGTTGTATTCCCTTTTTAATTAAGTTCCCTTGGAAATCATACTTCCACCAGAAATTCATATGTTTTGGACAAAATTTAGTAAAATGTATTCACCCTTTAATGATATCTTTATCCTATCTGTAAACTGGTTTTAGCAATAAAAATATTATGTCCATTGAAATCTTGTCCTTAACTGGAAACACTATTACAGCATAAATCAGCCTTCGTTTTAATTTTCAATTATAGTATTGCAATAACAACAATAAAACAACATCCTTCCAATGCCCCCTGAGGATGCATATAGTTTATCTGTCCAAGGGCAAAACTTTTATTTTGTTTCTTATATAACTTTTCCATAACTATCCTACAAAAAATGTAGACATGGGATTGCTTATATTGTAAGGGCATTACTTACTTAATAATAGTTGATCTGCATCAATTTTCAAACTCATTTGAGACAATGCTGATGTTAATCTTTGATTTTGAATTTCATAAAAATCTGGGAAGAATTGTACATTTGGGAGTGCTTAAAAGACACGTCAAAGACACAGAGATATTTTTATTTCAGACACATGGACACAAGTGTTTCTACATATTATGCACAACAACTGTATAAAATTTACATATTACCCATCATTTTACCAATATGTTTTAAAGTTTCGAAATTTTTGGCAGATAGAAGGGTAGATGGATGGAGGAACACTATATGTCTTCAACATTAAAAGATGCAGGCTAGGACCCTTATATGTGCAAACTACAAAAGAGAGCTCCTTAATTTGTGCATTTCTTTCACGTTCAAAACTTTGGCATCTACCAAACCTGATCATGGTCATTCTGAAAAGTGCTTTCTTTGCATTTAAATATAAAAAGTCTGTTTGACTTTTATATCACAACAAATGAACACCTGGCTTTTGTTAAAAACAGTCACCTGTACATCATTATAATTGAAATATATCCAAAGTGTTTTTATTAATTAGATCTAAAAGAATGCAGAAATTCTCATCTGGCTGACACTCTAACATTTTCTGCCATTTATTCAAATGGAACATGCAAAACTTAATTGGCCATCTGAAACTTGAGAAATTAGCAAATTTGAAGGTTAACTTAAAACCTGTAAAATTTCAAAATTTTGAAGTCACTTCTTTCAAGCTTAAAAATTTCTCTTCCTGCTAATTTCGAACCAGACTGCTAACAAGGTCATGCTAAAAACAACAACTTTTTGGATTTTGTCTGCTTAGAAAACAGTATCAATATACACCTACTCAAAAATTACAAAGATATCAACCTTAATATGAATTGAAAGCTAGTTAAAGAGTAAAAGAAAGCTTGCTGTACAAGCTTTAAGATGTGTTTTTTCAGGGGTATTTTTGTGTCATTTTTGTTGCTTAACTCATTGTATTTGACATAATTCTCCACATTTCCTTTTATTCATATCCATCATGTCCATAACATTATCTTTAAACAAAAACATGTGTCCAGAAGACACCATTCCCTGCTTGCATTAAATCATTTCCATGGTTAATGAACTGCTAAATTTGGTTCAAAACCTTAATTTCGCATATGTATTAAGGAATTAAAAAAATCTAGAATTAAAAATTGATACTATAAGTCAGAAGAGCATAAGTTAAGGAACAAAATAAGCTAAAAGAATTGATAGGTTATGGAACTCCTTTTGGCGATATTTGATTTTAAAAAAATGGCGGGAAAAGGCTGACTCAGACTTTTACCGCATATCTAAAATTTAGCATCAGCATTATTTGGGTTTAAAATCGTAAGAAAAAAAATCGAGAATCTGCTTAAATTTTGGAAATGACCTTTTTATGAGCTATTGAAGTCTTCTATGAAAAGAAAAGTGGGTGATATTGGGCAAAATATTTTACCATGTATCGTAGGAAAAAACCCAGAAGTCCGAACATCTGACAAAAATTCATAAACCTGACCCGAGTACATCCTTAAACAGTTCACCTAAATTCATAATGAACATTTGTACTAAGTTTAATGTTGATGTAACCACAAATTACCTTAAACCAAAACTCTAACCTGTTTCACTTTCATCTTTCCATGGTCAGTGAATTAAAGTATCTAGGTCAAATCTTCCATTTGCATATATATAACTGTGGCTTAAAATATGTTCAAGGATAGCAATTTTTGTGGATTGAGGAACTAAAGGCTCTAAAGAGCCTGTGTTGCTCACATTCATCTTCAACAATAGCCACCTTTTAGTAAAAATCCTCATTAAAGGGGAATAACTCTATTAAGACATAACTTACTATTTCAGTCATGTTGATGTATTTGTGGTTTCTTATCCCACTGACCATTTTCCTTTTTAAACTTTCTATTTATCTATGATTGATTTTAAGATAACCCAAAAATAATAAAAATTGTGATGAAAGGGCAATAATTTCAATAAGTAGTCAACTTATGAATTTGGTCTTGCTAATTTATTTGTAGATTTTGTCTTGCTGATCATTTTTTTGGTGTCAAAAGTTTCAATGTATCTATTATAGTTTTCAAGATAATAAGCAAAAATGCAAAAAATTGGAAAAATTGTCATTAAAAGGCAATAACTTCAATAAGGAGTCGCCCAACAATATAGGTCATGTTGACTTATTTGTAGATCTTGTCTTGCTGATCTTTTTTGCTATTTAAAATTTCTGTCTATCTATCTAAAACAATTTTTCAAGATAAAAGCCAAAAATGGAGAAAAAAAAATGGTTAAACTTGTTGTCTAAGGGCACTCTATAAGATGTTGTCTGACAGTTTAGATGATAAAAGACATTGAGTAGTTCACATCATTCTGAACATTTTTGCCTTGAGAGATTTTTCTCTATTATAGCGGTTTTCAAGATAAAAATAGGCAAAAATTGCATATGACCCCCTGTGTCCTATTTTTAGTCATGTCAGCCATGTTAGACGGTAGACAGGGTCATCAGACACTTTTTACACTAGATACCCCATTGATGATTGTGGCAAGTTTAATTAAATTTGGCCCAGTAGTTTCAGAGAAGATGATCTCTGTAAAAGTTAAGACGACGGATGCCATGTTATGGCAAAAGCTCACACTGGCCCTTCGGCACAGGTGAGCAGAAAATTAAATTTTTATAGATATTTAATTACATAGTTTTGCAAAATTCTGCCTAAAAGTGTATACAAAATTTGTACTTGGTAGAATATTCAAATTTGAGGCTTACCTTTACCAATGAAATCAACAAAAATTGGTATTCCTCGAATAATAATGAATCCACAGTATAACAGTTCATACTGAACATGTGTACTAAGTTTCATATTGAGTAACCACAAACTAACTTATGGCAAAACTTTAACCTAAAGTATAACCTGATACAGGACAGACGCACTAACAGACTGACGACCAGATGAATGCACAGACCAGAATTGGAATATAGATCATTTTTTTGCATGAAATCATCCAAAAAATTTATCTTCTGTCTTAGGGAAATACCCCACGAGAATTGGACGTAAGAACAGAGCTTTGTGGTGCCTGATATGTTATTTTCCACTGTCATATTGTGGCCTTGTTCTTTGACATTTGATCTTTATATTATATGACTCAAATCAGCATTTGAATTTATTTGATAAAGAATGAATTCAAGATAGGAGCTTTAACATACCTTCAAGCTTTCATCTCCAAATCATTTTTGTCCTTGAAGTTGAAAGATGTTTCTTGAAAGACTGAAGCTCTGTTTCATTTTTCAGCTTCAATCTCTTTTAATCATATTGTGACCTTGACCTTTGATATTTGTCAAGAAATCATCCAAATTTAAGCTCTCCTAATGGCCAAGTATTGAACAATGTTAGATGAAGCTTGGATGTGCACTAAAAAGGACCAACTGACACAGGACAGACAAAAATGGAAGAATGTATTACTGTATTTCCTAAACAACTTTTAGGGGAAAATATAGGAAAAATTTGTAAGGGTTCCACGGAACCCAGTGTCTGGCCTACTTTTGCTGTTAATCGCAGGCTCAACAAAAATGAGGAAAAAATTTAATAAAAATATTCCTCTCTATACTATCTTTTGATTGTAAGTAGCTTCTGTCCAAGTTTAGTAAAAATCTAGGATAGTTTATGAATCTAATAAATGTTTTAAAAACTTAAACTGCAGAATGTATGTAATGTTGACTGGAAGAAAAACTAAGTCCATTTATAAGTAAAATATGGAAAAAATGGAACAAAATTTTATCAAAATTTCCTTCTAGATACTAGCTTCTGATCATAAACAAGCTTCTGTCCAAGTGTGGTACAAATCCAGGATAGTTTAAGAAAGTTGTTAAAATCTTAAAAACTTTAACCACAGAGTGAATGTAATGTTAACTGGCAGAGAAACTAAGTCCATTTATCAGTAAAATACGGAAAAATGGAATTTTTTTTTTACAAAATTTACTTCTGGATACTATCTTATGATCATAAACAAGCTTCTTCCCAAGTTTTGTAGAAATCCAGGATAGTTTAAGAAAGTTATTAAAATTTCAAAAACTTTAACCACAGAGTGAATGTAATGTTTCCTGGCAGAAAAACTAAGTCCATTTATAAGTAAAATACGGAAAAAATGGAATTTTTTTTTTGCAAAATTTACTTTAGAATATAATCTTATGATCATAAACAAGCTTCTGTCCAAGTTTGGTAGAAATCCAGGATAGTTTAAGAAAGTTATTAAAATTTCAAAAATTTTAACCACAGAGTGCATATTTGTGGACGCCGCCGCCGACGGAATGTAGGATTGCTATGTCTCGCTTTTTCGACAAAAGTCGAAGGCTCGACAAAAAGTATAGGAAAAAGGTAAAAATCTATTAAGTGGTAAAAAGCACTCATTCAATAAATCAATTCCTTTAACACGTTTAATCCAGCACAGATTAATGGTAAACCATGAAATCTGCAATTTCTAAATTTTTCATACCAACATAAAATTATTGAAAAGAAATTAAAAGTACACTTGAGTCTTAAAAAGAAAAGGATCATGAGAAAGTTTTTGTATTTCTCATTTTAAACTTAGGATATTGTATAAAAATAATATCTTTTAAGAAAAATGCAATACTCCAGAGACTTATTAGGATAATAATATTTAAGAATTGAATGCTTCTTTTTATAGTTTTATTTGGGTGCAAAAGCATTGACGAGGCAAATTTTGTATGAAGCATATATATAGAAACGCTTCATATTAAAAATGTGAGCACAACCCTATAAAATTATAAAAAGATGCATTCAATTCTTATAATTACATTTTTACGCTACAACCATGGAATTAAGAGTTATATCAAGCTTTTTGTTTGTTTTTCAATGCATCATTTTAACATTGTCACTGACAGCACATGCAGTCATAGCTGTTGTATTTTATACAGAAATAATATATGATATTGGAGTGCCTTGCAGTTTTTGTCAGCCAGTCAAAATTATGGATTCTAATGAAACATACATGTAATGTAAATATCAGAATGTAAAAAGTGGCAATTATATGCATCCAACATTGTTTTTCAAACTGGGGTTAGTCATCAAGGCTTTATTTCATTTTACTTTCTAATATTTTCTGTAGAAACAAAAAATAAGCAAATGAGCTGGGCATTTGTTTTTTTTTTTTAATGATTTATCTGGCAATTGAACTTGTAAGCAATTCCATTCTCAATTTTAAATCAAATTCAGAAAAAGACACTGATTTTGTTCCTCATTTGGTGTATTGATCAAATGATCTGTGATTAGTATATAACATGAAGTTCCATACATTTAATTTTAATTTGGAAAAACTAAATACCCCCAACACTTGATTTTTTGGTGTTACAAAGACAATCTGATTATATCTCTACACACTCTACAAACACCACAAATTAATGTAGCCTTTCAAATTCTGATTATTAAATTTCCAATCACAACAAAAATACATTTGCTACCACAGCATAAAATTTATGATAAACATAGCACTGTTATGCAGTGACATTTAAAGATAATTTACTTAAATTTGCTAAAGTCAATTGATCATGAAAATACTTTATTAGATCTACAGAGATGGTGAATTCATCCCCTTTTAAATATTGTTGGAACTTTGCAGTATCTAAGGAATTCTAAACGGAAAAAGAATCAATATGTGCAATGTTATCCGTTTACTCTAGGGCTTGTATAATTAACTTAATCTTACGAATTACATTTTAATCTGATATTACTAATATTTTCTTGTTCTTCAGTGTAATTTTTAGATTACTAGAAAAGAAGAGATAGAAGCTGAACATTTCTAAAGATTCTCCAAAGTTGATTAATTTTGACATAGAGTATTTAAAACATTAGAGGTATTTTCTAATATGCTATATGCTATGCATTTCATGAATCTTTTATTGTTCAAAGATGCATATGTATATAATCTTTATTATAGCTTAAAAAAAATAAAATAAACAGTTTAAAATGAAACCGTCAGAAACTACTAAATTTTATGTTGATAACTCAAGAAATAAGCCATGTGGTGGAAGCATGATCTTTTGCTCTAATACTTTGAGAATTTATCCTGGAACTGGTACATTCACATAATTAATAAAGCCTGCAAAATCAACTTTAATGTTATCCAAAAAAACCTAGTTTACTAATTTTCTTCTTGATAAGTTGAAGCTTAAATATTGGGAATGGAAGTTTCTTTTCTAAAAAAAAAGATACTTTTTTTTTGTAAAAATGATGAACTAAAATTTAATTGATAGAAAACTACAGTATCATCAATAGTGTTTTTAAAATAGTGATAGTAATATAACAGAGTAAAGCAATATTGTCGTTGGTTGCTGTCTATCGAAATTGTTTGTTGTTGTGTACAATAATTGTTGGTTTTCTCGTTTAAATTGTTTTTTTACATTTTGTCATTTTGGGGCCTTATTATAGTTAATTATACAGTATTGGTTTTGCTCAATGTTGAAGGCCCAACAGTTAAATATAGCTGCTTACATTTAGGTCAGTTGGTCCCTGGAAAATAGTTGTTTCATTGGCATTCATGCCACATCTTCTTATTTTCATTATTCAACGAGTAAACTAAGTAACCCTTTTAGAATTACTGCATACAGGAAACAAGATATTCTCAAATAGGCAGCTTTCTATTTAATTTCTCTATTTGATCTGATATTTACCATTACATAAAGAAATAAAAAATATCCCATCCTTCAATATAGTAGTAATAAGTCAAAATATAGCTATGTCCACAAAAGGGTGCAGGACCAGATGGATAGGTGGGTTTGCAAGAGATTGAGGCCTAAAATAAATGAACAGTGAAAAAAGGAGTTGTTGCTATGATTTGAAAGCAAGCACATAAAAAAAAATGCTTCATTTATATTTGTATCAATTTTTAGGAACTACTGTTTGGGTCTGTTTTACCAAATTGTATCATGTGTATTGTGTGAGGTTGAATGTTATTGCATAGAATTTGTATTGCAAAGGCAATATTATCACTGTAGCATTCGATCTAACAAAACAATTAAATAAAGAAGAGATGTTTGTTTATGAAAAAAGCAGATCTGGGTATATGTCAATGAGACAGCAGCTATACATTAACAATCATTAAATTGTCCCAAGTCTATGAAAGTTGTGAGTAAATTAAATAAAAACAAGATCAGCCATAAACACCAAATTCTCCAACAAAAAAATTAAAAATTTAGATATGACATAAGAAAACCACTGACAGGGTTAAACCATTATTTTGAGTGATTGATTGGTGTATAACGCCATTTTTCAGCTCTATTGTGCTATTTCGTGGCGGTCAGTTTTTATTGGTGGAGGAAGCTGAAGTCCACGGAGAGAAGCACTCGGTTGGAAAATTGACAATCTTAGTCAATTAAGATTGGATTTGAGCCCCCTGTGGGATTTGAACTCACAACCTCAGTGTTGGTAAGCTAGTGATACATTAGTTTGACTACTTCGACCATTCGGCCATCGATCACATCCCCCCCTCTCCACAGTATTTTAAAACTCAAACCTCCATCTTTATATCTTGATCTGTGAACATACAAAAGGTGTATAAACAAACATACAATAAAAAACGTTTGTACCAGGGAATTTTTTCTATGATCATGATGAAAATAAAAAAAAAAAAATGCCCTCTTAAAAAAAATTATGAACAAAAAATAAATTTTCAAAACAATCATAAACTATCAAAAAACAAAACAAATAAATTTTATTTCTTTTAAATTTTATAGCATTTTTAAGTACTGTAAATGGATACCATTGAGTGTAAAAATAAAACAACAAAGACAAACTGCTTTCAATATAAAATTGACTCAATTATCATTATAAAAAATAAAAGATGAATGTGTCTGAGGACACTAATGACACTCAAAGCTTGCTTATAATATGTGAAAATACTTTTGGGACGGACGGACGGACGAAGGACGGACGGAATGACAGACAGATGGATGGTTGGCCGGTCAAGGGTAACACTTAATGCCCTCTTCGCCTAGCAGCCAGGGCATAAAAATCAGAAATAAATTAAATTATTTGACATCTCTTTGGACCAACTCAAACACTTAAGAGATAAGATATACATGATTCATTTGGAAAGTTTGCAAGCAATCATTTTATAATCCTTGAAACTGTAAGTGTGCTCATCTTCTTATGGTAGTAGTCTTGATTATCAATACAATGACTTTGCTACAATTTGATATGATAAGGGGAGATGTGACTACAACCAAACAAAACAAGAAAAAAAAACCACATTAACAAAACTGTCTTCAACAACGTACAATGTCCATGATAAATGTGAAACTCTAAATCACCCAAAGATTAACACTTTGTGAATAATTCTTAAAACTGGACCTCAATATTAAAATTTTACTTAGGACAACTTTGTATAACAAGTAATGATTTTAAAAATATCAGGGGGAATTTTATTTTATTGATTAAGATATTAAGTTTTCCTTACTTCACCTAATATCATCAGCTTAATTTTGATATCATCATTAGTTCCTAAAACATTACTACAGCAAATATATTTCAAATTATATATATACTGGTATATATATTTGGTATCTCTAGAGGGAGATATATTTGCCTGTAATCTACCCTAAGGGAGATTATATATAGCATCCTGTTTCCCTAATGAACAAAGGAAGAATTTTACAGTAGCTTGGTAAAGTGAGATAAGTGGTTAGGATCCAATAATTGTGGGGCGTTTTTTTCATAATCATAACTGACCTCTCATTTTTTTTATTCAAATGCAGTAATTACAAAGATTTCTACTTTTCATTAATACCAGTAATTTCTGTGTAAAATTTCACAAACTCAAAGTCTTCTGTTTTGCCCAACAGTAAAAATGACTGGAAATATTGAAAAAACACTGCATAAGATAAACAATAGGAAAATGACTAATATTATCCTGTGGAAAAGATACAAGGAAGAGTACCGTAATGTGAACAGACCGGCAAGATTTCCAGTCATCACTTACAAACCTGACTCTCACAAGCCTTGAATAGACTGGCAAGATTTCCAGTCATCACTGACAAGTCTGACTCTCACAAGCCTTGAACAGACCTGCAAGATTTCCAGTCATCACTGACAAGCCTGACTCTCACAAGCCTTGAACAGACCTGCAAGATTTCATGTTATCACTGACAAGCCTGACTCTCACAAGCCTTGAACAGACCGGCAAGACTTCCAGTCATCATTGACAAGCCTGACTCTCACAAGCCTTGAACAGACAGGCAAGATTTCCAGTCATCATTGACAAGCCTGACTCTCATAAGCCTTGAACAGACCTGCAAGATTTCCAGTCATCACTGACAAGTCTGACTCTCACAAGCCTTGAACAGACCAGCAAGATTTCGAGTCATCACCGACAAGCCTGACTCTCACAAGCCTTGAACAGACCAGCAAGATTTCCAGTCATCACTGACAAGTCTGACTCTCACAAGCCTTGAATAGACCAGCAAGATTTCCAGTCATCATTGACAAGCCTCACTCTCACAAGCCTTGAACAGACGGGCAAGATTGTCAAAGTCTGACTCTCACAAGCCTCATCAGACACTGGTATACTGACCTCTGAATGTCTTAACTTTTTGTATTAGATTCTTGATACCTAAATTTTAAAAACATTTTAAAATCGTTTCCATTTCATACTTCTCTGAAGATGAAAAAAAAACTTATGATAGGCAAAAATATTCAAAGATAGGTAACTCTTTTTTGTCTAACATACCACATAAATGTCTCATCATTATCTGTCAAAACACCAAACAACACCACTCAATGTTTTTTTTTATTATTTTAATTTTGTATTTGTGTCTATCCTAACTGCTTTCATGCAAATCATGACATGCATAAGGTAAAATCAATTTGGCTAATAGTCAGTTGTGTGAGTGCTACAATCAGGTGCACAGCAAGTTTTCTCCTTAAACCATGACTAAAAAAAATTGACTTTGAAGAAAACTTCTGATATAGCTACACACTTTCATATTACTTCTGACAATATCTGTGATTACCTGTTTTTGTAAGACAAATTTGTCTTAACTGAATTTAATAAACATTTGTGATGTGTAAAATGCATGCTTTCATTAGTGGCATTGATATTTAAGCTTTTATATGTAGCAATGTAAATTTTTTTGTGTTACTTTTTTAACATTTCTTTTACAGCTTAAGTATTTCCTAAAGAGTATCTTGCCTTATTTCTTTCTTCCTTCTAAGAAACATTTTTCATCATGAAAAATCAAAACATTTCAAAATACAACCTGTAATTCACTTAAACTTTTTGCCCAGAACTCTGAAAGTGACTTTTTCTGGATAAACTTATATATATATCATTACAATAATCAATGTTTAAATTAGATATTGCGATCAGTTTAAATCCTTTTTGTGTTCCTTACTCTTAAGATGGAAAATATAACTGTTGACACTGAGATATATCTTGCCTGAGTTTAATTTCAATAGTATGATGCAATTGTTGAAATTCAAAGACTATCTGTACACCAGGCAAAATGAAAGGATGACCATTACAAATTCAGTACAGTAAACTAAGCAAACTTAGTACAATAAAAGACAAAGCCAAAAATAAGCTTACTTACATACTCTGAAGCTTAATAAACAATATATAACCAATTCCTCATCATAACTGTTAATCTACGAACTTTTGCATTCATTTATTATTGAGATTGATTTAAACAAAAACATGAGATTAATTATTGCAATCTCAGAAAATGCATACACATACTGCTATCAAATAATCTTCAAGGAAATGAAATACGTAAATGATTAAATAAATGCTAAACCAACTACATACCAAATATCATTGACTACCCATTAGTAGTTCCCTTTAAAGTGACCTAAATACAAACTTAAACATGTAAACTATGCAAAACTTTCAATGTCAATGTACGATGACTGAGGAGGTGGGGTTAAATAATCTCCATGTAAATGAGATGTGTCAATGCTTATACAACTACATACCAATTGCACTCATTGTCTTTCTGAGCATACCCCAACTTGTACCAATGTAAAGAAAACAGGAAGTAGGTGTTTAACAGATACAGTGTTTACATGTACAAGTTATCAGTACCAAGCTTAGACCAGATATGAAGTCATTCTGTTTAGGAGTACTGGAGAAATGTTTGACAAAATTATAAAGTTCATTCGACATATTAAATAAAATGCTTCACCCAAGTGCAGCCTGATACGACTGCAGAGGTCAAACCCAGAACAGTTGGGGAAAGTTTGGACACAATATTCAAGCTTGATACTATCTGAATTTGGATTGTGACAAATTTTTGACATAATATAGGTTTCTGACACAAAATAAATGTGGTCAAAGATCTTAAAAAAATTGAAATGTGACATTTAATTTACCAAGTATGGTCTGATATCCAAAATCTAACAACATGGTTAGATTCAGCATATAAAAAAACACCAAAAATTTAATTTTAGTTGAAATCAAACAAAGTTTAATTTTGGACCCTTCAAACCTTAATATGGACTAATTTGAAAATAGGGCCCAAAATAAAAAAGCATATCATAGAGCCGCAATAATTCAGTTTTTGATGAAATCAAACAAAGTTTAATTTTGGACCCTTTGGACCTCAATAAAGACCAATTTAAAAATGGGGCCCAATATCCAAAATAGTAATACAAGGTAAGAACCCCCAAAAATTAAAGACTTAGGCATGGACCATTAGACTTTCTAGGGGGGGACTGGGTTTTATATCAAGCCACATTTTTTTTATCATGCAAACCAAGCAAGAATATTTTATTTCAGTCAATCCAAAGCAAGAATTTTTTTTTTTCAACATCATACATGTCATACTTGCTGAAGATGAAAAACCAGAATATTTTTTTTAGCAACTGAATTGGCCAGATTATTTTTTTTTTGTCAAAATAGAGGCCAGATTTTTTTTTTTCAAAAAAAAAACAGGATACCCCCCCCCTAGAAAGTCAAATGGTCCATGCCTTAATTTAATCCCATTGAAATTGTTTAAAAGATTTGTATTTATTTTCAATTGAAGATTTCTTGCTATTGTGCAATACTGTGCTGTTGCACAATACTTAGTTAATCTGTTATGTATAATAATTTACAAACCCTGTTTGGTCCTGCCATATCAGTATTTGTTGCTTTTATATATAAATCAGAAATAATCAATGTAAAATGGAAAATTTTTGAAAAAACCCAAAAATTATGAAAAAATCCTCCCAAAAATTTGTCCCCCAAAAAAATAGTTTTGAAAAATTTTGAAGAAAAAAAGTATAAAGTATGACCCTCCTCCCACCCAAAAAAATTGAAAAAAAAATTCCCCCGTAATTTTTTTTGAGATTTTGAAGATTATTTTCTTTTCAGGAAAAATGGACAATTTCAGAGAGTTCCATAAACTTTAACACAAGTTATTGTGAAAAATGCTTGTTTTTGGCCCCTTTTTTGCCCCTAATTTCTAAACGTATGGGGCAATTACCCGCAAACTCAATCCGAGCCTTCCCTTTGTGGTATGGAACCTTGTAGTACAATTTCAGAGAGATCCATACACTTAAACACAAGTTATTGTCTGGAAACTAGAAAAATGCTTGTTTTTGGCCCCTTTTTTGCCCCTCATTCCTGAACGTTTGGGGCAATTACCCTCAAACTCAATCCCAGCCTTACTTTTGTGATATGGAACCTTGTGGTACAATTTCAGAGAGATCCATACACTTACACATAAGTTATTGTCCGGAAACTGCAAAAATGCTTGTTTTGGCCCCTATTTGGCCCCTAATTCCTAAACTGTTGGTACCATATCCCCCAAAATTAATCCCAACCTTCCTTTTGTGGTATTGAACCTTCTGGTAAAATTTCATAGAGATCCATTCACTTTAACTAAAGTTATTGTGCGGAAACCAAATGTGTCTTCGGATGAAGACGATGACAACAACATGATTACATTATACGCACGCAAATTTTTGCGGTCGTATAAAAATTCTAAGTATCTACAAACAGGAAGTAACTGTCACTAGAAATTTCAACAAACTATACAGTCTTTAACAAAATATGGATTTTTGATATTACTACTCAAATACATATATGGTACATACCTTGGACACATTTGCCATAACCACCACAGTTGCGTTTACAGTTTCCATGACCAGGACAGAATAAATACCAGTTCACAACATATTCATCTCGTACCATCTTTTTATCTAACAGTTTTCTTTTCCTTTGTCCTTCTTCTGTCAACTCAAAATAATCGTCCAATCTATTTCGATCATGTATAAAATTTCCTCTTTTCCAGCTACCCTGGTCTACAGCTGAATCCTGCCTTTTTAATACAACAAGATCCTTTTTAACATGTCTCTTTCCTTTGTTTAAATAAATCCCTCTAATTTTGTAATGTTTAGCAAAAAACTTATGAATACATTTGCCCACTTCACACTTAACAGTTTCAACACAACCCTTTCGTTTTGATATTTTTGTATCATTCAATGGCTTTTTAAAAACACCATCTTGTTCTCTTGTTTTAACAGCACCCTGTTGTTTTTGTATTGTGCTAAATGAACTAAAAGGTCTTAAAGGAACAGACTTCATTTTAAATTCTCCCATTTTCCTGTAGGACTTTGGAAGAATAATTTTGTCTGTTAATGAATCTGAATCAATGTCATAAATACTAATATCTTTTTTAACAGGGTTTTCATCTTCTGATTCAGAATAATGAACCATTTCATTACTGTCACTTAAATCAGCCTGAACACCAACAGATTCTTGACTCACTAAATCGTCATTAGTATTTTCTTCTGCATTATCATCTACATGATCTATATCATTGACATTTTCATCTAATATTTCATCAATATATAATATACTATCAGAATTACCCATACTTTCAATTCCATTACTCCATGACAAGTGCTTCTGTTGGACTTCTATTGATTGAATCCCTTGTGCATCATTGATAATTATTGAATCATTCAAAATGTTTTGATTGGTTGACAAATGATTCATATTGTTTCTATCAATAACTGATTCATTTGAAATGGTCAGGTTCGAAGAAGACTGATTCAAATTACTAACAATCACTGATTCATCCAAAACAATCTGATTGGATAACTGATTCAAATGACTAACTACTGATTCATTTGATTCAATATGATTAGATATTTGATTCATATTATTAATATCCATCACTAAACCATTTAAAACTAGATGTGTTTGTGGTTCACTTTGGCTTGTTATATCAGCAGAATTTACCGAAGAATCTGAAAATCCACTTTGCTTATTGACTTGATCACAATACATTTTTTGTATCAACTGTATTTCAGCTTCTTCAACACTAGGTATATTTTCAATTTCAGGAAGATCTAATGATTCTGTGTTTGTAAAATCTAAAGAATTTTCCTTTTCAATGTTCATTTTTGGAGGTGACAAAATTTTCACTGCCTCATACATCTGAGAATTGATACCCTGTTCTTCCTCAGTGTTAGTTTGTTCAACAGTGCTACCATTGTAGTCATCAAAATTTGAGGAAAATCTCTCATTTCCTTTCAAGCTGTGCCTTACCATAACTCCAATAAACTTTCTTTGATGTTTTGACTTTTTCTTGCGTGGTTTAGGAAATTGTTTTGAGTATTTCTGTAAGACACTGCTGGCAATGTCCAAATGTCGCTTTTCCTGATTAAATTAGAAATTGATGTTATAGTGAATTACCATTTAAAAAAAGACGCTAACACAAGACTTCTTGATTTCAATTTTATTCTTTACCCTCTCTTATACAACAATCAAAACTGTCTCGATTTATTAAATGGCATTTACCATAAAAGTGTAATAAAACTAAGTTTAAGTTTGACATGTTCTAGTCCAAAGCTAGCAAAATCAACGTCAGACTTGTGGAACAGTCTGTTCAGGTAATCCAGAGGACTTCCAGTAATTAAAACCTTAAATAGCCTATAATAATTATTGTTAACACAATGATTCAATTTTATACGTTTTATTTATCTTTTTAATTTCTGGGTTTGCATTTTGGAAATTTATAATGCCCTGGCAATACAAAATCAAAATGATTGAATTCATGGTTGGCACGATTGGAAGAGCCAGATGCATAATTTCAAATCATGTTTTAGTCTTCCATTGAGGCATGGTGGTGGACAAAAAACCTAGACATAGCACTTTTGCATATAGTTGCATTATTGCAGTTCTTAAGAAAGATAAGCATTTTTTTCCAGTAGAATAAAAAGCTAAATGTGTGTCAATTTCAAAAATTCACTTAATCAGCATAACATTTTCTTTAAAATTGCATTTACATATTTTTATGAAACAAGTTCAGTTTCAAGTTTTAAGTTTTTATTTTTGAATAACAAAATTACAGGAATGATTCTTATGAAATGTATTGTTTGTGGGCTGTTTGAAGCATTGTATCAAGTGGTCACAAAATCTTGGTACATTTGGTAAAAAGTGTTTGTAATGTTTTGGCAAGGAAGTCAGATGAATTTGTAGATCAGACTCCGTGTCTCAAATTCTAATATGAGTAGAATATTAATATCATTGTCTACCTATTTATATCTACCTTGTTCAGGCTAATATATTTTTCTGGTGGGCTGGTAGATTTCTTGATGAACTAGTCCTGCTGGCTAGTTCAAATACTAGCTTTAATACTATACTGACTATTTTACATAATACTTCATGCATATACACAATGTTATCACAGATTCAACAAAAACAAACCCACAGACTGGAAAACATGATGCCCTTGACTATGGTAGGCTGGGCATAAAGATATTCTGTAGTGTGCCTTAATACTTCAGTACAGACCTTCTCATGAAAATAATTACATAAATAAATGGAGAATGTTGCCCCCGCTTTCATACACCATTATAAAGGGACATAACTCAAGAACGATAAAAGTGACACTACCAAAATTTGTACTTGACTGAGTTTTGTGATACTAAGCATTGTGTATAAGTTTCATAACATTTGGTTGAGACAAACTTAAGTTACAGAACGGAAACTAAAAATTTTGCAATTTTTCCATTTATAAAGGGACATTACTCTAGAATGATTACAGTGACGCTACCAAAATTCAAACCTGATCTGTATTTAGTGGTTATAAGCATTGTGTATAAGTTTCATAACATTTGGTTGAGGCAAACTTAAGTTAGAGAACGGAAACTAAAAATTTTGCAATTTTTCCATTTATAAAGGAGCATAACTCTAGAACGGTTAAAGTGACTCCACCAAAATTCAAACTTGATCTGTGTTTTGTGGTAATAAGCATTGTGTATAAGTTTCATAACATTTGGTTAAGGCAAACTCAAGTTAGAGAACGCCAACGGAAACCAATTTTGGGACGTACATACGTACAGACGGACAAGGGTAACTTAATGCCCCTCCACTATGGAGGGGCATAAAAATGAAGCAAAATACTGCATCATAGATGTGCCTCTTAACCAAACATTGAATATAAGCTAACATACAGAAATCTTTGAAACTAACTGCAATTAAATAAATAAAACATGTGGCCAAGTTTAATCAGGATTTATTAGTTGCTTATTTCAACTACCTGGTTTAGAACAAGACGCAGATAAAAAAAAGTGTAATTATGACGATGACAATGAGGTTAAATGATGGATTGTGATTTTTATATTTTAACAAATCTGCAACTAAAAATAAGGGGTAAATGTAAATAGGAGAAAGATCTAGGGAACAGTAAGTGTTGATAGATATTTAATTAAGTAATATGTAGCATCATTCAACATAAGATTCACATTAATATTTTTTAATTGGAAAATGTGGCAGACAATGAGTCTGATGTACACACTAACAGTTTAATCAAGGTCTCAAGAGTAAAGAAGGTATGACTGTCATTCATCAATGAAGATTATTTTTACAGTAGAAATCTCATTTTTCAAACACCTTTGACACAATCAAAATCTCTTCAACAATGGTTCAGAAGCATAGAACTTACACAAGGACCAAAAAATCTTATATTGGTTTCTGGTTATTTTTGTTCTAGAATTCAAAGATCTACTTTACATGCTCTGAACAAATGCTGTAAATATTAAATTTGAATGAGGCCTACCAATATTGTTGCATGTAATTTTGATGGATAATGCAATTGCCTTTTTTTTTTATCTAGAATTATTTTAAATCAGTTCCTATAAATTAAACTACATTTGTAATTATATCAATATCTAATCTATTTGTACAAAAGACCTGTCATTACCCTTTTGCTAAAGGAAATTTTGGGTTTCTTTATTCCATTACGTATAACTAAAGAAAATGACAACCATGCCTTGATCTAGAAAATGTCAATAGACAAAAGTGAATGTCAAGAAAGGGCAACAGTTTAGCATTCTAGCTAAAATTTCAACATCAAGCAACTATTTACACTAGTAAACGTAATTGTACTTATCTCCCATGCCTATCAATTTTGCACTTAAAATGCGTGTCTCATCCTAGCGTTTAAAGACATCTCAGTTCCATTAGGGCTAAGGAAAATAATTTATTTGGCCTTTGGTATAGTGCAGAATGCACGAAGTCTCTAATAACAAAAATAACGGCACATATCAACCAATCAGGATTAGCTATACTCTTAATTCTGAATACCATGTTATGCTCATAAATGGCTGCGCCCATAAAATCTAATGGTGTATTGTAACCTATAATAACTTGATGATGGTTAAAGTGACGCCACCAAAATTCAACTTGATCAGTGTTTTGTGGTAATAAGCATTGTGTATAAGTTTCATAACATTTGGTTGAGGCATCTTAAGTTAGAGAACGGAAACTAAAAATTTTGCATTTTTTTTTCCATTTATAAAGGGGCATAACTCTAGAACGGTTAAAGTGACGCCAGCAAAATTCAATCTTGATCTGTGTTTTGTGATACTAAGCATTGTGTATAAGTTTCATAACATTTGGTTGAGGCAAACTTAAGTTACAGAACGGAAACTAAAAATTTTGCAATTTTTCCATTTATAAAGGGGCATTAATCTAGAATGATTACAGTGATGCTACCAAAATTCAAACCTGATCTGTATTTAGTGGTAATAAGCATTGTGTATAAGTTTCATAACATTTGGTTGAGGCAAACTTAAGTTAGAGAACGGAAACTAAAAATTTTGCAATTTTTCCATTTATAAAGGAGCATAACTCTAGAACCAGTGTCCTGACCTCAATTCAAACCAGATCTGTGTTTTGTGGTAATAAGCATTGTGTATAAGTTTCATAACATTTGGTTAAGGCAAACTCTGTTAGAGAACATAACGGAAACCAATTTTGGGACATACATACGCATACAGGCGGACAAGGGTAAACTTAATGCCCCTCCACTATGGAGGGCATAAAATGAAGCAAAATACTGCATCATAGATGTGCCTCTCCCTTACCAAACACACTGAATATAAGCTAACATACAGAAATCTTTGAAACTAACTGCAATAAAATAAATAAAACATGTGGCCAAGTTTAATCAGGATTTATTAGTTGCTTATTTCGACTACCTGGTTTAGAACAAGGCGCAGATAAAAAAAAGTAATAATGACGATGACCAGAAGGTTAAATGATGGATTGTGATTTTTATATTGTAACAAATCTGCAACTAAAAATAAAGGTAAATGTAAATAGGAGAAAGATCTAGGGAACAGTAAGTGTTGATAGATATTTAATTGTTATGTAGCATCATTCAACATAAGATTCACATTAATATTTTTAATTGGAAAATGTGGCAGACAATGAGTCTGATGTACACACTAACAGTTTAATCAAGGTCTCAAGAGTAAAGAAGGTATGACTGTCATTCATCAATGAAGATTATTTTACAGTAGAAATCTCATTTTCAAACACCTTTGACACAATCAAAATCTCTTCAACAATGGTTCAGAAGCATAGAACTTACACAAGAAATTTTGCAATTTTCCATTTATAAAGGGCATTAATCTAGAATGATTACAGTGATGCTACCAAAATTCAAACCTGATCTGTATTTAGTGGTAATAAGCATTGTGTATAAGTTTCATAACATTTGGTTGAGGCAAACTTAAGTTAGAGAACGGAAACTAAAAATTTTGCAATTTTTCCATTTATAAAGGAGCATAACTCTAGAACGGTTAAAGTGACTCACCAAAATTCAAACTTGATCTGTGTTTTGTGGTAATAAGCATTGTGTATAAGTTTCATAACATTTGGTTAAGGCAAACTCAAGTTAGAGAACGCCAACGGAAACCAATTTTGGGACGTACATACGTACAGACGGACAAGGGTAAAACTTAATGCCCCCTCCACTATGGAGGGGGCATAAAAATGAAGCAAAATACTGCATCATAGATGTGCCTCTCTTAACCAAACATTGAATATAAGCTAACATACAGAAATCTTTGAAACTAACTGCAATAAAATAAATAAAACATGTGGCCAAGTTTAATCAGGATTTATTAGTTGCTTATTTCGACTACCTGGTTTAGAACAAGACGCAGATAAAAAAAAGTGTAATAATGACGATGACCAGAAGGTTAAATGATGGATTGTGATTTTTATATTTTAACAAATCTGCAACTAAAAATAAGGGGTAAATGTAAATAGGAGAAAGATCTAGGGAACAGTAAGTGTTGATAGATATTTAATTAAGTAATATGTAGCATCATTCAACATAAGATTCACATTAATATTTTTTAATTGGAAAATGTGGCAGACAATGAGTCTGATGTACACACTAACAGTTTAATCAAGGTCTCAAGAGTAAAGAAGGTATGACTGTCATTCATCAATGAAGATTATTTTTACAGTAGAAATCTCATTTTTCAAACACCTTTGACACAATCAAAATCTCTTCAACAATGGTTCAGAAGCATAGAACTTACACAAGGACCAAAAATCTTATATTGGTTTCTGGTTATTTTGTTCTAGAATTCAAAGATCTACTTTACATGCTCTGAACAAATGCTGTAAATATTAAATTTGAATGAGGCCTACCAATATTGTTGCATGTAATTTTGATGGATAATGCAATTGCCTTTTTTTTTTATCTAGAATTATTTTAAATCAGTTCCTATAAATTAAACTACATTTGTAATTATATCAATATCTAATCTATTTGTACAAAAAAACCTGTCATTACCCTTTTGCTGAAAGGAAATTTTGGGTTTTCTTTATTCCATTACGTATAACTAAAGAAAATGACAACCATGCCTTGATCTAGAAAATGTCAATAGACAAAAGTGAATGTCAAGAAAGGGCAACAGTTTAGCATTCTAGCTAAAATTTCAACATCAAGCAACTATTTACACTAGTAAATCACTTCAACTATAACAATAATAACTGAACTAAGAACATTAAACTTTACCTTCACAATTACATGGGCTATCTGTAGCAAATTGTATAAATGTCATATAAAAGATTATCATTATACATCATTTGATTGTTCTTAGCTTAAATATTGTTACAAATTAAACATGAATATTTACACCATTATCTTTTTCTCTTTTACAAATCATTTAACAACCCTTAATCTATCAAAATTCAAATGACATGTGCTTCATCACATTCTCAGTCAATTATTGGCTTTTGAAAAATTACCTGATCAAAGTTCATTAGTGGTGACTTCACTGAAGTCATAAGCTGAACTGATCATACAAAAAGATCAGCATTGGATGATTTATGAGAAGTAAAATGTTATAAGATGTAAACAACTATAGGTCACCGTATGTTCTTCAACAATAAGAAAATAAATGGAGAATGTGTCCATGGGACACAGATGATCCCCTGCTTGAATATAACGTTATAAAGGGACATAACTTAAGAACGGTAAAAGTGATGCCACCCAAATTCAAACATGATCTCAGGTTCATGGTAATAAGCACTGTGTATTAGTTTCATAACATTTGGTTAAGGTAAACTTAAGTTAGAGAACAGAAACGAAAAATTCAGCAATTTTTCCATTTGTAAAGGGCATAACTCTAGAACAGTAAAGGTGACACCACTAAAATTCAAACTTGATCTGTGTTTTGTGGTAATAAGAATTGTGCATAAGTTTCACAACATTTGGTTGAGGCAAACTGAAGTAAGAAAACGGAAACTAATTTTAGGAGATACAGATGGACGTATGGATGGACGGACATGAGGTAACACTTAATGCCCCCTTTGCTGCGACGGGGACATAAAAAAACCAATCTGTATAGAAAGCTATACCCATACCATCAAGTAATCTATATATGATTATAATCTGTGCCAGAGTTACAGAGTTCATTTTTTTGTCGTGGTTTTACTAATAAAAAATAAGGTGAAATAACTCTAGAATGACATAAGTTAACTGTGTCAAATTTCAACCCAACAATATTAGATGACACCTTGCATTGTAAATACATAAAAGTGTTTTGTTTATGCATTCTCATAGTGCATGTATTGAGCAAACTTCAAATTTGGACATATCTAGTAAAAACCCCAATCTGAAATGCACTAAATTCAAATTCAAATGATTAGTTGTTTTTAGCATTCAGCAAATTATTGAACAGGAATAAAAGAGGTAAGGTAAAATAAGAACTATTACTTGGTCCCTGGAATTAAAAAAAGTTTAGCTTACCAAATTAAACTTGGTACCAGAAATCAAGAACCTATGATTTGTATGAGCTGAGAAAAAATTCCTATAAATGTGTCAATGTTAAGAACATACATGTACGTGGCAAACATGATGTAGATGAGTGACAGATCTGAATATATGTATGGGTCCCACAGTTAATCCTACCAATATAAGCTTGGAATCAAATATCAAGAAGCTCTTTTTTGTAGTTGCTGAGAATTTTTCATATATTTGCATCAATATAAAGAACAAACATGTAACCTGGTAAATAGGCAGTGAATAAGTGACAGATCTAAAAATGTAACATTGTACAGTTTGCCAGCATAAAGCTTGCTACCAAATATCAAGAAGTTCTGGTTTGTTGTTATTGGAAAAAATGTGCTGAAAATTTCATCAATGTAGAGAAAAAAGGAAAAAAATAAACATCTGAAAATGTGTCACAGTATATCTTATGAATATGAAGCTTGGCACTAAATATTAAAAGATGCACTGATTTGTATACCTAAATGGCCTGAATGTGAGTAAAACATTTGCAAAGAACTGAATTTTCAAAGAATTTCTTTTTGTGAAAAATTGTGATTTTTCACTTTGACATGTTTGATAAGCCGATTCACAAAATTTTCAATACTGCAGAAAATAAATATCATATGGTACCTTGAAAAAATCAAATCATATATCAAAAAGTGTCTCAGCCACCTTTGGAACGGGGGTATAAAAAGGTATTTCCTCACATCAACACTTTTGTGTAAGACATCTTGTGGCAAAACATCTTTTGGGGTAATCTATTCATTGACTGTTTCTTGTATCAAAATTTGAAACATGCAAGAAAAATTTCAAATATCATATTACTAAAAACTTAGACAACAATGTGTATGGAATATCTGACCTATGATGATATTTGGTACATGTACATTTTATTACTTTGGTACTTTTGAAATCAAAAGATAACAAGAGGCTCTCAAGAGCCTGAATCACTCACCTGTATTTCAGAGAAGATTTTTAAATGTTAGCAAACTTGATGAACAAATTGTGTAAAATTGTCTTTAAAGGGCAATAACTCCTTAAGGGGTCAATAAATAATTATGGTCGATTCGTCTGATAATTTCAGGGCCGATAGATCTTGAACAATTAAACAATTTTACCCCATGTCACAATTGCTCTAAAAGATTTAGTTCTTGAAATATAAGCCAAAAACTGCATTTGACCCTTATGTTCTTTTTTTAGCCATGGTGGCCATGTTTGTCGATGGATACAAACTTTGGATGAAATTTATAAACAAGATACCCTAAGGAACATTTAGTTAAAGTTTGAAGGTAATTGGCCCAGTTGTTTCAGAGGAGAAGATTTTTAAATGTTAGCAAACTTGATGAACAAATTGTGTAAAATTGTCTTTAAAGAGCAATAACTCCTTAAGGGGTCAATTGACAATTATGGTCATATTAACTTTTGTAGATCTTACTTTGCTGAATATTATTGCTGCTTACAGTTTATATATATCTATAATAATATTCAAAATAATAACAAAAACTGCAAAATTTTGTTAAAACTACCAATTGGGGCAGCAATCCAACAATGGGTTGTTCGATTAGTCTGAAAATTTCAGGGCCGATAGATCTTGACCAATTAAACAATTTCACCCTGTCACATTTGCTCTAAAAGATTTAGTTTTGAGATATAAGCCAAAACTGCATTTGACCCTTATGTTCTATTTTTAGCCATGGCGCCATGTTTGTCGATGGATACAAACTTCAGATACAATTTATAAACAAGATACCCTAAGGAACATTTAGTTAAAGTTTGAAGGTAATTGGCACAGTAGTTTCAGAGGAGAAGATTTTTAAATGTTAGCAAACTTGAACAAATTGTGTAAAATTGTCTTTAAAGGGCAATAACTCCTACAGGGGTCAATTGACAATTATGGTCATATTAACTTTTTTGTAGATCTTACTTTGCTGAACATTATTGCTGCTTAATAACAAAAAACTGCAAAATTTTGTTAAAACTACTAATTCGGTGGCAGCAACCCAACAATGGGTTGTTCGCTTCGTCTGAAAATTTCGGATCTGATAGATCTTGATCAATTGAACAATTTTACCCCATGTCAGATTTGCTCTAAAAGATTTAGTTTTTGAGATATAAGCCATAAACTGCATTTGACCCCTATGTTCTATTTTTAGCCATGGCGGCCATGTTTGTCGATGGATCAAAACTTTGGATATAATTTATAAACTAGATACCCTAAGGAACATTTAGCTTAAGTTTGAAGGTATTTGGCCCAGTAGTTTCAGAGGAGAAGATTTTTTAAATAGTTTACGACGACAGAAGACGACGGTTGACGACGGACGCAAAGTGATGGCATAAGCTCACATGGGGCCCTTTGGGCCCCAGTGAGCTAAAAAGGGCTTCGTTATACCTTCTCCTTTGTCAATTTTTCACATAAAATGTACCCTAAACAAACTGAGTGTTTAGTACAATCAAACAATGTGTTAAATTCTAAAATGATTGTGTTGAAGGATATTCCAGTCTTTAAGCAGAAACACTTGTTTTTTTTCATTTTCCTTGCTATTTAGGAGTGTTTCTCTAGGATGTAAATTATGAAATGTATGAATTTCAAACTCAATCTGTAGTTATAGCTGCCTAAAATTGTTATAAAATTTCATATGATTTTGTTAAAGCATAATGAAGTTATTGAGCAGAAATATAAAATCTCTTTTGTCCACATAGTTTAGAGTGTACCTCTTGAACAACAAATGTGACAAGTCACATGTGTTGAATTTGAATGTGACAAGTCACATGTGTTGAATTTGAATGTGACAAGTCACATGTGTTGAATTTGAATGTGACCTGTGTTTGGTAGTTTCTAGACTGTCATAATATCAAATATATTTGGTTGAAATATCTTAAAATTAAGATCAGAAATTTCAAATCAATCTTTTTTCAACATTAAAAAGGACCAGTACTCTCAAATGACAAATGTGAAGCAAAACTCAAAATAAACCTCTGCTTAGTAGTTCTATGTATTGTGCTAATATATAAAATGATGATGTTGAAGCAAAGTCAAATTTGTCTATTTTCCACATAAATCAAGGGTTATAATTATGGAACTGGTCAAATTCAAATTGGACTTGCTTTTCTGGTATCTAACAGTGTGTTAAAATTTCAAATTAGGCAATCTCAGGTATAATGATCAATTAAGAAAGATTTAAGTTAAATTGGAACCCAATCTATGTTTAGAGGTTCCTGCATTCTGGTAAATTTAAAAGATTTAGTTAAAGTATTCTAAAATAATTTTAAAAGAACCTTATAAGAGTAGGGCATTAAGGCCCTTAAATGGTCCAAAATATGGTGAAAATACAGATGTGAACATATAAGATAACAAACATGAAGTCAACATACAAGATAACACATTATCATGCTGTACTGTTACACCAATGTCCAAGGTTAGGCAAGGGTTACGAGCTCACAAATATGATTAACCCTGCCACATTCTACATGTGTCATTCCAAAGCCTGTAATTCAGTGGCATTTTTGTAGATCTTGCATTTATGATCATTTTTGCTGGTTTTCGTTTCAACCAAAACAAAATTTCCATATTTGACTAGAGCTGTCCGCATAGCAAGACTTATACCCCAATACATGCATTTTGGATGTTACATTCAGTATTGAGACAAAAACATTTTGTGTTATTTGGCTTTCAGCAAAAGGGTTCAAGGGTCAAAGACAGGTCAGAGTGACTTGATTTGTTATTTGACACATCCCGATCCCATTATGCTTCTGCATACAAGGTTTTGCCAATCTAAGTGCTACGGAAAAAAATTTATGCACCATAATTTACTATCATAGGGGTAAAAGGTCAAGAGTGACCTGACTCTGATATATGACTCACCCCCATCCCATGATGCATCCTCATACCAAGTTCGGTCAACCTAAGTTCTACAGTACAACAGTTATGTACAGGACACAAATTAGACAATGTTTTGCTATCATAGGGGTCAAAGGTCAGAGTCAAGATCAGTATGATGCTTCTGTTTACAAAGTTTTGTCAATCTAAGTGTTACAGTACAAAATTTATGCACTGAACACAAATTATACAATGTTTTACTACCATATGGGTCAAAGTCCAGGTCAGAGTGAAATGACTATGATATATGACTCACTCCCATCCAATGTTGCATCCTTGTACCAAGTTTGGTCACCTAAGTTCTACTGTACAAAAGTTATGTGCAGGGGCACAAATTAGACAAGGTTTTACTATCATAGGGTCAAAGGTCAAAGTCAATCAGAGTGATCTGACTTAGGTATAAGACACACCTCTAGCCTAAGATGCAACTGCATATTAAGTTTGCTTTCCTAAGTTATACGGTACAAATTTATGAACCAGACATGAATTGGACAAGGATTTACTTTAATAGGGGTCAAAGTCAAGGTCAGAATGACCTGACTTTTGTGTATGACACACCCCCATCCCATGATGCATCTGCATATTAAGTTTGGTCAACCTAAGCTCGATGGTACAAAGTTACCGGTATGTGAAGGACACACGAAGCAGGACATGGTGGTTTCTATACCCCCCCCCCCAATACTTTGTTTGCAAGGGGTATACAAATTAATAACCCAGACATACTCACAATCTACTGACTGGATTTTGTGATGTCAAGACGAACAAGGGTGAAGATAAATGCCTTCATCAGCTTTTGGCAGGGATGTAAATGCAGATTCCATTACTTCACATTTTTATAGATTTTCCAATGGCAAAAAATAATACAGCAAACGGGAAACAAAATGAAATCTAATATCAGCTCTGACTTTTAAGTCAAATATGAAAATATGGGCATGATTGATGAAGACGTAGTTTCTGTGATTTTTCTCAAATCTCTGGAAATAACAATACAATTCTGTATGACCTACCTTCAACTGTTTTGTGTCCTGATGAACACCTTTACTTTGCAGATGAGTATGGGTTTGTTGTATTTGTGATGAATTGTCTTTCAGTAGGTCAACTGCATGTGTTATTCCAGGGAGGGCAAATCTAAAACATTCCTGGCAAAAATGTAAAATAAAAACTGTGAAATAATGTGGCTTTAATTATGAAATATTGACTAATACAAGGACAATAGAGTAAAAGAAATAAGAGAATGGCTTTAAGTTTCATTTAACTATGAATTTTTTTTCTGAAAAAAAGCTATCTAATCACTAATACTGTCTTGCCATTTCCAGCTGGTATATAATGGTCTCATGCAATTTTCATAATTAAGATTTGTATAAACTTTATAAATAGTTATATGCACAAAAGCTGAGGCTATACGTAAAAGTCTTCCCAATTATCCTTGTATGAAATGATTATCACTGCAGCAAAGTTCCCCTATCTGATATGAACTGAAGTCCATGAATGCCAGGGCAAGAGCAAAACATATATCAATAAAAGAACAGAGTTCCAATGTCCCCCGCGTTGCACATATTTTATCTGTCCCTAGTCCAAGGGCAATAACTAAAAAAAAAATTTTTTTCTTTCTTTAAAACTTTTTACAAATATCTAAGAGAAATGAAGGTTTGAGAGAAATTGCAATGCAATTTCTAATATAATTAATATTTACAAGGGGCATAAGTCTTTTAAAAATAATTGATCGGCACAGATATTCAAACTGGTCCAAAACATTGTTGATATAAACCTATGATATAAGTTTCATAAAAATCTGGCAAGAACAGAGATCTCCCCAGGCCGTTTTAGCATCGCGGCAGCATGACGCTATAATTTTTTTCTGTGAGGCTATAATAAATTCCGTGACGCTATAATTATTTTGAGGATGCCCTTTTTTGTTGTCTCTATACAATGCCTCAAAATCGATGTCCTAATTTTTGAACTTTCATCTATAAATTACCGCTTGTGATCTTAAAAATTATAATCCCTTCAAGTCAGACAAAAGAAGCAATAAAGAGTGATTAAATAGGTGTTAATTGCCCTTTGGGTGTTAACTGTTTGGATTTGAATACCCCAAGCTGACACTTATGACATGACTAATAACATGTGGTCCAATCGCAAATTTTGACATCGAGAAAATGGAATCAGAAAATCATAAACAATTCAAAATTAATATAAGTAAAGAAATTCAAAGATATAAACGATTTATTTCTTTAGAAAAGAGGTTTGGTTGTATGTTATTTCAAACTAACAACTTTTAAAGAAGTATTTTCTTTCTCTTCCGGTACTTGTTACTCGAGAGCGTATATAAACATTTTGATTTTTGGCAAAATAAGATTGATACTTCATTAGAAAGTGATCAAAATTGCCTATAGATTATGTTTTATCCATTTATTGCATTAAAAGCGCTATATTCATTCCAAATCGCTTGTCAAACATTGTTTATTTTCGCGAATTTTTCTTCGACTGCCATTGAGATATTTGTACAAACTATGGATCGGATGCTGGATTCATCAGAACGGACCAGCTATGACCAAAATCCGCATTTTTACGATAATAACTACAGACGCACAAATGGCACAGCTGACAGAATAATAATGATCCCAAAAGAGAAAACTGCGTATTCCACATGCATTAACAGACTATTTGCTAAATGTATTCATTTTGTAAATACATTGTTTCAATATACTGATTAAAGTAGCTTAACTTTGTTAAAAATATATATCATTTTGATAAGAAACAACTGGGACTATAAATACATTGAGTCCAAGGAAACAAATAATTCATAAACATGATAAACAGAATAGTTTTTTAATTGAAATTTTATTGCTATATGATACTTTCTCTTCCTCTTTGATATAATAGAAAGTTCTTTTTTGTACTAGATATCACAGACATGTCTATGTAGATATTTAGTTGGTACATTTTGTAGTTTCTGACAAGAGGAAAAATATAATTCTGTAACTATAAATGAATATAAAGACATAAACTGAAACAACTGTTATACTTTAATGTATTCTCAGTTATGAATTGAACTATATAAACATAACTTCATGGAAATAGAGCATCGTTGAGATGCGACGAATGACATTGAAAAAAACAGTTTATTTTTTTAACGCCAAATGTGATGCTATCCAAAATTCCTGGGGAGAACACTGAAGAATTGTACACATGGGAGCGCTCACAATACAATTTTCCATATAATTAATATTTCCAAGGGGCATAACTCTATTAAATATAAATGATCTGCACTGATTTTCAAATTAATCCAAAAATATTGTTGATATAAACCTATGATATGAGTTTCATAAAAATCTGGCAAGAATTGTACACATGGGAGTGCTCACAATACAATTTACCATATAATTAATATTTTCAAGGAGCATAACTCTTTTAAATATAAATGATCGGCACTGATTTTCAAACTAATCCAAAACATTGTTGATATAAACCTATGATATGAGTTTCATAAAAATCTGGCAAGAATTGTACACATGAGAGCGCTCACAATACAATTTTCCTATGATTAATATTTCCAAAGGTTTAACTTTCTAAATATAATTGATAGGCACTGATTTTCAAACTCATCCAAAACACTGTTGATATAAACCTATGATATAAGTTTCATAAAAATCTTGCAAGAATTGTACACATAAGAGCGCTAATAATGCAATTTTCCATATAATTAATGTGTCCAAGGGGCATAACTCTTTTAAAAATAATTGATCAGCACTGATTTTGGAACTCACCAGAGACATTGCTACAATAAATCTGTGATAAAACTTTTATAAAAATCTGGCAAAATTGTACATGTGACAGCACTAACACGACCAGACGTGGCCTGGTATTTCTATGTCCCCCACAACGAGTTGCGCAGGGGACAATTATATATCTAATATTTCTTTAGACATTACTTATCAGAAAACTTGAGATTGACTGAAGGGGTGGGGCCTCATATACTGCACACAACAGAGATGTATGCATGCTAATGCAACTATATATCAAATATTAGAATTATCATATGTGCTTATTTTAAAATGGACCAAATATGAAAACTTAACATTAAGTGTTGACAACTGTAATGATGAAACAGTTTTATCTTAGTCTCACCTGCAAAGACATTCTCCCAGGACAATGGAAAAAAAATTGGAACAACAATGAAAACATATACTTACCTCTGAACCTTTAACACTTCCTGGAAGATTAATAATAAGACTCTGACCTCGGCTACCACATACAAGTCTGAAAGTTATGATGACATGAGTTGTCAATATAATCCATTTTAAAAACTTAATATAGCTATCTTGAATTTTGTGTGATGAAAATTCTTCCCTTTTTTTTTGTCAAGATATGTCCATTTCAGATTTCTAATTGATATTTCATATTCTGTATTTCTGTCTGTTGTGTAAATAATAATTACTGTTCCAGACAACTATTTTTGAAAAAGGACCAAATTTTGTGACTATCTTTATGAAATTAAATGAAAATAAACATAACTGCCTTTTACGTAGTCATACAATGTTTATTTCTTATTTTAGGCTATTGAAATTTTTAAGACATAATCAAAATGTGAAAAATCTCAACTCTGAAACTAATTAGAAAGAAATCAGTTTCAAAATAAAATTAAAAGTCGTTCTTTCTTTCTTCAAATCTAGTTTTCAAAAATTCATAGAAGAAAACAAAGCATCTAGCTTTGATATATAGTTAATTTCAGTGAAATATTCAACATAAAAATAGTAGACAGCAAGATATGTCGTATGTGCACTTGTGACCAATGCAAATAAAACACTAAAAACATGAATACTTTTTATTGATCAAAAAGGCCAACATATTAAAATCTACTAAAATATAAAACATTTCAAAGAAACAAAATAGTACTTAAATGGCCTCTACTGTGGATAAGTTTGGAAAAACTATTTTTGTTTAAATTCATTAACCAAAAATCCAAACACCAATAGACCATATGTAAACAAACAGCTAGTAAATGATAGGTAATGGTACAGTCTTTACTATACCTTGACAGCATGGCAAGTTTAGTAACTTGTAAGGACTGTGTAATCATGGCTATAGTAATACCAATAGCTTCCTTCTCAAGAATGGCTTTTGTTGCCTAAAAGTAAAAATCTTTACATATAAATCTTTGAAATAATTATGATAATTGGATCAACACAACTGTTGTTAACAGTCATTGACAGTGCCAATCCAAAGTGTAGTCAGTGACATAGAACATATTAATTGAAATCTATATTCATACATCCTACTTTTATCTCTCTATAAAACCAGGTTTACTCCACCGTTTTCTACATTAGGAAGTGTCTGTGCCGAGTCAGGACTGTGACCTTTGTTTTCCATTCTTTTGGTGTGTATGGGCTTTTGGTTTTGCCATTTGATAAAGGACTTTCTGTTTTGGATTTTCATTGGAGTTTGGTATTTTTGTTATTTTACTTTTTATTACTTAAAACACCTTGAGAAAAAGGTGACATACATATTAGAAGATTTTTTTGGGTTCCTTTATGGCATTACAGTCTACATGATCACTGAAAAGAACAGGATAAAGTAACATTCTAGAACAATAAAAATCTAAATTGTGAGAAAAAAAACCCATCCTTAAGAAATCAAAAATAACTTTGTACAACACCATCTTGTATGCGACTCAATGGTGGACAGTAATGTTCTTGAGAAAGGACTAATACCAGTAGCAGTAGTGGTAACAATTCTTTGATAGTTACTGTGGATATTTAAAAAAACACAATAAAAAAGTAAAAAGAAGAGTCCAACTGATTCAACAAATGTAAACACAAGTGAAATTCAAATGTAAACAAATCGTTCCATACATTAAACAGGGGTTATAAATATGGCAGTGTAAACTCATTTGGGCCAGATAGGCTAAAAAGGAGACTGTCCTCATAAAACTTATTATTGAGTAAAAATCTATACCTCGGGAGTGACATCTCTCTGAGAAAATCCTGTTCCACCAGTTGTCAAAATCAGATTCAATTTTTTAACATCAGACCAGTCCATAAGTTTGTTCTGCAAATAATATTTCAAAAACATACTTTAAAAACAAAATTCAAAACATAAGACTACATCTGTATCTATAAGATGTAGTAAATATACATTTACATATATAGTTATAATTCTTATAAGACTACATCTGTATCTATAACATGGAGTAAATATTCATGTTCATATATAGTCACATGTACATATATAGTTATAATTCTAATGTTTGACAGTCTATAATTCATCTTTATTTCACACTTTTTTTCTTAGATTTGTTTTGCTTTAAAGGGGCACAAGCTTTCATGTTCACCGATTTGACTCAAATTCTCAAATTTGATTTATAACACACTATAACGCATATCCAAATTAAAAAAAGTCTAAGATAAACATTTAACAATGCATGGACTCAATAATATGTATCAGCATTTCGCATATATTTTTGTCTAGAGGTCATCTAATTAACCATCGAGATGAGCTCTGAAGACTGCCAATGGTCATATAACCCGATATAAACATAAATATAAGTAGATAGCGACCATGTGCAATTGAAGTATGTTTATCATCGTTTTTACCTGTATGAGAATGATTTTTTGTGGATTGAATCAGTCAACCAAATGATTCATCCTTGTTTCACTTTCAATGTTGACATTCTTTTCCTTTTAACAGCTGAATACATGTGTAACCCATAACCAGCTAAGGGGTTAAATTGAACTTCACATGAATACGGATTCAATGAGGTTGAATTATTCACTTGCCAGTGAATAATTTATCAGCGATGTTTCTTAGCTTATTTTGACAAAATTTAACCAAATTGGCTGCTAAAAGTGAATTATTATTTCACTATTTCACTTTCATTAATGATTGAACAAAAAAAATAATATTTTAATTTTTTTTTATCTTGTAGCTAATGCCCCTTTAAGAATTTTGTTGTTCCATTTACAGTTGACTTTGACTTCTGTGTTCTAAAACTAAAGTTGTAACCTCCTCTTGTAAAACTGGTCATAGACATTATTGATTGTTCTGCTTAGGTCTGTTTTAGTTTTGATGCTTCTAAACATTTTATGTTTTTGCTGTCCCCAACTTATGGTCTTGGGCATACCTGACTGAGGGAGGTTATTACAGAAACATGTTGCACACACAGAAATTAGTATCATATGTTTTTTTTTATATACATTGAAGAATATGACAATGTTATCTTTACCTTTATTTTATCAGCATCATCAGATACAATTTCTCTCACTGCTACAGATCCATTTATTCTGTAAGAAAATCATAACTTATTATATAGTACCACTATACCAGTGTAACTTACACATCTTATGCCATTTATTCATTTTTTTCATTCAGTACACCTGCAATGGCCTGTACTGCATATAAATCAAAATTTATGTGACATGATTTCTGTTTTTATTTTAGTTTTCTTTTTGGCTTAACATTACTGAACATTTGTAACTTAATGTTATGAAGTTGTGCTAGAGTACTATTATCTAAAGTTCAAGAACCTTTCAGTATAAGAAAGTATCCTGTGACCTTACACAGACTTTTTTCCATTGGTGCTATGTCCCTTTTAAATGTACTTGGCTGTAAGTGTTCAATGTAAATTCAATACCACGTTATAAAGAAGTCTATTAAATATCACTTACAGATTTTCTTCTCGAATAAGCCGACAAAGATTGGTACCACTTCTATCTTCAGCTCTATTTTCTGAACAACTGTCACTGACTAAAATGAGATAAGAATATTTCTTCATAACAATATTACAATGAAATATCATATCCACATGTATAACAGCACTTCGTGAAAATTTTGGGTTATTTCCTTAACAATTAGTAATGTTCTGATGATTGACTTTATTATAAAATGGTCAATTGAGGCTATCCAAGTAAATCCTTCGTAAATAATCAATTAAAAAATTCCATAAGCCATAATAATCATCAGTTTTTCACTTCCTTCAAGGTTAAAAGGTATTACTTTGTGTTTCAAGGTAAGCAAACCTGCTTACTATAAGTATTAAAGGTTTAAAATGATTATTGATGTGCAAGAAAACCTTTTAGAAAAAATTTTGATATAAATTTATTCTCATGCATGAATGGACTATATTAATATGAAGGAATAACAAAATTTGATGCATCTTTGAATAGATGGAGACAAATGTATCTTGGTGCAAATATTGTTTAACTGGCCACAAATATTTGATGCTGGCAATTCTTCTTGTGAAAATTATTTTAAGGTCATCACAGCCCATGGTTGTCTACAGCTTTCAATCCCCAATAATTGCAAAATTTCACACTAATTCCATCCTAAATCTAGCATTTAGTCTTCAATTTGGTAACTAACTTAAATTCCTAAACACAAAGCTAAATTTGGCTATTAAAAGATTATCTCCCTTGGCAATTTTACAAGTGAAATTTGAAACTTTACTGAATTATGAGAATAAAGTGCTGAATATAGTAATACAATATTTTTTTATTTCTACTTTTACCATAACAAAATAATCCCTAAAACATTTTAATTTTGGGGTAGGCGTTTTCACCACTGAACACACCAGCACACCACCTATTACCAAGACAACAACCAACGCCTGAGGAAAATAATAGTATTATACTGTGTCACAATAAAGCAACAAAATGAAATAAATCAGGTATAATTACATGTGTATATCATAAATTTTCCATATTTTTATTGTCACGATTTTGATGTTACACACTTAAAATTGAGAATCAAAATAAACAAAAAACGTTTTTGAGATTCAGCAAGGTTTTATTGAAGTTATAGTTGAAGTTCAAACATTTTATTAAATGTGAGATTAGCACAATAATTATATATGTAAAACAATTGTTGTTAGATAATTTTGTTAAATTTTGTTTTTATTATAAAATAAATGAATTAAAGACCTGACTGCATGGATTATCAAAGACAAATAATTTTGTAGAAGCTGTTTTCAAGTGATCCATTAAAACTTGATGTACATTTGTACATGGGACAAAAACGTACAAGAATAATTATCTTATTTTGAATGATAATGTCACATTTTATCTGTCAAAGAAAGGACATTTTAATACCGTGTTTTAAAGCACACAGGTGCAATCAAGATCGATTAAATGTACATAGGTAATAAATCTGGCTAATCCGATTATGTTGTCACGCGTCACTAATCTTCAGTACATCCGATGGGCAATAAACCAATTAACAGCCACACGGTGTTGGGAGAGAATCTTTGGAGGAAATTGGGAGTATAATCCGTGATTCGCAGTGTCACACCGCTACACTCAAATCGGTGATTAGAGTTCACGATTACACACTCTCTGTGCGTACTGTAATTGACTGACTAAGAAATTTACTAAGAAGACTTTTCGTAAAGTATATTAACTGTTTTGACAAAAGCCCTTTTAAGACTGTCCATTTTAGTTCTCTAGTGATATCCAGATACTGTTCATATTATTTTGTAGATATAAACATACTAATAGTCAAATTTACAAATACAGTTGAAAATAAATATATTTGTAGTAGGTCGGGTATGTTCGGTGGTATTTTTAAGATGTTTAGTCATGAAAACTATGTTTCTTTATTATTCCTGTAATGATTTAAGCTGCATTTTCATAATGCAGAAATTTTATTTTCTATAGAAAAATGTCGAAGGGAGATAATTTTAATTATTATTATTCATGTTAATATGACAGATTTTGATTGGCTAGTACAAGGGAGATAATTTACTCTATCCCATGGTTCAGCGGGAGATAATTTTTTTGATTGTCACCCTCTCATGCAGACCAATGAAAAAACAATAATTAAAACATGTTAAAGGACAATGAATTGAATTTACATCGATAAATCAAGGACAATGCTCAAGTTTTACATTTTGGCATTAGAACTTTTTCATAAGACTGTCAAAATTAAAAAATATATCTTGCTTCACTTCTGTTGTTTTTCCAATAGTTGTACTTTGTTATGTACTTGATGTCATAGTTAAGTACTTTCAATTTAAACTTTAACTGTAAAAGACAATAATGATAGAACATTCAGTATAATAAATTAACTAACACATAACTGAGAGAGTAATTGGCACCCCTCGAAAAAAACATTGTCAACCTTGGCTTCGCCTCAATTGACAATGTTTTCACGGGATAACAATCTGTTCTATCACCCGCTCTGACAGCTATGTGTTATTTATATATAGCTCAATTGAGCTAGCTATGATCATGATAATTGTAGTTTTCCTGAATCATAATTTAAAAAAATTAACGTTACACTGCATGTGGTGAGAAAGTTATTGGGGACATGAAATTCAGCTAAAGACCAAAAGTGTAAATACGCCTATGTAGCAGACCTGCCAACTATCCCGATTTTGGCGGAATCATCCTGATTTTCATGCCTTAACCCGAATCCCGATATCGGGATCGTAAAACAAGTCAAAATCCCGATTTTCACAAAACATACCCGAAAAAATTATTGAAGTTTTTCTGATCAATATCTATAAATCTATAATTTTGCCTGGCAACATATTTATGACAAGTTTACGACCCTATGCTAATCAACAGTCACAACAGGTGTCATAATTTCATGTTACATGTAATCTGCTTATCTGATGGGTCATAACAATCCTCAAAATTAATTAATTTGTAAACAGAATCACTAAGTCGGCATTTCAATTTTAATCAATTTATCATAAGATCACAATTTGCAACGTTTACCGTATTTTCATGACAAAATCGTAATTAACTGAAAGACGAAAACTGTAATGAACTCATCAGAAAACAGCGTTTATCTTGAAATCCGTTAAAATTTTTGAAATCCGACATGTTTCTGTCCAGTTCTGATTTAAATTCAATGCCATTTTGTATTCACTTCTACTGTGTATAACCCTCTGCCGGTAAGAGCACCTCTGAACACAAAGAAAGATAACTCAAATTTTATCCATTTTCTCATTAACACTGATCATGCTGATAGGCTAACTCAAAATCTGTCTTCATCCTTCTAACTTTAGGTCATTTAAGTCATGGTGCAAAGATAAGAAGGTCTTTGGAGGTGGAAAGGTTGGGGGTCTTCACTTTGTATCCTTTATTTTTTTAGGCCATTTTTCTCTATTAAGTTATTTTGCCAATAAATAAGTACAAGAATCATGCAAATAAAAGAAATCAAGGTATATTAGCTCATCATCAGTATATCAAAAGAAAAAGAAGAGATATGAGACTATCTATTCTTTTTCAAGAGTAAAAAACAGTGCACACAGAAACACCGCAAAATTTGTAACCCTTTAAAATCTGGTTGCGCACTTAATCCCTCATGGAGATTTTCAAAAGTTGGCAGATCTGATGTAGTATGCTCTATATCCCAATGGAAACACTATCAATACTGAACACTTTTTTACCAGGGTTTTCATTGGGTATAGAGCATATCATGTTCTTTAATAAGATTCCCAAAACCCAATGACATGGTGACTGGGGAATAAAATTTGGTCACTTTGGTCTTCTTCCGATGGCAGTAATACCATTACCAAAGTAGGGGGTCCATTTGACTGTGCCAGATGTACAAGTACGCAGCCATGTCCAGTCAACAATGTAGACATTAAATCTGATGCCTAATGTAGAGATTGCAATGCTCTCTGTAAGTAAAGAATCCTTGGAAAAACCCTTTAAGGGGTCCATACTCCATAGGTGGCCTGTTGAAAGGCAAAATTTCCGTCTCTATCCAAAATATCCTCATTTTCCAGTGGAAGTCAAAATTTCTCCCACCTTCATCCCAAGCGACTCTTTTACAGGATATTTATTGTTAATGTGTTCTCGTCCTGAACATGCATGAAATATTTGCCACTGGACGTTGAGCAACTAACCAACACCTATGTTCAGACTCATAGTCAGGTCATGTAACATTACTCGTCAAACTAACATTAATTTTGTTGAGGGGGAATCAATGATGTTTCTACCTGTTAATATTCCTATACTCAGCACACTTGTTGTTAGTTTTTCGCTCATTTTTATTTGACGATTTTCTTCCCGGTGTCAGTTTGGTGGAACTATAAATTACAAAACTAATGCGGAAATATAATAATCCGTATCTAACGAAAGTACAACGGACCCACGAAAATACGTAAACAAGTTGCATGGTTAAGGAATAAAGCAAATGAATTAATGCATTATGATTAAAGATAAATTTGTCAATAAAATAGAAATAATAGAATTCTTCAGCATTTATTAATCGAAACATTAGAAAATATAAGTCATCGGAAGTGGTATTTAACTTTACCAGATAGTCTAAACTTCGGAACGATATCGGATTTAAAAAAATACGCCCCCAAATTGATGTCTGCTAGAACAATATTGGAAATTGGAACCTCTCATGTCACATAGGGTTTTGTTATCAGTATTATATATAATAATTAACATATTTATATGTAGATCTGAAAATGAAAATGAACGATTCATTTCGTGTGAATCTATCTGCTGAATCAAGGTCTGCATGTGATGTATCTAGAAACTAGAATGTGAAATGGCAGAACCACAAGCAACAACAAAAGTGGTGATTGAACTGTCTGGGGAAAATGCCTCAGCTTTAAACGATTGTGATGTTCAGCAACAACAAAGTAACGATCGTCAAACTACTGACAACCAAAAGAATGGTCCTGTAGTTCAAAATGGGCCTAAAGATACCTTAGAATTGCCATCTCCTATTGTGAGAGCACATTCAAAAGAATCACTCAGATCACAGAGTAGCATAGATCAACAACTAAAAGAAGAGGTATGCTGTATAGTAAGATAAAAATAATCACATATTTTGTTCAAATGGTCAACATGACAGGTGTCAATTGTGGAGCAGGAACTGCTGATCCTTGCAGAACACCTTTGTTTACCCCAGATTTTGGTGAGCGTTGTGTTGCTCAATCTTAAATTGTTCTATGTGGTGCTTTGTGGCTTGTTATTTGTTTGACTGACTTTTTTCTTATGACCATGCATGCATTATGAAAAAATGTCTACTTTCAAGAAAGCTTGCACCGTCTTTGAAAAGCAGTTACAAGCTGAAGCAACTACCAATTTTAGGTAAAGTTTACCCACATTTGATGAAATAATTAAGGATATCTTCAACTCATCATCATTGAAATAGTTAGCTGTGGGCTTTCATTGTTCTGACTTGATTGGAACAGGCACATAGCACATGAATAGGTTCATGAGATGGGTTTATACAGATTTTACAACATACCTGGGGAAAAGTATGTGGTATTTATTATCAAATTGAAAATGTTCTCATTTTAATAGACAGTAACTTAACTGGTTCAAATATGATTATCAAAGATAAAACTGCTTCAATTGGCCCATTTCAACACTTGACTGACCTATGAATATGTTTTTAGGTAGGGGCAACTTAAAAAAAAAGATTGTATTTTATAAGTTTTTTAAGAATATAATAATTACATGAATTGAAAATTGTAGCTTTAATTTTCTAGACACAAATGTGCATAATTGTAATAAATACTTTAAAAGCTTACTCTCAATACAAATATGATGCATACACTGAATGGTATAAACATGAAGTTGATTTTATTTCCAGGATTTGGTACTTGCCACAACATTAGTAATAGATGCTAAATCTGGTAGAAACTTTCAGTATAAAACAGATGCTAAGTATGTAAAGTAAGTATATTGTTTTAAATAAAACTTATAATCTTATACAATTCATGAAGACTTCAACTTCATATGGAAGAATAGAACATATCTTATAATTATGATAACAATTTGTTAACAAATTGATTTACAAATATCTAATTGTAGCTCATATTCAATCTTTGAAAATAAAAACTGACCACCACGAAATAGCCAATAGTGCTGAAAGTTGCATTTAACACCAATCAATCAATCAATCGATCATATTGACATTTATACTATAGGCCTTTATTAGAATAATTCTATGGAAGATGGTTGTAAAAATAAAATGTCCAACTTGTCTGACTTCTTTAAATTTTCAGAACAATTAAATTTTCTTTCTGCTTGTCCTCAACATGATTAGTGGTTCAGTTTATTGAAATATGCTAATGTATGGCAAACTAAAATTTCTTAACTACAAATGATTTTTTTCTGCATTTCTTGCCTGGTGTGAAACAGTTTATAATAATGATCTGATATTACTGAGAATACTTAAAATGAAAGATACAACCATCAACCTTCAGCAGGAAAACTGATAATTTGTGTCAATTAAGATTGGGGACAAATGCACCTGCCACTTGCATGGTTTGAACTCAAAACCTCAGTGTTGAGAGGCTAGAGATACAGTACATTTTTAATTGAACAATTTAGACCACTCGATTGCCACCAAGGCCTCTCAATGTTATGAAGGAGAGTTGTTCTTATGTCCTTGTTTTCCCTGATAGCTAGGAGTGATATTAAAGACAGGAGCAATATGACCCTTTATCTCCTGAGAAAATGGCATACAATTACTTTAGAAGTACATGTATCGATTTTTGAGGGATAAAAAGTACCTTGTTGTTTCCCTTAAATTCATTTTGTGGAAATTGATTTTTGTAGGTGAAAGAAATATTCCTATATGTTAATTTTTGTGTTGGGTTTTAATTTCATTTATATTGTATATATCAATATGTGAATAAACAAAATTCTAAAGAAATTTGTATTACATGTATATAATTAAACAATTACTAAGTTTTGAAAAGATGGGTACAGGGTTTATTAACTCACAAAAAATAGAATATTCTTGTGTTATCAGGCCCTTGTATCTAAGTTATTAAAAGTCATTAACTGTATAAAGTTGACCTTGCATTGCTTCATGCTTGCTGGATATACAGTACCAACCCTTGTTCACAGCTTAATCAATAGTTAGTGTTATGAAATCATAGTTTAAGCAATAAAACATAAAAGAAAATTGTTTCATATATAAAATTAATGAATTTCTTGATGGATATAAGGGCTACTAAACCTATGAAAAATTTATACTAACCTCAGCATTTGGTCTATATAGTAATCCTTGTATTAACCTCATTAAAAAAATGCAATTGTATAATGTCATGTGATAGTATTTAGCCTAAATTAACTTTTTACACAACACATAATTTTCTTTTTACAGGTTTTATAATTTGTACCATTCTTGGATATTAAGATGGTTGTTATATCTGTTCATTGCCATAGATCTTGCCTTAGCCATGTTTGAGAAGCCTGCAAATCCTGCCATGCTTTGGCCAATTGGGGTGAGTTTGATTTATATATATTTAATGTTTTTCAGAGGAATGCAGAATCACCCAGTCCATTTGCCTGTCTGTCTGTCTTTTGTCTGTCCATGTGCCTTGTCCGCCCATCTCCCCATAAACAGCTGGAATGAAATTGATGAAACTTTACACAGTTGTGCAACACTACCTAAAATGTGCTTAAAGGAATATAATTTCGGTCCTACATGTACATGGTCTAAGGGAGATAATTAGATTTACTTACTTCAATATTCCAATAGTATGGTGGTCTAGGGTACCCTTTGTAAGTTCATACACAGTTCTAGTTTATTTGGTTTTCCATGCCAAAAAGAAACCTTTTTCCCCTAGATATATATATTTAATATATAAAAGTGTCACAATCCAGAATCTAAAATATCAATTTTTATTGCAAATGAGGACTATTTTAAAAAGGGTTTGCAGCACTGACTTGTTAATTATAATCTTTACAGTCTCTGAACTATTTCTATAGCATACATGGACCAGGCCCCTAGGTAAAGGGGGTATTGAGGATTACCCTTGTCTGTCTGTACATATGTTCATCCCTAAATTGGTTTTCGTTCTCTACCTTTAGTTTGGCTTAACCAAATGTTATGAAACTTATACACAATGCTTATTACCTCCAAACACAAATCAAGTACAAAATTGGGTTGTGTCACTTTCACCTTTCTCGAGTTACGTCCCTTTTTAAATGAACAAAATGCTAAATTTGCAATTTTCACAGTCTAACTTTACTGTGCCTCAAGTCTTAACCAAATGTTATGAAACTTATACACAATGCTTATTACTGTCTAACACAGATCAAGTTTAAATTTAGGTAATGCCACTTTCACCGTACTCAAGTTATGTCCCTTTATTGACCTTCGCATATTTACAGGTTGACACTATCTTCTTTAATTTTGTAATTAAATGTAATTTTAACTACATTCAATTTAATTTTCATTTATTTCAGGCAACAATAAGTGTAGAAATTATTTGTCTACTCTTCTTCCTGTTTAGATTCTGTCATGCAGTGTATTTCAGTATACCAAGAATTTTTTGGCGGGATACTAAAAATATATTGATTTTAGCAATTATTGTTGTAAGTATAGTGTTGCAAATATATGCATTTAATAAAAATATTTATATTTATTTAGCTGTTTTTCATATATTTAAGAATAAATAATTGTTTATAGAATCGTTGGTTTAGGCAAATAGCAAATCATTTATTATAACTTGGGAGGTGCCAATATGTACTGGACAGTCTCTAATAGTTTCATAGGAATCTACTTTTGGTTAAGGAGGTTCAATAAATGTGAGATAAGGACAGACAAATGGACGGTACTGTTTCCCACAGTTTTAACTAGTGTGTATAAGTACAATCAGGTCTGGTAACTAAATGTTTATCAGATAAATCCACTCACTTTATTGACAAAAATTGAACAAACAAAATTTTAACTTGAAACACTGACATACATTTCTTAAATTTTCAGTGGATAAATTTAGAAGTTATTTGGAAATTAAGATTCCAACTCTCTCAGGCAAAGCTGACCTAAAATTGTTTAAGCTATTCTATATTTATGTCATTTTAGGTCATATAATTCCTTATTTATTAATAAACACTCAGCTTTCAAATTTTTGGTTTTGAGCATTCCAGATTAACGTAAATCAAGAAAAGTGCCTCAGATGCACGAAATTGAAAAAGTGTTAATTAAATTTGAACAGATTAGATTACTGAATTGTGTTATTTACTTTTAAAATGTGTAACATTATTTTATCTTGTGAAATCTTATTTTGTGTTTTCAGCTAACATTTTTGGATATGATATGTTTCCTAATTTGGGATAATGTGGCACATGAGACAAACCCTATTAGATGGTCTAGACCACTTCGTCCACTGTTTATCATCAATTTCTCAGATGGAAAACAGGTAAGTTTGTGTTTTCATCTATTTTCTACTCATCCCTAGCTGAAATATAATGTTGTAAGTGTAAAAAAAATCTAGAAATCAAAATGACCAAATCCTCTTTTTTTTTTTAGGTTTTGCATCTATTCAAATAATCTTTTTCAATCAAATAGTCTTTCATCCATTCAAATATTCTTTCATCTATTCAGGCTAATATTTTGGTTAAAGTTGAAGTTTTAAAGTAGCTTCAGGGGAAAATGATGTTTTAATAGCATTATTCAACCTCATTCATGAATAAATTAGATATCATCTGCACAAAACATGCAAAATGCCTCAAATATGATGTCTTCTGCACAAATTTCTCAAATAGGATGTCCTCTGCACAAAATGTGTTTGATTGGAATGTTTGCATGATCATGTTAGAAAAACTGTACAAGGGAAGATAGCTCAATAAGGGTACCATCATTGACAAATGGACAAAGAAAATCCATTGAAAATAGATATTCTTAAAATCACATTTTTTTAAAGAAAGGAAAGAGTAAATGCATTTTTTATGTTTCTTGAGAACTAGATGTATAATGCACCATTTTGAAGTGATTATTCATCATTTCTCAATTTTCTTTTAAACTTCTTACAGAGTTTTCTATGAAAAAAAAATTGAAATACATATTTATTTGGTACATATCTGGGACAAAATAATTTTTCAATCCACCATTTTCTGATTTCAGATAAGAAGAGCATTTCGTAATATAAGAAGAACTGTTCCAGAAATACTCAATATTTTAGTTCTATTTTTTCTTAGTATTGCTCTGTTTGCATTGCTGGCTTTGAAATTATTCAATAAACGGTAAGATATTCACAAATGTTTAAAGCTGAATACTTTAAAAGTCTGTGGTCCCTATGTATAAACTATCAGATCCATAGATGAAATTCTTAATTCTGCTATAGCACATGCATGTGACATGTGCAAAACCTCAGACACATTCATGTGCAGTTTAAAATACATACAAGCACACCTAGGGTTGAGTTACATAGTGTAAATGATGGAAAATGGTTGTCCATTCTGCTTCAGACACCAATTATATGGCACAATGGACATAAACAGTGGCATTTTTCAGAATTTTCCTTGAATGACATCATCTTTGACCTGTCAAAATAATTATATACTATAAACCAACTAAATTTCGTGAGTAATTTATTTTTGCAACTTTTGGGAGTAGAGAAATAACGTGAATGTAAATCGTGACAAATATGTAACCCTTGGGTCTTCTCTTATACATGTATAAATTATCAAGAAAATTTGAAAACCGCAAAAATAAATCTCCGCAAAATCAGCTGAAAAGAACTAAACCTGAAATAAAGTATCTGCGAAAATTAATTTTGTTTACAGTATTCATTTTGCATTCAAGGAAAATGATTTCTCATTAATATTTTGTCTGTTTATTTTGGATATTATGGGCCTCAATGGCTGAGATGTCTTTGTATGTGGTTAACATCTACCTATACAGATCACTTAGGCTAGTACAACTATAGTAAGGGTTACAGTCTAATGCCTATCATTTACAAAAAAAGTGAACTTGATCTTTTTTAATGTGATAAAGTTTTTCATTTTCCCATTAAAGCTTGTTAGTTTTCCCTGAGTTTAATGTTTTTCTCCACAAATGAAAATGGTCATCTTGAAATTTCATTGATGTGTTAAAAAGGACATTATATTCCAACAGACAAACAAACAATAACTCTATCATAATTCTAAGCAGCAATACTGTGGATTCATTACTTTTACTGTATACAAATTTTTGTGGATTTTGTCAGTTTAGGTAAACCACAAATTTTTAAATGTTCAACGATATACACATTTTTTAAAGGCTTGTTTGCAGAATTTGGTAGAACAACAAAATCAAATATCAACGGAAATGCAATATTTTCTCAATCCATGAAAATTGGTATCCACCTAAAATAAATGAATCCTCAATATCTAGTACTGAAGTCTTGAAATTCGAGTAGCACATATTAATGCCAAACATGTCATCAGAAGAATAAAATTAGAACAAGTTAACATACAAAAGTGTATCACAAATTATATTAAGTAACATGAATGCAATTCAATTTTTTTTATTTTGATAAATGTATATTTTATGTTTTAGAAACCTTACATATCCAGATGGTAAACCTTATTTCAAAGACTTTTTTGAAAGTGTATGGGACCTTTATGTTTTAGTTACAACTGCCAATAACCCTGATGTCATGTAAGTACTTTAAACATAATTTTAGGTATGTTATTAAAATTTGAATATTACTTCTTTAGACATGCTGATTTGCCACAAGATGCAGGGTTGCACCAATCTTAAATTTAATCATTTGAATCATACTGGTAGAGTTGAATTCTTTTAAAGGGTTTTTAAGAATTATCTATAAACATACAGTAATTATGGGGTGGATGTACATAAGACAAAAGCTCATGAAATAATTGGATACTGTGGATTCATTTTTATTCGTGGTATACCAATTTTCATGGGTTTCGTGGGTCACAGCGAACCACGAATTTAAGAATTCAATGAAGAATAATCCCGAGAAATGTGTATGGATTCGGATGTTTATTTCCGGTTATGTAATGCAGTTCTAGTATAGTGTTGACTAGCGATAAACATTGTAACATAACACGTGTTATTATTGAAAGAAGATACAAGTATTTTGATTAAATCAATAATAAAAATATCAAATATCAGTGATAATTTACTTTTTAAAATTGATTAAAACTGTTCATGGAAAATAACTGCAAGTTGTTAATTACAGTGTCATAGTTTGGTTTACTGATTTATTTAAAATCAATAGGATTAAGTACGGGGATATTGCCCGTAGGTAATATTGTTTATGACAGGAACATTTATTTTCACACCTTTTACTTTTATGACTGTTTATTATATCGTGATTAGGGAAATGAGCTTTCAATCATAGAGTTTTGAATGCGTTATATAATTCCGACAAGAATTTATAAATTGTAAAATAAACAAATAATTAGCTGTCTTTGTCCATTATTGTAATAGAAGTTTTCAATGAACACTTTAACCTAGAATGACCAAGCGAGGATTTTGACAATTCAAAACTTTTTCAATGAATTCCTTCTTTTTTGTTTGTTTTATTATTGATCAAACCAAGGAGGTTATATGATCTAAATCAAAAGAAATCCACAATTACGATCTGATTTTTTTTTTTTTTTTTTTTGTAATCAGCAATCCACGAATATCGTATACCACGAAACGTCTTTTTTCTCTATCCACGAAAATTGATACCCACGAAAATAAATGAATCCACAGTATAATTCAATACTGTGAATTCATTTTATTGGTGGGACACCAATTTTGTGGATTTCACAGGTATAAGTGAACCATGAACTTGAATGTTCAATGAAGTACACATTTTCAATAGGCTAATATGGAAACTTTGGAAACACGACGAAATAAAAAAATCATGAAAATACTATTTTTCCTCCAACCACAAAAATTGGTACCCAAGAAAATAAATGAATCCACGGTATAGCTAACAAACAGTGCTTTTATTGCTGTTTTCATCATAATAATACATCTAAAAGAATCAAGACTGTCCCTCACATCATCTGATACAGTCCTCTTTTGTTTAGGGGTAACCATTGCACTTTAACACATGGGAGAGTAATCAATCACTTTTTTGGCTAATGAACTGACTGTTTAATACCTAAAGATAAATGTCTTTGCAATGTCTTCATCTCAGCGAGAAATGACATCAATATTGGTTCTATCGGCAAAATTTACATAATTTTAAGATATGACCTTAAGGATCAGCTCAGAATCATATCTTTAAATAAACAGAAAAGACTATGCAATCTAGTCAATATGGAGCTTTTCCTTTTCACATCGGGGCATAGGGTTACATCTTACTCCAGTTCTTTAATTTTCCATAAAGTTGTGGTCACATCATTTTGAAACTTAGTACACATATTCAGTGTGATGTGAAGTTTTTAAAATAAATGCAAAGCACAGGCACTTGTCTCGAATTTTTTTTTAAATATATACCTTTATATAAATTTAGTTTCTAAAATTTTCTAACAAGAATGGTAGCTTTTTGGCTGATTTTTTGTTGTTGTTTTACTTGGCATCCTAGAATTAGAGATTAGAATAGATACATCACATAAGGAGAATTCAGATAAAGTTTAGTCCAAATGAACAAGTGCTTTCTGGGAAGATTTTTATAAAAGTTTGATCTCCTACATTGTCAAGTGATGGCATAAAAGACTAAAAAGATTTCTTTGACAAAATAAGTGTCATCTGTTAAATTTTAAACTGTCAATATGAATTACATAAAATTAGGACTGCATTTGTTGACAAGATTAAATATTGCTTCATTGAAAAAAAAGATTTCACTGATCTCATTTGAATCAATTCTTTTTTTTTCAGGATGCCAGCATATGATGAGAGTAATTGGTTTGCATTTTTCTTCATTATTTACATTATTATTTGTTTATACATATTCATGAGCATAATTTTAGCTGCAATTTACTACAACTACAGGAATAATTTGAAGGTGAGTATTTATCATTTACTCTCATAGAAACATTTCAAATCTACTGTTCAATTTATAGTCATAATAAATGTAAAATATAATAACTTTGACCTATAATTGTTTACTTTTTACACATTGTGACTTGGATGGAGAGTTGTCTCATTGGCACTCATACCACATCTTCTTATTTCTATTACTATATTCAATTAAACTTACCAATTTGTACATTTTAAAATGCAGTTTTTGTCTTGCCTGCAACGAAAGTCACAGAATGCGATACATAGGGATTATAATCTGGTGGCAGCGGAGGCGTCAGTGTAAACTATTTGTATTTAGCTTAATCGGTATAAGTCCTGGAGGCTTCATACTTTGTATACAGATGCCTTATGTTATGTAGTAGCCTTCTGTCATACATCTGGTGTCCTTGACCTCATTTTCATAGTTCAACGACTGCTTGAAAAAAAAGTTTAGTTTTTTTGTCATGTGAATTTCTCACTCATTATGAATAATAGGATAATTATATTTGGTATATGGGTTCCTTGCAAAGTCAACATGTCCATCAGACAGGGTTCACCTGACCTTGACCTCAATTCATGGATCAGTGATCAAGGTTAAAAATAACTTGATTAGGTCTGTTTTTCTGATACTATATGCAATAGGTCAACTATATATTTGTGTAAGGAAAGATTTTATGGTGTACATGTCAGTCTGGCAGGTTTCATTTGACCTTGACCTCTTTTTTCATGGTTCATAAGTCGATGTTAAGTTTTTGTGTTTTGGTCTGTTTTTCTTATGCTATAAGCAATAGGTCAATTATGTTTGATATATGGAATGATTGTAAGGTGTACATGTCAGTCTGGCAGGTTTCATCTGTCCTTGACCTCACATTCATGGGTCATTGGTCAATATAAAGTTTTCATGGTTTTGTCTGTTTCTTGTCTACTATAAGCAAAAGGTCATCTATATTTGGTGTATGGAATGATTGTAAGGTGTACATGTATTTCTGGCTTGGTTTATCTGACCTTGACCTCATTTTCTTGGATCATGTTAAGTTTATGTGATACTTGTAGTAAAACTTATATTTAGGACTATCAACATAAAATCAATTGTGAGTAAAGCAGGCGAGACACTCTTGTGATTATTATTTGGTAATTAAAAAATTTAAGTTAATATGAAAAAAGAAGATGTGGTATGATTGCCAATGAGACAACTATCCACCAAAGTTCAAATGAAGTTGAAGTTAAATCCATTCAGACTTAATTAGAGTTACACTGATTTATCTTTGAAAAATAAGGGTCAACAGCAGAAATCAAAGTGGACTTCATTTTCATTTCCTGCCAAATATGACAAATTTTATATGGTTTAGGTATAGATTCTCCAATTGGGAGAGTTACAATATTTCTCTGCTCATGATAGTTATATTTAATTTCAACACACCAACAGAGGGATAATTTGTATCTCATAAGTAATAGAGGACCAAAACTGGTGAGGCTATGAATCATCAACAGGTGGTGTTAATTATGTGTGATTCCATTACCTACTTTTTATTTGGATAATTTGTATATCTCCTTTATATTTTTCGGTCTGTCTTGTAATCGTACAGTACTGACTCAGCAATTTGAGTTTAATGAAAGGCAAAAACAGTTAATTCTCAACCTATCAGATATTTATTGAAAATGCAATTTTTTTCTCTTTTTCTTTTTTGATCAGTCTTGAATGTCTGCCATACAAAATTTAAGAAAATCATTTAATTATGATTATTATTATGAATATAATTATTAAAAAACAACTCTTCTGACAGCTTACTGATTAGTAAAACCTAGTAAATTGGTGATTGATAAAAACTTCAAGTTTTATGACTTATATTTTGCTTTATATCAATGTTCATTGAATTCAGTGTGTTTGGAACTATTTAGTATTTTGCTTTATTTAGAATGAAATAAGAGCCTCTGTGTTTGGAAAAAGAAAGAAATTGAGTGAAGCATTCGAACTTCTGAAGGTTGACAGAGGTGGAAAGATGGTTGTTACTTATCCTACATGGTGCCAACTATTGAAAAAAGTAATACCAAAGAAAAGTCAGGCACACATAGACCTCTTGATGAAAATACTTGATACAGAAATGAACCATCAAATAGGTAAGTGACTTTTATGTAGGACAGAAATCATAACTAACACTCAACAGTTCTAACCACCAAGAAATCCATATATTCTACAACTTTTATTAATTTTCTTATTTGAGCTTTGATTTTAGATCTGTTCTCTTTCTTAGCTTGTGCAGCAGTAAGAAAAGACATATAGATATGCCACGTCCTGTCTGTGTTTTTATGCCCTATTTATGGGCATTATGTTTTTGGTCTGTGCGTCCGTTCGTTCATTCGTCCGTTTTGACCCCAATTTCAGGGTCCACTGAACATAGAAAATGATAGTGTGAGTGGGGCATCCGTGTACTATGGACACATTCTTGTTGTTTAATGTTTTTGTTTGTATCGATCTGATGAGTTAAGCCTTTTTCCACTTATTTTTGTGGTCGATATTGGTATGACGTTGGCGTCGTCGTCGTCGTCATCCGAAGACGCATTGGTTTTCGCACTCTAACTTTAGTTTAAGTGAATGGATCTCTATGAAATTTTACCATAAGGTTCAATATCACAAAAGGAAGGTTGGGATTGATTTTGGGGTTATGGTACCAACAGTTAAGGAATTAGGGGCCAAAAGGGCCAAAAATAAGCATTTTGTAACTTCCAGACATAACTTGTGTGTTAGTGTATGGATCTCTCTGACATTGTACCACAAGGTTCCATATCACACAGGAATGCTGGGATTGATTTTGGGGTAATTGCCTCCAAATTTTAGGAATTAGGGGCAAAAAGGGCAAAAACAAGCATTTTCTAGTTTCATGACAATAACTTGTGTGTAAGTGTATGGATCTTTCTGAAATTGTACTACAAGGTTCCATATCACAAAGGAAAGCTGGAATTGAGTTTGGGGTAATTGCCTGAAACGTTTAGGAATTAGGGGCCAAAAAGGGCAAAAACAAGCATTTTCTAGTTTCATGACAATAACTTGTGTGTAAGTGTATGGATCTTTCTGAAATTGTACTACAAGGTTCCATATCACAAAGGAAAGCTGGAATTGAGTTTGGGGTAATTGCCTAAACGTTTAGGAATTAGGGGCCAAAAGGGCCAAAATAAGCATTTTCTAGTTTCCAGACAATAACTTGTGTTCAAGTGTATGGATCTCTCTGAAATTGTACTGCAAGGTACCATACCTCAAAGGAAGGCTGGGATTGAGTTTGGGGTGATGAATCATAAGGGGTTAAAAAATTTGGGGGAGGAGTTTTCTTTTTTCCTTTTTTTTCTTTAAAATTTTCCATTTTAAGTTGGTTATTTCTGATTTATATTTAAAAGCAAATAATAATGATATGGCAGGAGATACACACCTAACAGGATGTGTAAATTATTATATAATAAGTATTGTGCAATAGCAAGAAATTTTCAATTGCACAGTATTGCGCAATAGCAAGAAATCTTCAATTGCACAGTATTGCACAATAGCAAGAAATATCCAATAGCACAATATTGCGCAATAGCAAGAAATTGTCAGTTGTACAGTATTGCACAATAGCAAGAAATATTCAATTGTACAGTATTGCAATTGCAAGAAATATTCACTTGCACAGTATTGTTCAAAAGAAGATACTTTGTATAAATTGCTTATTTCTTGACCAATTTCAATGGGGTTTTATTCTTGAACTCTTGGGGTTCTTTAATATGCTGAATCTAATCATGTATTAAGCTTTTGGATTTTGGGCCCTGTTTTTAAATTGGTCCACATTGAGGTCCAAAGGGTCCAAAATTAAACTTTGTTTGATTTCATCAAAAATTGAATTATTGGGGTTCTTTGATATGCCGAATCTAACCGTGTATTTAGATTCTTAATTTTTGGTCCCGTTTTCAAATTGGTGTACATTAAGGTCCAAAGGGTCCAAAATTAAACTTAGTTTGATTTTAACAAAAATTGAATTCTTAGGGTTCTTTGATATGCTGAATCTAAACATGTATTTAGATTTTTTATCATGGGCCCAGTTTTCAAGTTGGTCCAAATCGGGTCCAAAATTAAACTTTGTTTGATTTCAACAAAATTGAATATATGGGGTTCTTTGATATGCTGAATCTAACCATGTATTTAGATTTTTGATTTTTGGGCCCGTTATCAATTTTTCCACATTGAGGTCAAAAGGGTCCAAAATTAAACTTTGTTTGATTTCATCAAAATTGAATTATTGGGGTTCTTTGATATGCCGAATCTAACCGTGGATTTAGATTCTTAATTTTGGTCCCATTTTCAAATTGGTCTACATTAAGGTCCAAAGGGTCCAAAATTAAACTTAGTTTGATTTTAACAAAATTGAATTCATAGGGTTCTTTGATATGTTGAATCTAAACATGTATTTAGATTTTGATTATGGGCCCAGTTTTCAAGTTGGTCCAAATCGGGTCCAAAATTAAACTTTGTTTGATTTCAACAAAATTGAATATATGGGGTTCTTTGATATGCTGAATCTAACCATGTATTTAGATTTTTGATTTTGGGCCCGTTATCAACTTTGTCCACATTGAGGTCAAAAGGGTCCAAAATTAAACTTTGTTTGATTTCATCAAAATTGAACTCTTGGGGTTCTTTGATATGCTGAATCTAACCATGTATTTAGATTTTGGATATTGGACCATAATAGGTGAATGTCCAATTTAAAATTTTTAAGTTCTTAGACCACATTCATTCTGTGTCAGAAACCTATGCTGTGTCAAATATTTAATCACAATCCAAATTCAGAGCTGTATCAAGCTTGAATGTTGTGTCCATACTTGCCCCAACTATTCAGGGTTCGACCTCTGCGGTCGTATCAAGCTGCGCCCTGCGGAGCATTTTATTATAGTTTGTTCTTATGTTGTGCTGTTACACCACTGTCCCAGGTTAGGGGGAGGGTTGAGCGCTCACAAACATGTTTAACCCCGCCACATTCTTTATGTGCCTGTCCCAAGTCAGGAGCCTGCAGTTCAGTGGTTGTCGTTGGATCATGTCTGTCATATTTGTTTTTCGTAAATTGTTTTGTTATAAATTAGGCCTTTTGATTTCTCAATTAAATTGTTTCATATTCTTCATGTCGGGGCCTTTTATAGCAGACTATACGGTATGGGATTTTCTCATTGTTGAAGGCCGTATGGTTGTCTATAATTGCTTACATCCACTTCATTTGAACTTTGGTGGATAGTTGTCTTATTGGCAATCATACCACGTGCATCTCCTTATTTTTATATAAACACAGACAGTGGGACTGTAAAACTATTCTGTCAATACTGATAGACAGTTAAGGATTAAAAACATGTTATCTATATACTCTGAGTACTTTTGAGAAATCTTTAGGTAAAATTTATGAAGATTTTTAAGTTACATTCTAAAGACAAGGCTTAACTCTGCTAGTTTTAAAGTGCAGGTTTCTCACTTAGATGAGTCTGTGGGTCCTGGACTAAAATGGTGACCCCTGATATCCTTAGTGAGAGCCCTGCAGTGACGTAAACTTCTAAAGGTAGAAATCTATACAATCTATATCTTAGAAACAGATGGTCTGATGTTTCTGTCAGGGAGATGTCCTTTGTCCCTGTCTAATGACTTCATTTTTCATGGTTCAGGGACTGAATCAAAATATTGTATTGGATTCTTGCTTAGTTGATATAATTTTCAGTAAATATAAGATCAGATATAGGCTAAACTATATTAGGTCTATAAAATCATTATTAAAAAGAGGCAGAAGATACTAAGGGGACAATTAGAAATCATTAGTTGAAGAAAAAGTGATAATACCATGATCAAAAAGAAAGCAAAGACAAACAACAATCTACAATACACTACACAGAAAACTTATAATTGAGCAGCACAATAGTAGTATTTTCTGGAGGTTCCAGTAGTAAAGTGGGAAAATATTTTATTGTTGTTACGCTTCTCATAAATATTCAGATAATTGAACAAAATCAACCAATCAGGAAGTCAAATTTTGTTTTACGATATACTTGGTGTTTTTCAAGCGCTCACTTTCTAGCAGATGTTTAACACAGTAAGCACCTTTTATAATTGCTAATTGCAATTAAACTTTTGACTTTCTATCTATATACATGTATGTATTTGCTGATTAATGGTGAGATCCGACATTGTTATCCTTAGATAGGCTTGAGCATTGGCATCAGATACAGGTTTCCATTCATATTTATATATATATAAAGATTTCATTGGTTTAACCTGGACAGCCTTGACTATCTATGACAGGTAAAATTCAGAGATATAAGCGATTAAACTGTATTGATATATACATTATACATACATGATATTTGTAAAGTTTGTACTGCTGGACATTAATTGAAATACAATTATATATGGCGCCCATCACCTTCAACAGGCTTTCTGCTAATTTGAAATCGTGTTTTTATTTATGTATTTAGCCATGGAGTATAGGTAATACATAATAAAATTTTTGGGAAGTGGATATTTATCTGATATTGGATTCACCTCCCTTTGACATCATCTTAATTGTTTATTCGTTAGTGCTACCTTTATGGTTTGGTTAACTTTTCAGTTGCTATGATTAATAAGTCAACTACAGCAATTCAGAACTTTTTGCGATTTATTATTATGGGGAAAATTGTGACAGGATAAGTGTCGCAAAAATAAAAACTCACACTTTTATTTTAAAAGCATTATTAGTATACAGATTTTCCTGAAATTGCAATACGGGTAATTAAACTAGCATTTGTGTCTATTGTTGAAGGATCATAATAAAAAAAAACATGCAATGATACAGAATCATTGTAAGATCAACACCTCTATCGGACAATGGTCGCCTGAGTTTGACCTCTTCTCTTTGGTAGTAAAATTTTAATTAACTATTTGTATTTAATGTCATCAAAACAAATGTAAACAACTAAAAGGCATGTTTATGAGATAAAATAAAATTTAAAGGAATAGTAACATTTTCAGAAATATTCTTTATCTTTCAGTGAAAAAAGAATTCCTTAAACTAGCAGACCTCTTGCAACTTGAACTGACAGAGGTTACTGATAGAATGACATTTTTAGAGAAAAATATTCCAACTATTTACAACTCAGCAATCAGTAGAGTACTGAAAAAAGTTGTAAGGCATAAGTATGTTATCAATTAGTTGTGGTTGATCTTTAAGCCTGCTTTTTTATGCCCAGCTTTTAGGTTAAAATAGTACATGAAGTTGTCACATCAACTTGAAACTTAGGACAAATGTTCATTACGATGTGAATTTTCTAAATCATATACCAAATTACGGTTGTGACCCAAAATTCATTGTTCACTGAACATAAAAAAGTGATAGTTTGAAACACGTACAGTATGATATTAAAGTTTTGATTAAGGAAGTTTACAATGAAGTTGTGGGCACATCAACTTAAACCTTAGTACACATGTTCATTATGTTGTGAACTTTTAAAATATGCTGTATTACTGTTTTGATATTGATTAAGTAGACTCAACAAATAGATTTATAGTGCAAGTGGGGCATGGTGTCCTATGAACACATACTCTTGTTTATTTACTCATAATTTGACAGCAATTAAAATTTCAGAATGAAATTTTACTGTCTAAACAAAGTATCAGTTAGTCTTAAACTGTTTATCTGAATCAACATGTAGCATATATACATGTATATGCAACACTCCTAAATTAGTCTTTTACTCTCTAACTGGTCCAGGTTTTCCCATTGTGCTGAAAGATGTTACTCAATGTCAATACTTGCCTAGTTTCATGTGTGAAGCCAAAATGTGTGGTTATTTTCTTTGTCAAAACTTGTCTAATTTTATTTAATTCCATTTCAAAAGGAAAATTAAACATGTATATGTGTTAAAATAGTTTATTTTCAAATCACCTTTCTTGTTTCCAACTTAGTATTTTTGGCCAAGCATGACAACTTCAAAGTTGGACAGACTGTATTCTCTGTCAATACATCCTACATCTTCATGTGCTAAAGCTCTTAAGATTTTGTAACCCTCTTTTTATACGCCTGTTTATGGGACATATTTTTATACGCCTGTTTACGGGACGTATTATGGTATACCGTTGTCTGTCTGTAGTCAACACAATAACTCAAAAACACCTTCATCAATTTTCATGAAACTTTGGTGAATTGTCTATATCTATTGATGTGAGTTCCCTTTCGATTTTTGTAAAGGAATAGAGCCAGAAACCCCAATAAACGGTCCTGTTTTTTATGCCCCCGCCGTAGTGGAGGAGGCATTAAGTTTTACCCTTGTCCGTCTGTACGTCCGTCCATCCGTCTGTCTGTACGTCCCAAAGTTGGTTTCCGTTCTCTAACTTTAGTTTGCCTCAACCAAATGCTATGAAACTTATACACAATGCTTATTACCACAAAATACAGATCAAGTTTGAATTTTGGTGGTGTCACTTTAACCGTCCTAGAGTTATGCCCCTTTACAAATGGAAAAATTGCCGAACTTTTCGTTTCCGTTCTCTAACTTAAGTTTGCCTCAACCAAATTTTATGAAACTTATACACAATACTTATTACCACAAAACTCAGATCAAGTTCAAATTTGGGTAGGGTCACTCTTACCGTTCTTCAGTTATGTCCGTTTATAATTTTATATGATATACAAGCAGGGGCATCATCTGTGTCCCATGGACACATTCCACATTTATTTTAACTTCAATTATTAAAGTAAATTTAATGTGTATGTTGTATGTTTTGCTAAATGTATGATATTTGAAAGTATAATACAAAAAACGTAGATCTGCTTCATATCTATAAAGATATTAGCCTAAAATAGGAAAAGATTTCATTTTCGTCCATTTTTTCTAGAAATTTTCCACTTTTTCCACCTTTTTTCATGATTTTATATGTGGTGCCACCCCTTGTTCATTGAAATTTTTGTGGAAAAGAAAGGATATGGTATATTAAATGTATTTCAGGAAAAATATTTGTGGGTGAAGGGCGGCGCCACTCATTTTTTCAGAAAACTGTCCTCAATTTTGCAGAATTCTGCAAAAAATTAGGATTTTACAAAATTCACCTACAATATGACATCACAAATATGTCACTATGGAAGCAATTGGTGAAAATCTTTTTGCTATGAAACTATTGGACATTTTAGCATATGTTTTCATCAAATTTTCACCTCATTTTTCGCAGTAAAAAAAATCAGATTTTTAGGGTCAAAATTATGAGTTAGTGAACCAACTCCTTTTATATTTAATGTTTCCAAGTATTGGGACTTTATCCATAAGACAGGGTGGAATTTCCAGTTTTCAGACAATAACTTAAAAACCCTTTTAGCAGTTTTCATGAAACTTTAATGACTTGTTATATTAATGTAAATTAACCCCCTTTTTTTTTAATAAATTTCTGATATGACATTGCGGAGTTATGGAACTTAACTGGTTGAAAGATCATCGAAAACTGTCCATTTTTCACACTTTGGACGGTTATAAAATTATATTTTTTCAAAAATTGGGTCCACAAACTTAGTTGAACTTTAGGTAGGCTTGATAGTGCCAAAATATTCATGTTTTGTGTCAATGGATACCACTGTGTGTTCATGTCTTTTTTTGGGGGGGTGGGGAGTATATTTGAGGAGCGCTCACAGTAAGTATTTCTAGTTGATCTTATAAATTCATTCGAATCATAAAGAGGAGCAAAAAAAGGTGTCAGACATATCATGCGCTCATGGTGCAGCTCTTTATTGATCCTATTTTTGCGATTTTTATTTTTACCAAATAAGTGTGATGCATAGATCTACAAAGTAAATTTTATTCCAAGATCCCCAATGACAGATTATTCTTGTGGAATGTGCTTTGTATATACAGGGATCCAATTTGTCCTACAGAAAAAAAAAATCCTTTTTCCAAAATTCTAAAATTGGAATCAGTCAGTAACTTTAAAATTGGCTATTACTGAAAAGTAAAATTCAAAGGAATATATTAACCTTTGAAATCAAGATTAATATAAAAGCATTATCTATGGTAAATAATAAAAGATGTCTGAATATTTTGTTATCATATACCGTAATACATTTATTTTACAGAGTTTTTCGTTATTTCTTTGATTTCCTGATATTTGTGAATGCCTGGTTCATTGGATTTGATGTTGACAAAGCTGATTGGTTCTTCCTTGCCTTGTTTACTGTAGAAATTCTTCTCAAGCTGTACACATTTGGACCAAAAGAATTTTTTGTTAGATTTTGGAATTCGTAAGTTCAAAAGTTTTCTTTCAATAAAATTTGTTCACCAAGTTTTATGCATCCATATGGAATAGACTGTTATTTCAATGAAAACAATTTTCTATTGTTTTCAATTTCGATTGATTTTTCTTCCATTTTTTTAAAAATGGATTATTTTGAGAGTGCCTAATATCAATTAAGAGACAAATATGCACTTTTATAAAGCAAGAATCTTAAGAATGTTAGCTACTCTGTTTCAAAATAACAAGCTTTTTAAAAGACTGTTATAAATTGATAGAATATATATATATACGAACTAAAAAAGCAGAAAAAATGCAAGGTCCCTGTCCTTGTTTTTATACGACCGCAAAAAATTTTGCGGCCGTATATTGGTATCAGGTCGTTGTCAGCATTGTCCGAAGACATTTGGTTTCCGGACAATAACTTTAGTATAAGTAAATAGAAATCTATGAAATTTGAATACAAGGTTTGAAACCATAAAAGGAAGGTTGGGATTGATTTTGGGGGTTATGGTTCCAACAGTTTAGGAATTAGGGGCCAAAAAGGGGCCCAAATAAGCATTTTCTAGTTTCCAGACAATAACTGGTGGAACAGGTTATGGATCTCTCTGAAATTAAACCACAAGTTTCCATACCACAAAGGGATGGTTAGGATTGGCTTTTAGGGGTTATGGCTCAAACCGTTTAGGAATTAGGGGCAAAAAAGGGGGAAAAACAAGGGTTTCCTGGTTAATGGACAATCACTTAAGTATTGGTCTTTGGATCTTTATGAAATAGATATTGGACCATTAAGCATTATATAAGGGATAGCATTCGATTGATTCATGATATATTACAGTATATAGAAGAGAACAATATTTTTGGATTACTGCTCTTTATTGATTTTGAGAAAGCCTTGATTCTTTATGTTTGGACTTTTTGCTATAAGTATTACAATTTTTCATGCTATTAGTATTACAATTTTTTTCATATGCTGAATTTAACTGTGTATTTGGTTGTTGGTCTCATTTTCTAATTGGTCCAAATTTTGGTCCTAAGGCTATAAAATTTGTTTTGTTTGATTTAAATTACATTAAATTTAAAAGAAAATAAATACAATGTTATATTTGAATTACCTCTCTTACATTGCTTTTAAATTAAGTAAAGTTGTCTGCTAGTTCTAGTATGAATTATTTTTTAGTTGTTTCTAGAAACATCAAATACTGTGATGGAAGTATATACAATATAATAATAGTGTATATCAAAGGGTTCAGTGGTAATACATTTGTTTATTTGTGATCAGTATCATTTGTTTGGGTTTTTTTGGCATTAAGAGTTACCTCCCTTACAATGGTTTTATTATAAAGAAATGTTGTATTGTCTTGAGGTGATTAGCTGTCAATTTATTTTTAGAAGTTACTATTAAATGCTGATGAATGTATATTAATTTTAGCCATGATTATGTATGTCATTTTACTATTTTAATACTTTTATGATGTATTTAAATGGGTTTTATGGTTGCAAACTCCATTGGAAATTTGTATTGAGATTATGACCATATCTTGAGGGAAAGAATTTTTTTGGAAAAGGGGGTTTAAAAAATTGGGGGTAAAAAATTTGGGGTGGGGACAATTTTTCTCCTCAAAATTTCAGAAATTAAAAGGAAAATTTCTTCAAATATTTGTTTTCTTTTTTTGCAAAAAAAAAGGGTGCTGGGGTAAAAAAAAATTTTTTTTTTTTTGGGGGGGGGGGTCAATTCGCAACAGCATAGTGCATTGCACAAAATCATATAACCAATTCTAAGTTCTTTGACTACAGTTATTCTGTGTCAGAAACCTATTGTGTCAAATATTTAATTACAATCCAAATTCAGACCTGTATCTAGCGCAAATATTGTATCCATTTTTGCCCCAACTGTTCAGGGTTGGACCTCTGCAGTCGTATCCAGCTGCGCTCAGCAAAGCAATTTATTGAGATATAAGCCATTGAAAATTTGACAGGAAATGATCCTCTCTAGATTTTTCATACAATTAACATTGGCTTCTTATTTCTTTCAATAACTATGAAAAAGTAACAAGGATTTTATTAGATTTTCAAAAACAGCTTTTTAGATTATATGTAAAACAAATTATGAAAAGAAAAGAAGGATTAGCAGGCAATTTTTTTTAATGGCACCACATGGATAAAACCAGAGGATTCTAAATATCTAACAAAAAGTCAAAAACAAGACTGGCGAACATCCTTAACCAATCTGCCCTCCCACAAAAACTTGTTTTATAATGTAAAAAACACCTGAGATAAGAGAAACTAAGAAAGAAAAACTTGAAATGAAAGCATGGAGTTTTTTTTCATGACTAATTTACAGATTACTTTTCTTCTTTAGATTTGACTTTCTGGTGGTGTTTTCAGCTGTAATTGCCTCAGCTATAGAGGCTGCAGAGGGAGCATGTAAGTGCCTTCTTGAATTGAAATAAGCACACATTTGTTTATTGGTTATTTTTTAATCTAATTTATTTTACCTTGACTAAAAGTCTTGATTAACAAAAATTTGCTGGTACAGAGTTTTGAGGTAGGAAAATAATTTTTAAAAATATAACTATATTTGGGCAAAATCTGAAAATTCAGGATTCATTAACATTAGTGAGATAATAATTTTCATGGATTTCATTTGTAGGGACAACATATCTGTTAGTCGTCTTGAACATGCATGAAATATTTGCCACTGGACATTAAGCAAACATCAATTAATCATATCTGTCAGGATGCTGTCTAATGAAACATGTGAATATTTTTTGCAAGATATTTTCTGAATTAGAGTGCTATTGTTTTTTATGGCCCTGCAAAAAGATGTCGGGGCCATATAGTTATCCTTATCTGTCATTCCGTCATTCTGTCATTTCCTAAACGCCTTCACATATTGAGCTGATTTTTAGTATGTGAGTCTACAATGATGAATAACAGATCGAGTTTACATTTTGTTACGCTCTGCTGATTTTTGCCTAAATTACGGGCTTTAAACTTTAAAAATTCATGAAAATAGCAGTTATACAGACTTTTTTCTAAAAGCCTTCATATATTGAGCTGACTTTTAGCATGTGAGTCTACTATGATGAGTTACTGATTGAGTTAACATCTGGTTTCGCTCCACTGATTTGTGCTGAAATTACAGGCTTTGGTCCACTGATTTATACCGAAACAATGGGCTTTAAACGTTGAACATTTTGTGAAAATGACAGTTATACAGACTTTCATTCTCCCACTCCTAAAAATGGCTTAAGGCTTCAGACCACAATTAATTCCCTTTGTTCGTGGTCTAGGAATATAGTTCCCAATTATTATATGGGGTATATCTTCCTTAGTATTCTGACTACTGTTTTCTTTGAAATGTTTACTATTTAAGTGGTCCTATCAGTTGCATATATATTGAAATAAGTTAAAACATGTGGAAAAATTTATTGTTGAAAGTGAAAGTAGTGATTTGGCCAAAATGAAAGTAGGGTAGAAATTAGCCTTCGTCATTTATTCAAGATTCAAATCCTACCATTGGCATGTTAATATGGCTCTCAAAAGAAAAAGCACTGATGGATTGTCCTGGGACAAGCATATTTTATTCAAATAATAATGGTCTATAAGTAGTTAAATTTATTTCATGTTTGAAGCGGTGCAATTTTTTAATTCAATTTAACTTTTACCAAAAATGCATTGTAACCAATGGGAAGAATAATTGTGGTCTGAGGCCTTAAGGCTTTTTTTTCATAGCGTGGCTAATGTGTCGTTCTGACACATCTAGTTTTAATTTACTCAAATATTATTTTTCATTTATGAAATGTTTTTATTTATTATAAAGAATAGTATTTATAAGAGTAATCAAGCACTCTTTTGGAATTGTCATTGTTACCATTAAAAACTGACAGATTATTATTTAAATTGCAGCAAGAGAAGAATTCAAAACATTAGATTTGCTGCTTGTGTTGAGAGTTCTCAGACTTGTGAAGATTTTTGGAAGCATACAAAGGTATTGAATTTAATTATTTTTTTATGCATAAAGTCTTAAAGAGTTTTAACCATATTTTGAAAACAATAACACAAGAAAAACAATCCTCTTACACTATCTTTTATTGCTCGCTAAATGTTAATAATTTAAAGTTTTTTGCAGTGTGAGAATTTAATAAGGTTATCAAAAATTTTCATTTTGGTTTATAACTGTGAGTCAAGTACCAATAGATATGCAAATTGACAACAAAAACAATTCTACTTTATAAAAACTTTACAAATTTTGAAAATTCTTTTGAGCATGGCTGCTGACACTGTATCACTGTTTATGTCTTTCTACATAATCATACAATAAAATGGCAGTTACTCTGGAAGTGTCCATTTGTCATGTTTGTCCCACTTTTGTTTTTGCTGCTGCTTCTGTATCACTTGACAGAATTTTTTAAATCTTTGACAAAATCCTACTCACATAATTTACTTGAGCGCCTCCTATTTTATTTCATTTGGGTTTTTTTTTGGGGGGATGGGGGTTTACTTTAGTATGACATTGATTTTCATATATATCCACACCCTGCAGTACCATTTGTATCCATTTCTCTTCCTAGAACCTTAATCAGAATTTAATGAAGCTATCTCAGAATCTTGACCATACAATTTCATTGTGTTTTATTGATTAAGAATGTTCATTTTTAAAAGCTGAACATATATAGATATAGGAAGATGTGGTGTGAGTGCCAATGAGACAACTCTCCATCCAAATAACAATTTATAAAAGTAAACCATTATAGGTCAATGTACGGCCTTCAACACGGAGCCTTGGCTCACACCGAACAACAAGCTATAAAGGGCCCCAAAATTACTAGTGTAAAACCATTCAAACGGGAAAACCAACAGTCTAGTCTATATAAAAACGAAACGAGAAACACGTATAAATTACATAAACAAACGACAACTACTGTACATCAGATTCCTGACTTAGGACAGGTGCAAACATTTGCAGCGGATTAAACGTTTTAATGGTACCGAACCTTCTCCTTTTTCTGAAACAATAGTATAACATCACAACATAGAAAACACACGATAAAATATCAATTGGAAGGCTTAACTCAATCAAAAAGTAAATTAACACACTATGAACGAATAAATTCGATCTGTGATACCTGAAAGTAAATACATAGTTAATAAAATATTAGGGACAAACATTCAAGGCCAAAAGCAAACAAACAAGTCCAAACAAAGCCATGGCAAGACACCACCATGAAATATTTAACCCTTAGAAAATAATCACTTTGGAAAAACCGGTTTTCATAATATATACAGGTAAATGAAAAATAACTTTGTCGTTTTAGGTATACTACTTCTGTCTATATAAAATCTTCCAATAATTAGGAATACCAAGAAAGGTCTGTCATATAAATACCTAATTTAACACTAGATACATAAGGGGTGAATATCAACAATAAAACTTCCCTGTACAGATTTAAGGAGAATAATCTTGAATATACTTGGATTGGAGGATTTTTTCAGGAATCATGCCCTTTTAATACTTATATGCCTTTGAAAGTAATAATTGTTGAATACAATGCCTTTAAAATTCTTTGTCTAATAGCATTGTTATATAGTTATATTTGTATATAATGTGTAAGAAAGGTTAATTTAGCAAAGAATTTGTGATTTTGACTCTTTTAACTGGGGTTTCCAAAGGAAAAAGGCAGTTATTGAAATGGTGAAGTACAGAGGGGTGGCCGGTGGGCACGTTTAATACCATCCAATTTAGCAGTTCACACCAATTAATCTTAGAAAACAAGAGAAGGAGCAACAGGTTCAACATGTCTTCATGACAAGCTTGAAAGTCCACATATTAGAATACATCAACTTCATTTGTATTAGCTGCCCTCTTGAAATTCAACAATGGTTACCTTCAAAATACAGAATTTGACAGCTCATTTCTTTTTATATCTTAAGTTTAAAACCTTTTTATATCTGTATGAAAGTTTGCATAATGTTGCTAGTTGATGATATAATTCTTAAATTTCAGGTTTAAAGTTGTATTGCAGACTATTATAAACATTGGACCATCTATATTTACCTATGGTGGTGTCATATTTGTAAGTAGAAAAAAAATCAAATTGTTTCAATAATTATTATATGGAAATTACAAAGGCTGTATATATGGAGTCACAATCTACCATTGCATCTGTAATTCACTGATACAAAGCAATATTGTATTGTTTAGCTAAACAGTTGTTAAATATTGTATGTTTATAAAACAACTATTCTTTGTTATTTCCTAAAAATTCTAGAATAAAGCATACAGCTTATTTCATAGAATACAGTTTTGATTTTAAATCATTATTATCTTATTTTGTGAGATTCCCCAAGAAAAAGCTTTTTGCATCCATTTAATAAAACCTCTTACACCAAAGACCCTTTTTTCGAATTGAATCAATCATGGACTGTGTCTGGACCCAGGTACACCTGCTGTTAAATTTAATTTTTGCTTATGTTTTTTTTTTTATTTTTGAGAATATTGCTTCAAAACGTTCATGCGAAAAAAAAAGTGTTTGTAAACATAATAATAATTTCTAGATATTTGGGATATGAAGGTACGGACAGTCAAACAGAAAATAGCTCATAAATCATGTAAAAAATAATCTTGATGTTCCTATAAACCCATTTTGAAGGCTTACTTAGTAATCAGTTGTCTAAAATGAATTTTATTGCTCAATAACTTTCATGTTTGAAAAATCCACCGGGCCAAAATCTGAAACCACATTCCTCACTGTGTATTGCTACCTTAAACCCAACATGACCTATCCATTTTGTATAAATTATCAAATGTCTTAACATAGTTAGATAATAAATATAAAAGCTACTAAATGACAATTCAACACTAGACCAAAGATATGATTTTTCTTTTTTACAGGTATTTTACTATATGTTTGCCATCATTGGGATGGAAATATTTAGTGGGAAGTTTGATTATTATGGATATGAGACCAATGTAACAGATGAGAGCCATTTCTGTGGTAATCCTAAACTGAATGGTACAGCTTTCTTCAAGTTTCAGTACTGTAATAACAACTTTAATGATTTCTTAAAGTCTCTAGTCATTTTGTTTGAGCTTACTGTTGTCAATCAGTGGCATGATATCCTTTCTAATAATTCTTGTTTTTATTGTTTTACACTTTGCTTCTCACTGAAACTGTATTTCAAATGAAAAAAAACATTCATTTTATTTTAGATTTATTTGGGTTGAAATGTTTGCATTTAACTTTATTTGAAGGGAAATAATTAGCATTTTATTTAATTTGTGAGTTGAAAATTTGTTTTGTATTTAATATAATTAGAGATGTAAAGTTTTGCATTTAATTTAATTTGAGTTGAAATTTTTTGCAAACATGTTATGGCTGTAAAATCAGATATTTCTAAGAATTTTTATTATTGTGAATTTGCAACAGTAAAGGTTTTGCAAAAAATAAAAACTTGCATTTTAAAGTTTTACAGCATTATTTAATAGCAGCAGTAACTGAAATCACAATAATTAATATTGCAATTTTGTCCAATGTTTAACAATTGAATTAATAAATGCATGAAAAAATTTCTAAGTTTACAGTAATCAGTTTCAGTGATTTAATGTTATGTTGTAATTTTTGTTTTATGGATATTTCATTTTTTCTTACCACATGCTGTCAACCAATGAAAATACAAAATGAATTACTGACCCCCTTATAATTAGGGCATTATACATGAGGCAGTTGTTTTTTCTGCTTAATTTGAAATTTTATTTTAAAGTTGACAAAATAACCAAACAGGTAAAGTTTATGTTTTATTATGTAAATCAAACTACTTTACAGATATTTGAAAGTAATATAAAGTAAAGATTTTATTATGATTAATGTACAAATGAAGTGGATTATTTAATCAAGTCCCAGTAAAATACCTGAACCTGTATGTAACCCCCCCAGACATTTTCATGGTTGAGAGTATGAATGCTTTAGTTTATCATGTACTTGTTGCACTTTTTCAAATAACAAGATCCAATTAAGCCTAGAATTGATCAAACTTTATTTTTAGCCTTGTAAAGGCTTAAATGCATCTTGTCTTTTTGAAGTTACCCTTTTCAATACATAACTTTTTACAGCCTTGTAAATCATTTAACTTTTACATAGAGATTGTTTTAATTTTAATATGCTCAATAAAGATAAGTCTGCTTAGGTTAAAAATATTTAAATGCAAAGTTATTGCTTGAAAGTTGAATTTTGCAGAAATGATATACAATGTACTTTATATGACGCCTTTGATATTGATTAAGTTTATTTTCTGACTTAAATTATGCTTTTTGTTATAGCATAGCTAATATTATGCTTAGATTTAAACATTTACATCTACAAGCTTGCAACCAAGGCATGGCACTGATTTTGGTGTTGCTCAGTTTTGAAATTTATATAAAACTGTAATGAAAGAAATGATTTAAATCAAGTTAAAGTTTTCATCTAATGTTGTATCTTATTTTGTGATCACAAACTGCAAAGTAAGGCAAAGGAGAAGGTTTGATAAGGCTCTTCAATTCCTACGAACACTGCAAGGTAAGGCAAAGGAGAAGGTATGATAAGGATACTTGAATTCCTACGAACACTGCAAAGTAAGGCAAAGGAGAAGGTTTGATAAGGCTCTTGAATTCCTACGAACACTGCAAAGTAAGGCAAAGGAGAAGGTTTGATAAGGCTCTTCAATTCCTACGAACACTGCAAGGTAAGGCAAAGGAGAAGGTTTGATAAGGCTCTTGAATTCCTACGAACACTGCAAAGTAAGGCAAAGGAGAAGGTTTGATAAGGCTCTTCAATTCCTACGAACACTGCAAGGTAAGGCAAAGGAGAAGGTTTGATAAGGCTCTTGAATTCCAAAATCATAAAATCTAATAAATCTACCAAGTAACAGCCTTCAGATATTCATAAGGCATTATTTTGTCAGACATAAGTATTTATATTTTTGAATTTTGTTTTACCTATTGGCATAAGGGTATCAAACTTCTTACATTAGGACAAAACAGCAAAATCTGCCAAAATAGCCTCATTTTGAGATCCTGTCATTTATATTTACATATGAGAAACAGCTTTACTAAAAAAGATATTTTACTACAAAATGTATTTAACAAGAAAGTTAATGTTTATAAAATATTTTTTTGGGAAAAGCTGTTGCTCATATATATTTTGACCAAAAACTATGCATGACATGGCCATTTTAGGTTAAATAAGTAAATCAAATTTCTACATGTTTATGGCATCATATTGACATAATAAGTGACCTTTCTGCACTTAAATTTTGCTTTTGATTTACATTCAGACAAATGTAGATTTCACCAATATGAGAAACTTTAGTAATAATATTTGCTAAATCTTTATTTGAATGCAGTGTTGTTAGTCAGTAAATGGTCTATTTGCCAATTTTGTAGCTGACCCTGTAGTTAGATATCCATTTAGTTTGTTACTTCCCTAAGATCAGACATAAGTTTTCATTTACGAAGAGCTAGTGGGTTGACCGAATTTATCTGCGTTTTGTATGTCACCTTCTTCAAATCTTTTGATTTTCTTTGATCTTTTGTGAAGCTAAAAACTTTTAATATCAATATTTTTCTTATAAAAAATTGGTTAAAATGCCTATATATCAACTTGTTATGCTTTGCATGGGCAGCAGTTAATTTTGTCCGGTAAAGAACCAGGCTACAATTGGCAAAGGGAAACAACCCGTGTTAAAAGTGTAATTACAGAATGAATCGGTAATTAGCAAATAAACTATTGCATGTAATAATTTTTATTTTGTGTATTTAATTTCTTTAGCATAATTGATTATTTTTCAAATTTCATTTCAACTGTACTCAACAAAACAACCAAGAAAACTATGAAAAATTGTTTGGTTTCTTAGATTTACTTTCATAAATAAATATTTCCTTGGATATGTGATTCTGTCTTTAGTAAATATGTATGATTGCTGTGTCTATTTTGAAAATGATTTCTGATATTGTCGAGGTAATTAATGAACATGGTTCCTAAAAATGTGAAATTTAGGGGGTAAAAATCCATTGAAAATTCCAGACAAATTCTTAACTAGTTGTATAGCTACAAATGTTTTAGAAATAATACATTGATGATCCCCTGAAAGAATTATATTTACTAATCCTATCCACAATCAAATATGGCCACCCTTGCTACTAAATAAGAAAACTAGACAAAAAATCATCGACAAAATCTGAAAAATCCTGTAAAGAGCAAAATTATATTGAACTTTAGTTTAATGATATATTTATGATGCTCTTTCAAAATTTATAACTGATGACCCCATTCTCTCAAATATGGCTGCCATTATTACTAAAGCTAGAAATTCTATGCCTTTGCAGACTTTTCATTATTGAACATAATATTCAATGTAAAGTTCAAAAATGTTTATAGAGGACCAATTGCTACCAATTATTGCAAAATGATACATTTATGTTTATTTCAAGATAGTTGTGTTTTTTGGAAAGATTACCAAAAGATTTTTGTCTTTACTTTCATAGGTTTGGGTTCAGCTATCTTTATTTTCACAAAGAATCAGATTTTCTCCTCTGAAATAATTTTGTCAATTCAAAGCAAAATTGAATCATCACATGTGTGTGGTATCCATACTATATTCAAATTTGTATTTAAAGAAATTTTTCAACTTTTTTATCTGGGATATAGAATCTTCTTCATGTTGAGCATTCTTTGACAGAAGTTCATTCAGTAACATCTTTGTTGAGTATAGTAATGATTTAATTGATTTATTTGTCACGTCCTGGGCAATTTTTAAACAAGAGCTGTCTTATATGAACATTTTGATAAGATGTAATTTTTTATTTTATGATTATATTTATAGGAATTGATTTAACATTTTCTAGCATTTGTATTAAATTTTGCCAAGGACATAACTAATTGCATTCGAAACTCTCAAGCCAAATAAACTAGACTGTAGGTCATATTCAAGAAGGAAAAAAAAGATAGACAAATGTTTTATTTTGTTTTTCACTTTTCTCAGAACTGTCCTGATTATTAACCTCCTTTTTAAACTTTATGTAGACAGTTATATCCTGGTATCTTCTCTTAGAATTATCTAACTTTCAAGGTATTTTTGTTTTTTTGCTGAAAATTTAAGAGTTTGCAATTTTTAAGTGTGACAGAAATGGTTCCTAGTGGCAGATTCAGGATTTACAATTGAAATGGAAGTATTACCCCAAAAAATACTGATTTCATGAAGAAAAAAAAACAATTTTTCATTACATTTTGTGTTTTATTTATCCTTCTTAATTAATTCTTGAGTCTACTATCTATGCTTATTTGGCTTTACTGTGGACTCATTTATTTTTGGGGCTCCCAATGGATTCAGATCAACTGATATTTACGTGGATATTTGATTCCATGGATTTGTCTAAGTCTGTATGTATACATGCCTTAAGAAAATATGAACTTTGCAGAACATTCAAATTTGTGGTTAACATATACCCACAAAATCCACGAAAATTGGTATTCATGGGAAAATAATGAATCCACAGTATTTATTTTATGTTCTATTCTGTTTTTGATGTTTTTCTAACACTATCTAGTTTTTGAAGCCTTAACTCTAGCCACTGATTGCATCTGGTTTTGTGGCTGTCACCAGTAAGGCTGCTAGACTCTACTTCTTTATGTTTCATTTAACCTGTGTTGTTATTGTTCTCAAGTAAGTTCAACTTATACGTTATTTCACTTTATATTATTTCACTTTCTGTTTTGCTTTAATGTCTGCTTCTGTTAAATACTAATCTGAAGGCCACACCAACTTAATTTTAAGTTAAGTAGATTTAGAGAGAGAAAAAGCAGTGCAAATGAACAAAATATGTAATTTTTATCCCTTGACAAAATTTTAAAAGAATAAAATGGCTTCATTTGATTTCTAATTTTAATTTTAAAAGAATATTAACTTTTCAACTGTCTAAAAATGAAATTAAACTTAAATATGACAGAAGACAGTTTATTTTTTTATTTTATTTATTTTCACATGAAAGACTTCTTGGAAAATTAGGCATTTGTTTTGCAGGTGACATTTTAAATAAAAGAAGGGGGTGGTTAGTGTGGTCTGTTTTACTGTGTGATATTTATAATAATTCATCATATTCTTTTTATGTGCCATTTATCTTCAAAATAGTGTGGACAAATCCTGAAAAGTAAACGTAAAAGTTAATTTGATATAGTTAAGAAAGCATGTATACCACAAGAGTTGATGCTTAGCAAAGCATAGCACACAATGTAATACTATCAAGAAAACACAGAGATAACATGGATAGTGTTCTGTGATAAGATAAGAGTTCTCCACTTATACATCAAAGGTCAATGTTTTAAACTGGATGTTCCAGTTTTCTCTGATAGGAAAAATGTAATGCAACAATTGGCAACTAAAAGGACATGAAGATTTTTTTCTAATTCAGCATTTTTAGCTCTAAATTGGAAAGTCATCAGTTTTTAAAAATCATGTATGTGTATAATTGCATATTCTTGAAATTGTGATAAGAAACTTGAATTTGATATCTATACTTATACAAAATCAAGTTATACTTGCATTTCCCCATCAATTAGAACTGAATTTGTATTTTATTTTGTAGTATTTTCATTGCATTCATCTTGGAAGCATTCATTTTGGAGTATACTATAGAAAAATCTGGAAGACTGGAATCTTGTGTAGAAAGTAAAATAAAAGAGCTAGGACTAGGCATTGGACAGTAAGTATACAGTCATGAAATAAAAGTAGTTATAATTGTACTTTAATTTAATGAGAAAAAGGGCTTGGATTTTTTGAATTACAGCAAGCAACAAACCGTTTAAGGAGTAGCATTGAACTTTGATAACTAATGATGGAAAATACATTTGCAGTTTAGGTGAAAAAGCTTAGATATTTACTTCACTGAAAGCAAGGAATTATTTGAATCTTGAATAATTTTGAATCTGGAAAATTTATAAGAAATGAATGATGAAACTAACCCAATTAAGGACGATTAGCATGCATGGCTAATGGTGCTAGTTAGTTCATACTGAAATATCAGTGAAAGTAACATGAACCTTAGCCATTCATGCATTGCTTACCCTCTTTAGTTTGGTTAGTTTTCATCATACATTCCCTATCAATTTTCCAGAATAAGCCGCTTCTGAATCTAATGCATTCTAGGTAAATTTTCAAAAGAGTACACCAAAATGCTGTGATTGGCTTACAACGTCCCGAACAATAGAAATTTTGAAAAAAATGATGTGACATTGTTTTCATTTTGGGGTACAAGAATGAAAAAACCCACAGTGCTTTAGATTCTGAAACTGAGAATTCAAAATTATTCCAGATTCAAATAATTCCTTGTTTGAAGTAATTTTAAAATGTGATATCAAAGTAAAGACAAAGTGTTTGATCATAGTCTGATAAAAAGGGTTGTTACTTCAAAATCTAATTCTTTGTGAAAATAAAGATAGCTGAACTCAAACCAGTTTAATAGTATAAGGCTTCTTTGAGTTCTTTATAATGTAAAATAACTGTTACATTGATTTTGCTTTTAGGGGTACCAGAAGGACAAACACCCAGGAGCTACAGAAGGATGATACAGAACTGGTTCCAAATGAGCAATTACCAGAATCCTCTCTAGACAATGATGCTGAATCAGACACAGACAGTATACCAGATTTATCAATAGAAACTGGGTTAAAGTTCCATTTGAAAAAGAAAAGTAAGGCCATCTTAACAAAGATATGAGCTCTCTGTCTAATTTGAAAATAAATGTTATGAATTGGCAGAGAGGTGTCACTTTTTTAAGACTAGCTCGCATAACACTAGCTGTGGAACCGTAGCTCTTATGGTCCTTGTGATATTTTTTGACAATTTGCGGATCATCTTTGGTCTTCAAATTGTCAAAAAATATCATAAGAACCAGAAGAGCCATGGTTCCGCAGCTAGAATGACACCAACAATGTATTGGCACTGCATAATCACATTTGAAATAAAGGGTTGAAGAACTTTATATATTGACAAAATGTGTCATTGAAAAAAATGTAAATTTCAATATGCAACTAGTACCATAACCAGGTGAGACATAACCAGGCGAGACATAGTCTTCAAACAAAACAGTTGATTCTGTATATATTTTGAAATTTTTCAGAACCTGATAGAATATTTCTGTCTTAATATAATTGTAAATGTATAAATTGATTGAAGAGATTATTTCTGGAACATAGTCGATTGTTATTTACTGTAACATTGAAGTGTTAAAATGTAGCATTTATTCAAGAATAGTAAATGCAAACAAATGATGAAGAAGTTTATTGAAAAGGTACCTGCTGTATATAATGTGAAATAAATCTTGTCAGAATTGCTTTAAATTTATTAAAATTCATTATATATACATATATGGGTGTTCTGACTTTACGAATCTTCCTAGATGTGTTTTTAATCATTTGTATTATATTTATTTGTTGGAAGTATGCAGGCAAGGGTTAAGAGGCAAGATAACTATTTTTCCTATAAATCTGATATTGCTTTTATTTAATTTCATCATATAGAAATATTTCTCTAAAGATGAAAAGGCTGAAAAAAAGGTTGAATGACATGCTGCAGAAGAATGAGACAGCACCTGTTAAAACATATTTGATTTAACTTGGAGGTGGAAATTTATAACAAAAAAATAGTCATACTACATACTTCATTTGGAAATTCCTATTCAGACAAGTCATAGTTTTCTATGGTATCCTGAAGATAATCAGTTAATATATTCAATTTCTGAAACACATATTAAGAGAGGATTTTATTTTATTCATTAATACATTATTTTGGTCCAGTGATTATTTTATTGTATTGATTGGTATACGGAAATATATTTGTAGGTCGAAAGAAGGTGGAGGTATTACTTCAGCAGATGTTTGAAGGAGAAATAGACCCAGAAGATGATGGACATAATTTTGACGAAGATGAAGTTAAAGTTGCACCAAGGAAATTAACCTTAGATACTGTTTCATAATATTTTGCTGTTTGTTTTCCATTTTTGATCAAGGGCTCTGTAAGTGTTTGAACTGCATTGATTATCCAACAATGAAATGTGTGTCATACTTGAAACAAAATTTGTTGGTAGTGTAGTTTTATCTTCAGTGATATTGTTTTCAAATAACTAAATAATAATTTGCTATAACAACATTATTGGTATCAACTGATAAATGTGGAAACTATTTAAATCAATGTTTACAATCTGTCAGGAAAAAAACTTTGCACACTTAAAGAGTCCTATATGTTTGTAAATATTACATTTGAAAAATTATTTTAAATTCTTTGGGTGTTTTACAAAAACTGGAAATATGATAATATTCATTTATGATTTAATGAAAAGTTCAGTATGATTTACAATCATTTTTACTTGTAAGATTTTTTGTGAAAAGAGCATCTGAAATTTTAAGTATTTGTAATTAGCAATACTTGAAGTTGTGCTACAAGATAAAATATATTGCAAGTTCGTGCATACAAAATTGCATATGCTACATTGTTTTTTGTAATATCAGAAATTAATGATTTAAAGGTTTTAAAGTCATTTTTGTTAAGATTAGTATTGTGATTATATAAATCTTATATCAGAAAACATTAAATGTTGTTTAATACACGAATAGTGGAATATAAAGTCATGGTAATGTATTCATGAAATATTGGGCATTTTTATGAAATGTACATATTTTAATTTATAACTTTTCTTATGGACTTTAAATGTGATAATAGGATGGATTACAAATGTCTCTGTATATATTTTAACAGTCTTTCCTTCAGACTTTCCAGGGTTAATGGGTCCAATTTCCAAACTAATGTCATGGGAAATTTACATTTTTCACATTTTGTAAGATAACTCAAGCTTTCTGTCACCTATTCACGTAATACTATAATACTATCTTCTTATATACTATATATTATATAATTTACATTTATTTTTATACTGTTTGGGAAGGATTGTATCATGTTCTCATGGCACATTTACATTTATTTTTATACTGTTGGGGAAGGATTGTATCATGTTCTCATGGCACATTTACATTTATTTTTATACTGTTGGGGAAGGATTGTATCATGTTCTCATGGTACATTTACATTTACACAAAATGCTTGGTATAGGTATGTTGTGAAATATCTGTCAATTGTTGAAATATCCTAATCAACACCAGAAATGTCCTAACTGTTACAGAAACCATTTGATCAAACCCAGAGTAAATTAACAAACTAATCTTATCTTGGTCATAATATGTTAAGTTGTATTAATTTTTGTTTTAAAGTGTTTTCTTTAAACCAAATAATTTGTTTTGTCAATATATGTCAAAGTCTTATTTAATGTAATATCATTTATTTGTTGACAATACTCAAATACCATTGGAAATTTGGGAATTTATTAATTTTCTCAAATTTTGTGATACTAAGCTATGAAAATAAAAAAAAATGCCATTGAAAAAAACATATTGCTAATTACACTTCATATTACAAAACTGCAGATACCCAAAACATGTATTAACCCGCATTATTGCAAAAATTGGATGTGATACACAATTGTTCTTAAAGTATAGCAAATACCACTATATTTTCCTTTCATTGTTTCTCTGTTTAGATAGAAGGATCAGATATGGTTGATATTTATATTAGAGTAAACAAATAATTGTGGATTAAATTTTGTTTAGTTGCAACTATTTCACATCTTATTTTACAGTAACATGGAGTTGAAAAAAGCTCATGTTAAAACCAAACTTTTGTAAGAAATATTTAATGTTATAATCATGACAATAATGTCTTACTTTAAACGATTGAAATTACATTGAAGTAGATAGCCTAAATTTTCCTTTTGTGAATATGTTATTTCATATTCCTTAATAACCTCTTTTTTTTTGAAGATTTGTTTTTATAATTAGGCCAACATTCTGTATTGCCAAATTGTATTTCTTTTAAACAGGAAAGAAGTCTCCATCTGTGATTTGTTGTTATATTTTACACTATGTAATTTTTCAAGATTATAGGGATATTGTCTTTCATTTTTGAACAAGACAAGGCATGTATTGGTTACAAAATAATACAATATGATGCAAAAGTGCTATAAAAAATATTTTCTATAAAGCAGAATTATTGTCCTAATGACGCTGTTATAAGCAAAAAAAACCTTCAATATGACTTCATTGGAGATGGCAATGGGCTTTGTAATGTTGAGTTTGAACCTTTGACAGAATATACAAAGCAGGAACAGACCTGGATATTTATCTCATTTCAATTATGTTTTCATGGTAAAAAATGAATAGTGTTTTCTTTTATATTCATTTTTGATAACCAGGGTACATATCCATATATTATGCATTCAGACAATTTTTAACGGAAATTTTTTTGAGAGTATAATATCTTAGATAAAAAATTAGCAGAGTCTAAAAATAAAACATGAAAGTTGTCCCTTTTTTTAAATAAAAATATGAAATTATAAACCTGATATCTTTGATGAGTTTTTATTACAACATTATGTAAGTTATTTCTATACCAACATTTTTCTAAAACTCCAGTTGAATGATCAAAATGTGTTTCTTGATAGACAATATCCTTTTAGACTTTAAACATATTAATAAAACTTAAGCATTGTAGATATTTTTGTTAATGTTTGTAAAGTAAAGGATATTTAAAAGGTGCAATAGTTGTTTATTGGTGCATTTCATTTGTTTATTTAATGAATTTTCATTTGTTTATGTTTGAATTTTGATGAAGAAAAAATATTTACAAGCAGTGCAATAGATTTTGAACACAGTGTTGACAGTTTTTATTAAGAGGGCATATATAAATATTCTCTTATGAACCCAGCTGCCTAACTTGTTTTAATGTTTGTTTGAATAGTCTTTATGATTTGCAAAGTTGCAGGCAACATGCAATCCAATTTAGCTAAAGCTAATCAATGTGACTCTACAGCTGTAATTGAATAAAATACATTAAAGGAAATACTGTGGATTCAATATTATTCATTGGGTACTAATTTTAGTGGATTTAGTGAGAACAAGTGAACCACGAAATTAAATGTTCAACAAATGACATATTTTCTATAGGATTGTCCGCAGACGTCTGCAAAACCACGAAATAAAATATCTACAAAATGCAAGTTTTCCCTAATCCACGAAAATTGATTCCCATGAAAATAAATGAATTCACAGTATACTATAAGATGTTATTTGGACAGAATATATGTTCAGTTGTGAAATGGTAGTACCTTCTAGGTAATTTTTGTTAACACAATCTTGTTAACCAATATGACCCCTTAAAACAATATAATTATTTTTAGGTAATACATTAAGTGAAATGACCAAGTTAGCTGGGATAGTTAAACACAGTTCTACGAAAATTTCATTTTAAAGACTCAATCTTTCATCAAAGTAAGCTTCCATCATTATGAAGATTAAGGCCTGTGAAATGTGCAAACCAACTTAAATGCAAAACTTATTCATCTCTCCTTTTTCTTAGTTCAAATTGATTATCAGATCAATCACCATTTTGAAGATAAAATGGTTTATTGTGCATCATATTAAACTTCCTTCTGTTACACAATGCTGCACTATGAAATTTCAAAGTTTCTGTGTGTCTAGTCATAAAAGTTTACACCAATAGTGTTGGTGTCCAGAATATGCTGAATAATTATATTATACATATTTTGTCTGTAATTATGTATACTAACAATGTATTTTGTTACTTAATAAAAATTTTGAGTTAAAGATTGAAAGCAGTTTTTCTTTCATTCAATAATCTTTAAAAAAAAAAGGGACCTTCCAGCACTTAATTTTATATGGCATTTGTAAACTGAAAAGAGAATGTGTATATTCAAGAAGCTCAAACTACTCATCACAAGACAGAATGACAAACGTGAATCAATTCAAAAGAAGATCCCAATATCCTGGTTTTTGCCATAACAATTATAGCAGACAGCAATCAAACAATTATAGCAGACAACAACCAACACCAATCATTTGTTTACAGGCTCCTTGCCTAGGACAGGCAAATTATGTGGGGTTAAATATGTAAATGGGTGGTCAAACCTCCCCTTACTTTAGACAATGGTGTAATATTTCAACAAATAATATACATTATACAAATTAGTTGAAAAGGCATAAAGACATTAGATCAGTACTAAGCAAAGAAAGAAACTAATAAAATGACAAAATAAAACAAGGTAACACCCTAACAATACTTCCATTTACTGAAAGGTAGTTCAAAGCATAATTTCAGCTTAGATTATTTTTGTTTTCCAAGACTTAAATGTCAATCTGGCAGTACACACCCAACAGATTTAGTTAAAAGACGTCAAAGATTCTGGAGATAACATGATCCTGTGCAATGCCAAAAAATTGGTCTCTTCACGATGCAGGATGGAGTTGTCTATAACTGGATAGTAAAAATATGTTAAGTTATGAATTAGCCTTTTTAGAAAAATAATATGGTACCGATTAATTAAATATTGAAATTATTGATATTAGAATGTTATCTAACATTTAAGTCTTCAGTTTATTCGAAGGACAAACACGTTTACATGAATCAGATCGTTATCTTTATCTTTATCATGTTATCTTTCGGTCGTTTTTCGTGTTATGCCATGGCACTGTCAGTTCGTTTTTGACATATGAGTATGAATATATTCCGCCTTTCTTTAACATTGTCTTTTCAACGTTTTTGTTTGTTTTGCACCATGATTTTATTAGTCTCCGCTACTTCCGAGTTTTAATTATTCCTGTTGTATCTTCCATCACTTTTTATGTAGGAATTAGACAAACAACATCACTGCAAAGATGAGGATGTGGTATTTCATTCGATTCCATTGATAATGAATTTTGTACTGGTGTGTTTGCTGAATGAATGATTTGATTATACCCCCGTTCCAAAGGAATGGTATACTGTTGTACTGGTTTTTTTTGTTTTTTTTTCAACAAACAATCTGCATTCTCATGAGAACTAACTGTGTTTCTCTCCTTGCCGAATTTGTTCCTTTATTTATATGAGAGTGGTTCCATGCAGGAGCCTCTTATGAAAAAAGAAAAGAAGTTATCATTATCCTTTAACTTCCCTTTCCGCTATAAAGATAATGTTCATTCACTAAATAAGTTAATTCAAAGTTTGGTGACTGTTGAACGCATCTATCCCATCGAACTTGATATAAAGGATATGATAGATACAGTTAAGTCTGCCTTATATCTTGACTTACATCTAGAAATTGACGATGAGGGTCGGTTGAAAACAAAACTTTAAGACAAAAGAGATGATTTCATCTTCCCAATTGTGAACTTTCAAATTTTTTGTAGCAACATTCCAGTAGCGCCTGCATACGGAGTATATATCTCCCAGTTGATACGATATTCCAGTGTTTGTATTTCCTATCATGATTTCCTTGATAGAGGATTGCTGCTCACAAGGAAGCTATTAAACCAAGAGCACCAAGTGGTGAAGTTGAAATTATCCCTTCGTAAATTTTACGGACGCAATCACGAGTTGGTTAACCGTAATGGAATATCTGTTTCACAGATGACGACGAATATGTTCCAATTGTCGTAAGCACAATCCCATCCCTTTTCCACGATTATGACCACCGGGTTTGTACTTGCATGAGCAAAGCGACTGGTGCCACATGTGGAGCAGGATCTGCTTACCCTTCTGGAGCACCTGAGATCAATCCCGGTTTTTGGTGGGGTTCGTGTTGCTTAGTCTTTAGTTTTCTATGTTGTTTTTTGTGTATTGGTGTTTGTCTTTTCTTTTTTGCATTTTTCTCAGGAACTACAAACCACAGTTTCCTGAATTTGTTATCAGTCATCATGTGAATATGTTTTTTTTATAGTTTGTTCTTATATTGTACTGTAAGACCACAGTTTCAGCAAAGTTGTTTAACCCCGGCACATTCTTTATGGGCCTGTCCCTAGTCAGGAGCCTGTAGTTTAGTGATTGTCGTTGGTTAATGCCTGTCATATATTTATTTTTCGTAAATTGTTTTCTTATAAATTAGGCCGTCAATTGAATTGTTTGATATTTTTCATGTCGGGGCCTTTTATAGCCCACTTCATTTGAACTTTGGTGGACAGTTGTCTCATTGGCAATCATACCACATATCCTTATTGTTATATGCTATACCATCTGATGCGGTTTCTTATTCGATCTTCAACTTCCATTTTACAGAAGTCTTATATTCTAACACATAATGACCATGTATGAAATATTTGTCGCATTTTTCTAGGGACCTACAAATAAGTGCTTCCTGAAATTTGTTATCAAGCTTCATGGCAGCATGATATATTGTCTGATGCGTTTCCAGATTCATCGCTCATCATCTTCCTGGTAATCGATTACTTATATATTCTAACACATAATGACAATGAACGAAATTGTCCTCGCATTTGTCTAGGGAACTACAATTATGAGCTTTCTGACATCAGGCTTCATGTGAACATGTTTTTCCCGTGATTTGCGTTTTCAGATTTAAGGCTCATCAATTTCCTGTTTACCGATCACTTATATTTCTAAACATAATGGTCGTGTATGAAGTATTTCTCACTTTTTTCTAGGGAACTATAAATAAGAGCTTTCTGAAATTTGTTGTCAGGCTTCATGTGGACATGCTTTATCGTATGATATGCTTTCAGATTCATCGCTCATCAACTCCTGTTTATCGAAGTGGAGATATCATTAGTAAGCAGTAGCTCATAGTTTAACTGTTATTTCTGTGTGTTTAATTATTGTATTACTAGTGCTACTTGAGATATTTTTTATAATTTAACTTAAGTTAGATCAGGCTTATATAGGCAAACAAAAATCTTAATTAATGGAGATATGTTAACCTGGGTTATCACTGGGTCGATTTCACTGATGGTGGACGTTTCGTTCTCGAGATTGTCACAAGCCCAGTAATTAGCATTTTTGTGTTGACATGAAATATCGTTGATATGTTCAGTTTCTGTAAATTAAATGCATATAAAGTTTTAAACTGTTCGAACCCCTAAGGTTTTTCTAACCTGGGGAATAGATTGCCTTAGTCGTATTTGACACTCCTCTTACTTTCCGTTTTTAATACTCTCCCTTCGTATTTGATCTGTCTTACCATTGTGTTTTATTCGAGTGCCACTGATATGTCTTATGTCGATACCAAATTATTAGCCTCGTATCTTTGATGAGTTTTTTTCTATTTTAAAATAAAGAGTGCATGGTCGTATTAATTTTGTTTGTATGTATTTGCTTAATTTACCTGTCTCTTTAACCTTTTTGTATTGTACATTATTGTTTTTTTTTTTCAAATACTAAGGATTTTCTACGAAATACATTACCGTATCTGTATTTGGCAAAACAATTCGGAATGTTGGGTCTTAATTGCTCTTCAACTTCGTACATTATTTGACCTTTTTATTTTATTTTTTTTTCTCATTCGAGTACGTCGTCGGCGTACAAAATTTCTATGAATAGTTCATTGATTCCTTCTGCATTTTGTCGCATATTTTCCATGATTTACAATTGTAAAACATAGTATTGCTTCAAATGAATTCAAAGTGCGAAGGACTCAATATGATAACAGAAAATGAGTAATAAAATTTGATGTCAGTAGCCATCATTTCACTCATAGACGGAATGATATATGTTTAAGAAAAGTATTTCCAATAAAATCCGCATTAATAAACATCGGTTTGAATAATGAGATTGATTGCAGTTAGTAAAGAATATGGTACGTATGTAGTAATATTATATACAGTGTTTTTGGAGTATTAGATGAACAATATCATGAGCTTTATCACGTTTTTCAAATAGAATTATCAATGTTCAAAGTAGATGATACTTTTTGCGTCGGTATACAGCCACTTTTGCTATCACTCCCTTTCAACTAACTTTATCAACAAGCAGTTGTAGTTCCATATGACGTTTACTTGATTTATTGTCAACCTTCTATGCTGCCTTCTTACTAAATCGTGGTTGACTAGAATTTATTGTTGAGACATTGGGTTTTCGTTTAAGGCAAACATTTCAATTGTTATAATAATTACACCTTATGTAAGAATCCTGGGTTTTGATTGGTTGATAGCCAGTGTATTTTTCACCAATTTACTGTTATCAAATGAATATCGTTCATTTTTTAACGCCGCCAGGGTATATGCAAAAAGGATATGCCTTTTACCCTCTCTGCCGTGGTATTTGCCAAAAATACTCTATCCGACTGGACGCTTGTAACGTCACGATCATCAATGCGTTTTTTGAACGTTAATTAAACAGATTCAGTCTTGAGGGTATTTGCAAAATACCAGTCTTGAGAATGAATTTCCCTCGCCTTACGGCTCGCGAAATTTAACATTCTCTCGACTGGTATTTTTCGCAAATACCCTCCTTAACATGATATATCTGTTCATAATTACAACTTATATAAGAATGTCGGATTTTGATTGGTTGATAGCCAGTGTATTTTTCGGATATTCTAACCCTTTTTCCTCATTTCAAACGAATTTGCCTGTTTTTCACCACTGCTGGTGAATATGCCTCAAATTCCCTCTCTGCCGTGGTATTTGCCATTTTGGATATTCCTTTTTTACCCTCGCGAGCCTCTTCCCGCCAAAATTATTCGGAACCTTTCTCACCTTATCCCGATTATTAATGCAACATGATATAGCAGTATTGATTGAACACGACTGCACGGCACCAATCTCGTGATCGTATATTGAAGAATGCGTTGTGTATATAAAGTGGAAAAAGACGTTTATACAAATGAACGATTTAATGATGGAATGACAATGACGTTTACACATTGATACCATGACGTTACATATAGACAGCACTTACGCGTATAAGTACATGTATAATTCCCGCGGTACTATGATAGTCTCTACTTATCCTCAAAATTATGCATAAACATGTTTATGGATTACAGCTTACTAGTAAAAAAAAATTCCCTTCACCTGTACAGAGAGTTTCAATCAAAATCTATTCGGTGTAATTAAACAGATATATCATGTTCTGGAGGGGTATTTGCGAAAAATCCCAGTCTTGGGACCAAATTTACCTCGCCTGGCGGCTCGGGAAATTTCACAGTCCCTTGACTGGTATTTTTTGCAAATACCCCTCCATAACATGATATATCTGTTCAAAATAACATGTCACACAGTGTATTTGTCTTGCATATGAAACTGAGAAAATATATACATGTAGATGTACAACCAAAACCATTATTTTTTTTCTTCTGATTGAAAATATCGTCAATACCAGTAGGTAATGTGGCAAATCAATGTTTGAATGTAAAACCATTAAGCAGTTGGTTCTGCTCGTCCAATCCTTTCTCTATCAGATGACGATTGACGAAGTCGTCTGTTTCTATGAAAACGCAATATTCCCAGAGCAACTTGCAACAGGAAGAGTAAACAAGCAGTCCAACAAGCAATCTGAAAGATAACAATGAGCTGGTGACATAATCAGGTAATCTAGATAAATATAGCTAGTTTATGTCATTTTGAAATGACAGAAAGGAAAAATCTATGCGACTTACGACTTGAGATCAGCCCGGTTTTAACATGGTCTAATGCATATTTACCTAACTATGATGAAAGAAACTCAAACAGCTGTTGTAATGGAAAAGAAGGGATGTAGTGTATTTAAACATGAAACAAAACTCCTACACACGCTTTACAAAACCTGAACCCATGAAACTTTCAATGCTGTTCTTATATAGTAGTAAGACATTGAGACTTTTGACTTGACTTTTGAAGAGTATTCGACGCAGTAAAATAAACTATAGCAATTAGACACTCAACAGTTATATAACTAGTATCTTGCCTGACAGTTAGGTACTAACTATTCCAACAGCTGGTATCTTGTCTGAATAATCAAATCGGTTTAGACAGCAGCTAGAAGTTAAGTCAGAAAGTTCAGTACTTACCTGTGCAACAGTCAGTAGATTTGCATAGTTTCCTGGTGTAAATTTGTCTGAAGTTCCCGTATTTGTCCATTTTAGGTTTTTTCCATCACCGCAGCTTCATATATATATAAATTAAAAGAAGTAGTAACGATAGTAGTTTTGTTATAAATTAATACATTTTCACACTCCCTTTTCAAAATAAAATAAATATGAAACTCTTTTTTTTTATGACATTTTATGACATTTTTGTGATTTAACTTTTTGTCCCAAAATTTTGACAATATTGGCTAAAGCGACAAACATTATTTGTTTTCAATTTTTACCTTTCTCATTGTCTAGTGTATTTCAAGAATATCATTATCTACTCTAAATTATATACTGCTGATGTATTAAAGGGGCATTAGCTACGAATAAGACAACAATCTTAAATCTGATGTGTTTGGTTTCAAACATTTATAAAAGTGGAAAATAGAAGTAATATTTCGTTATTAGCAGTCAGATTGGTTAAAATTCGTCAAAATGAGCTGAAAAAGGGACCAATGGTATATTGTCGGTTTAAAGCCAATATTTGAACTCATTTGAATCCGTAATTATGCAACTATCGATTTGACCTTCAATGAAAATGGTTGCGCATGTGGTCAGCATGTTCGTTCATTAAAAAGAAAGGAATGTCAACATTGAAAAGTAAAATAAGGGAGACACCATGAATAACCATTTCACTGACTGATCTGGCACACAAAAAATCATATACATGTAAAACGATGATTTATATACTTTTAACCTATGACGTGAAATCTAGCAAACCTAGAAAAATCCGATTGAACATGCGCGTCTGTCTGTTTATATCAGGTTACATGACCGTCGGGATTATTCGGAGGTCATTTCGATGGATATATTTTTTATAATTAGATGGCGTCTAGTCTAAAAAACGCACGAAATGCTGATACATTAAAGCGATCCCATACATTCCTTATTGATTCTTTTGGATTATTTTGTAAACTGAATATACGTTTTAGTATGTTATAAATACAATTTGAGAATTTGGGTTAAATCGGTGAACATGAATTTGTCAGCTAATGCCCCTTTAAAAATCCATCTGATCATATTTATGAATACGTTAAAAAATACATTTTTGTACGTTCTTCTGTTTTCCTCTTACTCTTATCATGATTAAGAGGGGAAATGTTGTAAATTTAAAAAAAAAATAGTATACGCCCGCCTCATGTTAAGTGCCTATCTTCCATGTTTCCAGTCCTGCGGGTAATTTTGACCTTTAAACTAATGTATTTTAGTTGATTTTGTGACATTGGATTGTTGTTTAAATAACATACAGCAGACATCTTTGAATTATTATAAAGTAATATTCTGACATTTTATCAATATAAAAATAAAAAAAGATGGTATGATTGCCAATGAAACATCTCTACACTAGAGAACAAATGACGTAGAAGTTAACAACCATAGGCCACAAAACAAGCTCTTTTCTGTTAAAAGTTTTCGATATTGCAGGTTTGACAAAATATCAATACTCCTGTATATATGCTAAACAAGATAAGAGCATATACAAGAAGTAAAAAGATTACCAGATTTCGAGTTGTGTTGTGTTGATTCCATTATTGACTCCTTAATTTATTATTAAAGTACTATTTTTTCGAACCATGAACGTCATTTACATTACAATTTTACGTGAAAGAAATGAAAAGATATAAACATACCTCTTTACATCCGAGTATTCTTTTAACCGATCGCAAAATACTTTATAACCAACACTTATCATGCTCGCACTGACCAATACCATCACGCTTAGAGTAGAATTTATCAATATAAATGGCATGACCCACATTTCTGACCTGCAAAAAGTCCAAACACAAACATTGCAATGCTACTTAAGTCTTTCAATAAAAAAATAGAGATCGAGATAAATAAAAAAAAAAATAGTTTAACACTGGTATATATTCATGGAATTTATTGTAAAATTTGTTCACAATTCGTTTTAGATATTGACGAACTACAATTGTACATGGGCCTGTCTATTATTGAAGATCGTTTGCTGACCTCTTGATGTCTTTTGTTGTTTGTTGCTTTTTGTACCAACAGAAGTCACTATAAAAAAAAGAATAGCATCAAGACTCTCTACGTGGCTGGCTGAATAAAGAAGTTGAACTTGTGCTTATTTGTTTATGAGACTACGACAGAAGAGTTGAAAAAGACTTTTCTGGAATGAAAGAATTTCATTAAGAATCATTTTTTGGTTTTGTTATTATTTTTTCTTTTCCTTTTTTTTTGGTGGGGGGGGGAGTGGAGGTAAGAGGCACACGCAAGACCTACTGATTGAAGTGACTACTGTAATGAAATGATTAAATTGAAACTTGCTGAACGTATGTGCAGCAGTGACGGACGTCAATATGGTGGAAAAGAGAGGCATTATAATAAGTTATTTGAATTGCAAGAGGAAGTTTTAATCTCAGTTTTGATTCTGCTAAATGGTGAATGATAATACTATCAATATGAATTAATATTAATCTTCAGTAATAATGGTAGAGTCATGGTTTATGTGGAATGGAAGAGTCGTTACAAATATTTAACTATAGCCTAAGTTAATAGTGTAGACACGAAAAGTCGTTAAAATAATACATAAAAGAGTGATAATGTGAAATTACGAAATATATTGTACAACATCTCATAGCAACTGCCTACATCTGACTCCTACGAAAGTTCCCTCACGTCTTTGACTATTGTACCATCTAAAAATATTTTATCGTTGATAAATTAAAAAATCATTAAGAAACTAAGGTTAAAACTTCCTCAAGCAAAGTTGACCTTAGGTGAATTTGACTATGTTTAAGGTCCCTTTTGGTCAAATAGCTCCTAATGATCTTAGAAATTATACAATTACTGTCTTTTTATGGGGTAAATATGTGGTTTTATTGACTTGAAAAACTGATATTCACGGTGGCCAACTTTTTCAAAAGTCAATTAAACCACATATTTAGCTAAACAGATGACAGTGATTGCTTTATTCCATATTTCGAGAGAGAAAAACAATGTATTCAATGACAATCATAGATCTATACCAAAAACAATTGCACATTTTACTGAATTATACATGTAAAAGCACGTGACGTTTAGCGCGGTGACTATCACTTGTCTTCAGTTGACTATATTCTGTTTATTCAGAATCCAATTCATATAGAAAAACCTACAAGAATATGGAATGATTTATTATACTTCCCAGGCTTTCAAATGTTTATAATTGACCATTTCTGATTAAAATAAATCCAGACGCACAAATGAAAAGTTGTCACTACATACCCAATATTTTGGTTTGCTCTTGATTTCCGAACTGCATATGCGTTGTAACAACCGATTGTTAGTCCATAAAATATGCATACAAACACACTCATATAGACGGGGAAATTACAGTTTGCTCTACTGCTTGACCGCATCCTAAATTCAAAGTTAGCATCCCCTTTCTCAAAGTCTGCATACAGAATGCATATTCCATCAAAATTAATCTGAAAGAGAAAATGATTTTTCGGAATGCAACAAAACTAAAATCAAAATTATTGAAATCGCACAGTCTTTTCCAATAACAGCCAATGAATAAAATAACATTGACATATAATATCGATCTAGAAGATCTAAATTGGATTCACGGTAAAAAAAAACCAACTGTACTGCTTTGTTTACTATAACATTGAAACTGCTTTCATTGTTATAAATATAATATAATTTCCCGAATTCCCTCTATGTTCCACAAATAATTCGAGCACGCCGGTATGCTCTTTATCACGGACACTTTCAACATCAAAATATTGTTTAAATTTTGTGTGAATGTAACAAAATTCAAAAGGTTTACTGGTTGATGTTAAAAGATAAAAAGGAAGATATTTCTACATAAATTATCAAAAAACGCATGAAATTTATAGAGAGTTATTTACATTTTCTTCAATAATGGTTACTCGTTAAAAGGTTTTACTAAGGTGTTTATCTTAGGTCGTCTTGGTTTTTCCACATATATATGTGCGGTCTTGTCGATTTATTCGTTTTGTTTGTTTTCATCTGAACAAAGTTCGTTTGAATGTGCCTGTGAATAATTCACAATGTTAATATTTGCTGCAAATTAATTGATTTTGTTGATATTTTTCTTGAACTATTCTTTCTAGATTTATATCTATATAGAAAATTGGTATTGACGTGTTTTAGTGACGTATACACTGTAGAAAAATAAATTGAGGTTGTCATGTACATTTTAGCAGAGCAGTATTTTAATATTATTAACTGCACCAGATGCGCATTTCGACAATAAATGTCTCTTCAGTGATGCTCGAGGCTTTGAAAATCACAATCAAAATATGAAGAGCTTATAAACCAAAAATGAGAAAAAAGTAAGGCCAAAGTCGGGCAAGGAATTATAGTTTTGCGTGAGGGAGATATATTCCTTAATTTAAAATATTTTCCAAAATTTTGCAACAGCAAATTTTAATAACACAAAATCCGTATTTTCATTTTGGTACTGGCTACTAGGCGTGTGATACCCTCGAGGACTAACAGTCCACCAGCAAAGGTATCAACCCAGTGGTAGTGATAACAACACAGAACTAAAAAATTCTGCTGTTCTTTTTTTTTTATACAAGGAGGAAAATGTTAACTTCAATTTATATAGTAATTCTTTTATATATATATATATATATATTTTAATCTGTTTTTATTATAATTATTTAACAGAAAGTTATCTTGAGAACTATTAATCAATAGCGACCTTGCGGAAAATGTTCCAAACATTAAATAGTCCATTTGTCAGTGTTTGCAAGAGCATTATTTTTTTTTATAGATTTCCAACTGAATCGCTTCGTATTAGTATGTTGTGTTTCCTGTTACATGATTTAATTTTTCTACAAATACATTTAAAACTGACTTTGGTCATTTAAAAAAAAAATACATAGAATACAGACTTACAAGGAATTCTAAGATAATTGGTTTATATGTGAGCTACAAAGGTTCTTGAGGGGGCAATGCAAAACAACACTAAATGTCATGCGTCCAAAGCGTTTTTCTAGATTTACCTTCATCAGGACGCTCAAAGCCAAATATTTGAAAGCCAAGGATGTACAAGAACCGAAACAGTTGGAGAGCTAAATGACCAACAAAGGACATTAAAAAAATAACCAAATCCATCCAAGAACAACTTTGCCTGAGGGTGTTCTTTCTTTATAATGAAACCTTTTTATAATTAGAAAAAGGAAAACGCTTTAACTTTGAGAAACTGCAATGTAGAATTTAGATTAAGCACAAAATGCATAGTCAGAGACATGTCTCTGGTATAGTTAATAAATACGACAAGTTTTGTGCGCACACAAATTTGTATAGGAAAATAGGTTAACGTAAATAAAATTTAATTGTATTGCACAACACATTTTGAAATATAATTTATAAAAGTAAAACACAATGAATAATTCATAAAATGACAGGTAATGTACTGAACAAATATATACAGTCATTTTGTCAATGCAATACACTTCACACTACTGTCGAATGGCAGTCTGTTGTCGAGGTTTCTGTACTTCTCGGATGTTGGCCATTGCGTTCCTCCAGCTGTTTCTTGTATCGGTTGTGTTCTGTGTTGTCTTGAGTCTTCTTGAAAATTTCTATCAGTTATAGATGTTTGGATGCGCATGGTGACGTGCTTCTTTAGTTTGCTGTGCCATCCCTCTGAGTGATTGTTGTTGGTGGTCCTTCATTGCTGAAGTGGTTCTATTGTTAGCGGTTGTTTTCTTTCCCCAGTATTCGGTGACGAAGTCGACGAAAGCTATTGCGTCTATGGCAATTTATTCGGCGTCTTCAGCTATAAGTAATTCCGCCCAACGAGTAGTTGCCAACATCATCTCGAGAAGCTGTTTTTTCCGCTACACGCAATGCATCTGGAGAAAGACAAAGAAATAGGCACTCGCCACCACATACAAAGACGACGACCTCCGACCACTGTTATAAGACGTGCTGCAGTCTTACTCCTTGTCTCACCAGAGTTAGTTGAAGATGTGTGATTTACTACACTTGAAGACGCCAGAGAGATTGCTATCAACAACACATCTTTCATCGACTATGTCACCGAGTTCTGGGTAGATGGAAACAACCGCCAACATTGGAAGCACTTCAACAACAAGAGATCACGCACCAACAATCACTTAGAGGTATGGCACAGCAAACTTAAGAAGCATATCAACCATGCGCAACTAAACATCAACTATCTGATAGAAATTCTCCTGAAGACTTAATCCACCACATAAACCAACCAGGTACAAGTAACACTGTCGGAACTCAACGACCCACATCCGAGAAGTACAGAAATATAAACAACAGACTGTCAACACAGAATGAACACTTTCTTTGAGGTGAACTTACTGTCCAGGACTACGCGGACCAAGCCACCTTCCTTCTCCACATGTAAATTCGACTATAGTGTGTAGTGTATTTTATTGATTTCATCTGAGATAACTATAGTATTTCATTAATTTCCTAATAGACTCAATGTATTTGTTTAGTACAATATTTCAGTACACATTTTTGTCGAGCCTGTGACTTTTGTCGCAGAAAGCTCGACATAGGGATAGTGATCCGGCGGCGGCGTCGTGAACTAACTTCTTAAAAGCTTAATATTTCAGAAGGTAGAAGATCTGGATGCTTCATACTTTGTATATAGATGCCTTATGATATGAAGTTTCTGTCTTTCATATGTCCATTGTCCTTGACCTCATTTTCATGGTTCAGTGACTACTTGAAAAAAAGTTAAGATTTTTTGTAATGTTAATTTCTGTCTTATTATGAGTAATAGGATAACTAAATTTGGTATGTGCGTACCTTGCAAGGTTCTCATGCCTGTCAGACAGTCTTCGCTTGCCCTCAACCTCATTTCAGGGATCAGTGAACAAGGTTAAGTTTTCATGGTCAAGTCCATATCTCAGATACTATCAGCAAAAGGTCTACTATATTTGGTGTATGTAATGATTGTAAGTTGTACATGTCCAACTGGCAGGTGTCATCTGACCTTGACCTCATTTTCATGGTTCAGTGGTAAAAGTTAATTTTTGTATTTTGGTCTGTATTTCAAATACTGTATGCAATAGGTCAACTATATTTGGTGTATGGAAATATTTTACGATGTACATGTCAGTCTGGCAGGTTTTATTTGACCTTGACCATATTTTCACGTTTCATTGCTTAATGTTAAGTTTTTGTGTTTTGGTCCGTTTTTCTTAAACTTTAAGCAATAGGTCAACTATATTTGTTGTATGGAATGATTGTAAGGTGTATATGTCTGTCTGGCAGGTATCATCTGACCTTCACCTCATTTTCATGGTTCATTGGTCAATGATCAGTTTTCCTGGTTAACTTTGTTTCTAAGATACTATAAGCTATAGGTCAACTATATTTGATGCATGGAATGACGTTAAAGTGTACATGTCTGTCTGGCAGGGTTCATCTGACCTTGACCTCATTTTTATAGTTCACTGGTCAATACAAAATTTCCATCGTTTGGTCTGTTTCTTTTATACTATAAGGAATAAGTCATCTATATTCGGTGTATGGAATGATTGTTTTAAATGTGTACATGTATTTCCGGCTTGGTCGACCTTCACCTCATTTTCTTGGATCATAAATGTTAATGTGATACTTGTAAAACTTTATATTTAGGACTATCAACATAAAATCAATGGTCAGTATAGTAGGCGAGACGTTTCAGCGTGTGCACTTGTGTATACATTACGTGTCATTCTGTTACGAATTATTCATTGTGTTTAGTTTCAAGAGTTTAAAGAGCAGAATTTTTGTTTTATACTATTAAAGTTTCCTAAGTAAATACATTTTCCTGTGCATAATTTCAAGATTTTATAGTGTATTTGTTCATTAGTTTTAATATTATCTATCATTTTATACGATTGTAAAATTGTTTCTTTGTAAATCACTGATATTTTTATATTAGTGATCTTTGATAAAATAAATATAAATTTTTTTCTAATTTTGACTTTTTCTCAACTATCAATCTGTCAGAGTAAATTTAGCTGTATTCACAGTAACTCCAATTACATGTAAATTTCATTAATCCCTATTGCCAAGAGATCACGTTTCTCCAACAAGAAATTATTTACCTGTATACAAAAAAATATCTAATGTTGAAGAAGCGTACGTGAACACACCTGTTTTTACCACTTCCTCGTTTGTGTAATTGTTTTTACCAATTTAAAATTCACCTGTGTATTCAATTTAAACCCAGTTGTGTAATTTTATAAAATAGGTTTCATTATAAAGAAACATCGGTTTTTATTAATATCGTTGTCCTTTATATTTCGATTTTTCTTGAAATATATCAAGATACCGACTGAATTCACGAATTAAGACTGTGTCAGAAGTTCAAAAATGGGGACAATGCAAGACTGACTAACTAGACATACCATTAACATAAACAAATGAACACACAACATACAGTTATCAAAACAACGGATACATGTAAGAAAACATCAGCACAAAACACTAAACTCTTGAACATATGAATTATGTTCAACAGCATGCATTCGGAAAAACAAACTGCGGAACAATGAAGTAATAAATGGATGTGGGAAAATAGAAAGCAGAAAGAAAAATATGTCCCTTATATATTTGTGTTGTGAATGTAATATTTTTAATTATAGCATGAAATTATATATAAAATCATGTTTGGAAAGTTCACCTACCGTGTTAACGCCGACAGGAATAGATATTGCAAATCCAGATAAAAATATACAAAAATAAAGTACAGTTTGTACAAGCAACTGTATATCAACAACAGCCATTATATACCTGAACTTAGAAAACTACACATACTATAAGGTGTATATTTAGAAATACAAACATGTTAATTTTAGATTTTTAAACTATATACAAATACAAAAGACATAGAGCCACATGTTTTACATGCCTTCAACATTATACTTAGTGTTTATTAATTCAGCAATTTTATTTACCTTTAAAGCGCAAAATTCTGTTGCTTTGCTGTTGCCAGTAAAGATCTAGTTTTATAATAAATTTTGTGAAAAAGTTTGACCTATGTTTTGCAAGGGTTAGCATTGCTTTTTTTTTATATTGAACTCACTTATATTATATATCCGTATTAAATACAATTCAAAAAATAATTTTCAATGAATATCAAGCAGTTTGATTGAGTTATAAATTTAATATTGTTTAAACTTTCACCTGCAGAAATTTAATCGTTTATAGAGAAGGAGACATGGTTTTGTGCGTCGCTTCTCCAAAAACCAGATTAAATTAATAAGTATGACTCTGTGTCCAGAAGCTAGCATTCATAGTGTATTTTGTTTTCCGGCCACTTTTCATTCTTTATATATAAAAATAACAAGATGAGATATGATTGCCAATGAGACAACTATCAACCAGAGACCAAATGACGTAGAAGTTACCAACTATAGGTCACCGTTCGGTCTTTAATAATGAGCAAAACCAATACCGCATAACAAACTTTTAAGACCCTGACATGAAAAATGTAAAACAATTCAAATGAGAAAACAAACTAACACCTTGATTTATGTACAAGACAATGACGATATACATCAACTCACGACAACTACAGAATTACAGGCTCGTGACTTCAGACATGCATATACCTAGTGTGGCTGGGTTAAACATGATTGCGTGCGCCCAACCCTCCCCAAACTTTCGACATTGGAATAAACGCACATATAAGAACAAACTATAATAATCAGTTAAACAAGGTTCAACTCACAAAAAACAACTTACAAAAGAACTTGTGACACTAAGTTCAGATCTGAGAGTACTCCTAGTTCAAAGCCAATAACAACTTATAACAAAATCATGTATCTACGACTAAAACATCAATCAGTACACATCCACTTGATTTAAGAAAAAGACGTCATACACAGTCAGAGAAAAACATGATCTTGTGCAATGCCAAACTAAACTGCAAAGGTATCGATAGAATGTAGGACCTTAAATTTGCATAGCTGTATATCAATAATATTTAGTTATGTTTTAATTGATTGATAGCAAAATCAATGTTTGTACCGATAATAACAATTTTCATAGATCGTATTACGGTGTAAAATTGTTAACATGTTGAATTGGTTTATTTTACAGATCTTTAAATTGACACGAATCGTATCTAAATTTACGGCTTTATAAACAACATAATCGATAAGATGGGATGTGCTATCCTGTTTAGTTTTGTCAATTATTCCTTTACCAATGTAAGTACTTGTCACAAATTTGTGTCCAAAAACCAAACAACATTTATTTACGTCATACCATTTTTGGCCGCTTTGTCTGCCGCTACGACCACAAAATGATATACGAGTACCGACAGACAAAGCCATCAACAATGTGGCACTGGTATGACGTTCATATTAAAATACTACACGGATGTTCTTCAGAATTAAATTATAAATTCTTCTACATTCAAATCAATTTTCTTCACAGAGAGTCAAGTAGTAAACAATCATGTTACTATCACATCTCAGCTTAAGGCCGCCTATGAATATTCGAAGGTCCCTACTAGGTATTGGCTACCGAAACTACACAGAAAACCCGTCTAAACAATAAATCCGTTGGATCTGTACTGGTTAATACTTTAGTCTGGGAGAACATAATTCATTTATTATTTGTATTTGGCTTTGAACTAGCTTTCAGTAACTGCGAGAGCTATTATTTCGGTGATTTGTGTCTATTGTTTTTATGCAACTATAGTTGTTTGTGTGCCGTGTACCGATCTTTTGAGTTAAGCCAATTGTAACTGATTTTTACAGTTTGTTCTGATGTTGTACTGTAACACCACTTGCCCAGATTATGGTCGGAGGGTTTAGCGCTAACAAATATGTTTAACCCCGCCACATTCGTTATGTGTCTGTCCCAAGTCAGGAGCCTGTAATTCAGTGATTGTCGTTGGTTCATGTCTGTCATATGTGTTATGGTAATTTTTTTTTTGTTATAAATTAGGCCGTTAATTTCCTCGTTTGAATTGTTTCACATTTTTTTTTATTTGGGGGTCTTTTATAGCCGACTATACGGTGTGGGTTTTTCTCATTGTTTAAAGCCGTACGTTTGCGTATAATTGTTTACATCCACTTCGTTTGAACTCTGGTAGATAGTTGTCTCATTTGGCAATCATATATGACTTTTCGACACTCTACACTATACTTCCATACAATCTTATCAAACAAAAGTTTTCTTATTTGATTAAATGGTCCTTTGAAAAATCTTATTTGCTGCAACTCTTTGAAACCTTCTCGACATGGTTTAGGTTTTCTTTAGCTACCAGTTGATATCATCCTTGCTCCTGTAGTGCTATGAATCACTGTGTATGGCCACCTCGGTTAGGATCTGTCTAAAGTTAATTTGATATATAAATTTGATAACACTCACCGTTAACTTGATTATATTTTTGCTTTAAATACTAAAGAATTCTACAATGATACTACGGAAATTTACATAAGGGAACATTCTTTGAATAAATCTAATATTATAAATGACCTTTTCTGGATTGAATATTTCAGTTTCACACGGGAAAATCAAAACACAAATTTAAGACAAAAGAGACAATTTTTCGTTCCCTATTGTTAATATTCCTTTTAGGAGATTGGTGTTCCTGTGGTCACTTTTTACGGTTCATAACTGTAACTATTACGTAAGGGATTTCGTTACCATAAATTATTTAATTGTTTTACTGAATTCTTTCATAGATACAAAAAAATGGTTTGGAGTTTGGTTGTACCTTCGAAATTGGTAATAAAAACGGGATATAACATCCTTATTTTTATGGTAATGTACAAAGCCCTTAAATTTAGAATGGATGAAATTATTCATAAAGGATATCAATATAACGTCCGCAATAAGATGTTTGAATATTGTCTCTATCGGTGCTCACACTGATTTTTGTTTTAAAAGATTTAAACCTAACAAATTATGAAAACGTTCTACATCTTGTCGTTATTATGAACTTATATTTCAGCATTGCACAAGGTCAGACTGTTTGTGATGTCTTTACACTGCCGTTGGACTGGGAAACGTGATTTATTTATTAGTTGTTCTTCGAACCAACTTTCAGTAACTGCATGGACTCTTAGATCGGTACTTTGTATCTTTTGTCATCATGTAAGTTATTTTTTACATGTCAAGCCATTTCCAACCGATTTTTATACTTTGTTCTTATTTCGTGTTCTTATATAACTATCCCGGATTATTGGGGGGAGGTTGTTCTTAGTCAGGGGCACGTAACTTGGTGCTTTAGGTCTTCCGTTTTAACATTCATATAACGGAATGAAATATAGAAAACGTTCATTGGAAAATATTCAAAAGCGTTTTTTTAAGTTGACCTGTTTTTACGATTATACTTTAATTGAGATCTCTGTTTTTGTTCTATCAAAATTAAATAAATCTGCTTATTTATCCACGGAACTGACGTGCTGTCTACTCAAATGAACCCAAAATCTGATTGGTTGACGAACTATAGGGACACTTTCATGAACACTGATATTGTTGTCCTGCCAAAAGACATTCATCACCTGATGCTAGCAGTGAATTGGCTACTTGGTCATTGAATAAATTTCAGGTATACGAAGGAAAATATTACTTATTTACGGCAGTATGATCTATCATGTTCCCTTTATTCCATTAGTTCCCAAAAAGATGCTTTTATTAAGTATCTGCAAAGACTCCCCATTTTCACCCTGACTAAAAAAATCATAGAAACTTTATTGAAGTTCCTATCAAGCCAGATCTTGAAACCATAAAAACGGATGCTGGGTTAGTCCATCTTATGGGTTTTATGAATGAGATAAAAGGTGCGATATGTATAAAAATAAGATAAGGAAGAGTTGTCATTTCGTGCTTTTTTAAATAATTTTATCCTTACTGATTTGATAAATGTTTAGAAATGCTATTTCTGAATCTAGGCATCGAAATGTGTTTATGCGCAAAGGTAATGCACTTGTGTCTTTTCATATAAATGCATTTTCAATTTTATTATGTCGTTATTATTTTATTATACCCAAACAAAGCAAATAATATCATCTAGTCGCCTTAAAACCGGATTCGTACACCTGACAAAAACAATTTCTTTCATAAAATTATCGAACTGACAACGTTTTTAAAGAATACTCTTTCTTAAATACGGTAATCAGTTCTGTGGTAGGTTTAAAAAGCGGCAGCTGCTTTTTTATGATGTACCAAATATGGTCTATGAATATGCACTATGTATATGTAACTATGCACATATGACAGACAATTATTGTTGACGATGGACAAATGTGCTTATTTTTTAACACACCTTATTTTGCTAATACTAAATTTTAAGAACGATGATACAACTGAGAAAGTTATTTACATGTAGATATACAACGAAATCATTAATTTATTTGTACAGTTTAAAAATATCCTGGCAAATCAAGGTTTGTATGTAAAATCTTCAAGCAGTTGGTTCTGCTCGCCCAATCCTTTCTCTATCAGTTGAAGATTGACGAAGTCGTCTGTTTCTATGGAAACGCAATACTCCTAGAGCAACTTGCAACAGGAAGAGTAAACAAGCAGTCCAACAAGCAATCTGAAAACATAACAATGAGATGGTGATATATTCAGGTAATCTAGATACTTATAGCTATTTTGAAATGAGACAAATGAAAATCCATGCAACTTGCGACTTAAGATTATCCCGTCCATTTCACGCCTGGTACAAGAATATGTTCTAATGAAGCTGACTTTAATGAGCGTGTCATTACTTTAACACAAAAAGTATCTTTTACAGGGTTACACTGTGGACCCTGTTCCTTTTGAAGGAATGCAAATACCTCAGTGATTGATCAATTTGCGAGATTTTAACATCGGTAAATTAATGTCCCTTAATTTAAAGATACCGCAAACTTATGTATACTTTCAAAACATTTAAGCCGTTATGAACCTCGTATCTATTAGTTTAATGTGTCACCTGTAATGTTGTAAACAGAAATAAAACATTGAAAATGATACACTTAAAATCGAGAGCGTTCTTACATTTTTCAACAGCAAAGGCTACAGACGTGATATATAATACCTAACTCAGTTAAAATAGCTCTTTCTTTCGTTGATATTTCGATTTTTAAATACTTACTGGCCTCTCACAAATACCGCCCTTAAAGCCTGTTTTGAGCTTTATTTCTGTTTTAGCTGCAATTTTCAACAAACAGCTGTGGCTATCTTATATGACGGATACGTTCTATTTATCTTCACCACAATTGCGTTTTTTTTTTTCTTTAATGTGACATCAGCGAATTATACTTACACGAGGAACACGACGGGCTACATAGCAGGATCTGCTTATTCCTGCTGAGCACCTGCTAGCTGCTCAGTTTGCTTCGAGTCGCTCAGTCTTAAGTTTTCAATGTTGTGTTTTGTACACTGTTATTTTCCTTTCGTCGTTTTTCTTGTTTTTTTTCATAGAGTTGTCAGTTTATCATCAACTTATGAGTTCGAATATCACTTTGGTATCTTCCGCCTTTCTTTTATCTATTATCCAGTAGTATCAAGCACATGTTTACCTGGATTTCCAAAATATGTCGTCTTTTATTTTCTTTTTTAAGTTAGTGGTCATTCTGTTAATAGCTTGACTGCAGGTTTTTATTTATTTTTTTTTTTACTATAACGACATATGGTCTAGATTGCCAAAGAGGGTGGGTGGGCACGTAATTAAAACTGGTTTAACCCAACCACACTGGTTCTTTTTTGAACGTTTTCATTTTGGAGGGTCTGGTGCTATGGTTGCCAGGGTATAATGTCTAATATTTTTTTTTTAATTCCTGTTATCCTTTGCCTGCATTATTCAAATCGATTATTTTTTTCAATGGAAAAGCAATGGAAAAGTCTATAATGAAAAATCATTCATGAACGACATTTAATAGTGCACGGAATACCACGGACTTGAGAAAATAATGATTTTTCGTTGGACGAGAATTTAATATGTTTTAAAAAGAATAAATGAATTAAAAGTATATATCATGAGCTATTGTGTCCCTTTCTGTTATAACCGAATTAGTATTTACAATAAACAACGCGACGGGTGCCACTTTCAGAACGGGATCTTAGTCTTCCGGAGATATCCCTGGTTTTGGTAGGATTCGTGTTTATTGACAAGTATGTAGCGTTTTGTAAACTGTAAAAAGTTATTTTTTGTGTTTTGCCATGGTTTTTTCGTTTTTTCCTCGACCATCGATGTTTGATTGTCCCTTTGGTATCTTCTACCTTTTTGGCCATTAATGCAATGTGTCGGACGTGGTAGGATCTTTCGTACTTCACGAGAATGGGACATTTATCAGAGAAAACGATAACGTTAAAGTATGTCTTTATATATTTTCTACATGAAAATAAAATTGAGAATGGAAATGGGGTATATTTCAAAGAGACAACAACCCGACCAAAGAGCAGACAACAGCCGAAGGCCACCAACGGGTCTCCAACGCAGCGAGAAAATCCCGCACCCGGAGGTGGTCCTCAGCTGGCCCCTAAATAAAATTGTGAGGCTACTTTGACTTTAAAATTTAAATGACATAAAAATATTATGACACTTTTCGTTTACACTTTTATATTGCTATTTTTTTTTTACTAAATTGCAGTTTGAAACACCTCTACAAACTAATAAATTGTCGAAAATTTAAGCTCATTGCTTCAGTGAAAGGTTGTTGGTATGCTGTGAAATAAATCAATGCTTTCAATTCACATCCAGTTATTTAATGTCTGTATCGAGAAATTGAATAAAGATTATCACACTTCATTGTACTTTATCATAAGGAGCACTGGTTTAAAAAAAATCATTATAATAAAGATCAACAATTGCTATAGGAAAAATATTTTAAATAAAATTACACATTAACATCCTGCAGGAAAAGAAGGCAATAAAATTATTGACCAATAAAATAATGTTAAGAACTATCTATTTATGAAATGTCATAAGTTAGAAGTTTTCATATCCAAGTCAAACCTTTTATAACCACTGTTTATTGTAGCAGATGCTTATTTTATTTCAGTTCCATGACACAGACATCAAATATCTGGATTTGAATGGTAGGCATTGTTTTTATTTCACTGCACTCACTGCTAATAACCTTTCAGTGAAACAATGAGCTTGTGTCGGACGTGGTAGCAGCTTTCGTATTTCACGAGAATGGGACATTTATCTGATATTATAATATCTTAAATGATTTACCAGTTGAGCGGTTTGTTTCAACTGCAATTTGGTAAATCATTCTTATAGCAATTGGAATTGTGGTAGGGTAACGCCTTCTGAATTGAACGCTGTAATACCCTTTTAATCGCATGTTCACAAAAATTCAAAACCACAAAGGGTAATCTGCAACGGAAGAGAACAGTATAATATGTTACGAAAACGATCTTACCTTCATTTAATGCAAGCATTAGAGTGGTACATGTAATGTTTGTTCGACGAACGTTTGTATTGTTTTTTTTTTACTTTCAAATATTTTATTTTTGAGCATCACTGAAATGACAGTAATTGTCAAAATGCGTATATGGTGCAATAACATTTGTACCGTTATTGTTATAACTTGTATTTGTACGGCGATATTTAGGATTGGTCCAAATTTGTGTGTTTCTTTGTTTTGATGTCTGTTTATTTAAACTTTTGCCCAATGTATGTCATAAATCTATATTGAATGCAAATTAATAATAGTGTATAGATTGATAGACAACGTTTTTAACAAAATTAATTTCATGGTAAAAACTGAACTTTAAATGTACTTATGTGAAGTTTAATACATGTCCTTTTTTATTTTTGTGTGTGTCCTCGCTTGCGAGTAGGTTTTGAAAATTTTACTTGACTCACGAAAAAAGATAAAAATTATTATATATAGTAGTGAGACATTGAGACTTTTGTCTCGTTACAAAATCTTTCATATAACTGCAAGCTTGAGATGGCAATGAAGTAAGCGGAGTACTATCAACAAATTAAAGACTATTATTGGCAAATAAATGTAATGAACACTGTCATACATAGGCCTATATTATCATTGAAGAATACAGAAAACCCTAAAAAGAACCGTAAGCGATAACAAGGAACATCAAGATATTTTTAAGATAACTTTAAAGAGAATAATGAATGAATAAGCAAATAATTCGGACAGACTGCATGAATATAACAATTCGATAAACAAACAAACCGAAAGAGAAAAGATGAAGAAATACTAATAGGAGATATATCATGAATAAATAAAAAAGAAATGTAAAAGAATTAGAGCACACACTTCAATCGCAGGGAAACTTTCTACAACTTCCAAAAATAGGCAACAAACGTGTCGCTTAAATTCGCTGATATATGATCATATTAAATACGCAGAGACAAGAGTAAGAACAAAGATGGGTATATAAAAAATATGATATATATGATCAAAAGAAGCTTAAAAGAATATTCAAACCATCTCAGTTCAGCTTTGCTCCAGGAAAAGTAACAACTGTGAATAAATTAAATAAATAATGTTATTGAAAAACAGACTTGATGACAGTAGTTTTCCAAAAAAAAATACTACTGCATATCATTTGGTCTTTTGTATAAGCAGTAGCAAGAACATTCCACTGTATTGAATTACTTGTCTATAAAATTCAGTATTTTTCCTTTCTCGTTTTAAGATAGTATTATCATTCTCCTCTCATTCCATGTGCCTAAGGCCAGCTGAGTGAATTTGCAACAGCTAGTGGTGTATTCGACGCAGTAAAGTAAACTATAGCAATAAGACACGCAACAGGTATATAACTAGTAACTTGCAAGAGTATTGGACTCAGTAAGGTTAATCCTGACATTTAGGTACTCACTATTCCAACAGCTGGTAACTTGTCCGAATAGTCAAATCGTTTTAGACAGCAACTAGAAGTTAAGTCAGAAAGTTCAGTACTTACCTGTGCAACAGTCAGTAGATTAGCATAATCTTTTGCTGTAAATGTGTCTGAAGTAGCCGTATTTATCCATTTTATGTCTTTTCCATCACCACAGCTTTATATATACATAAATGAAAGAAGTAGTAGTAGCATTATTATAGACTAATACCTTTCATACTCCTTTTATTAAAAACTTATAATAGCTTGTATGGAAATCTTTTTTGGATGATATTTTGTCCGGAAATTTTGACAATATTTATATTCAAGGATATCATCGTCTACTCTATGTTATATACTGCTGATTTATTAAAGGGGCATTAGCTACAAGCTAAAAAGAAATTAAGATATGATTTTTTTTTTTTGTGGAGATGGTTGCGCATGTGTTCAGCATGTGGTGGTCAGCATGTTCACTTATAAAAAAAGAAAAGAATGTCATCATTAAAAAGTGAAACTAGGGAGACACCAGGTATAACCATTTTGCTGACTGATCCGGCCCACAAAAAATAATTCATATACATGTAAAACGATGAGTTACATATCTTTTAATCTACAACAGGAAATCAAGCAAACCTAGAAAATCCGATTGCACGTGCGTGTCTGTCTACATATATATCTACATTTATGTTTAACTGTCGGTATTTTCGGAGGTAAGTGATCATAATTAGATGGCGTCTAGAATGAAATACGCACAAAATGCTGAGACATTATAGCAAGAGCATATATTATTAATTGTTTCTGTTGGACTTTTGTAATTTGAATAAACGTTTTAGTACGTTATGAATAAAATTTGAGAATTTTGGTAAAATCAATGAACATGAATTTGAAAGCTAATGCCCCTTTCCATACGTTCTTATTTGTTTATTTAAGGTTCATCATAACAAATGGACAAAAATGGCTGTATTTACACCTCAAAAACTACTCTGAGTACAGACTAACCTGTGCAGTTGGAAAAGTTTTAAGGCCTGGCATCCACTAGATATATAAAAGTTAAATGCATTTTGTGTTTCAGAAAGATAAAATCTTTTTTGGATTTTCAAGGTTTAAAAATAAACAAATACCTGAATTGCGTTTGATACTGTCCACTCAGTTACATCCTTTAACTCACCTATAGTTGTGTAGATACCTATTGTCTGTAAAATGTCCATGCCAATCAAGGACAATCAATACAGTTGTTACCTGAGAGGAAGCATCTTAAAGTTGTATCCCAACTTAGTTTATTTTTTACTTTCTGCAGGAACGAAAAAAAATGCCCATCAAAATCCCAAAAAGATTTTATCTTTCTGAAACACAAAATGCATTTAACTTTTATATATCTAGTGGATGCCAAGCATTAAAACTTTTCCAACTGCACAGGCTAGTCTGTATTCAGAGTAGTTTTTGAGGTCTAAACACAGCGATTTTGGTCACTTTGTTATGATGAACCTTAACTTTTCCATAACAGTTGTTAAATGATTTGGTGTATTTAATTTGCTCTTTTAGAATCAATTATTACTATTTACGTTCCAGAGTACGTTGGTTTTACATTTTTTCATCATGCTTGCGCTGTGCTTTAGCCGAAGTTCTAACGAGAGACCTCGTAGGTAAGGTATTAAACTGTATACGGAATTAAAGAACCTTTGTGAGTACGCTCACATACCTCACGCCCCACATCATCACTGGGCGAACAAAATCTCACCAGATTCCTAAGTACAATAGCTCATAACTCCTACAAAAGTCAACTGTGAAATTCTAATGTGTCGTTTCAGAGGAGTTGCGACTTTACTATAAAACAAGTGTTTAGTATATAGTGAAGTGGTATATTTAGGCAAAAATTGTTGAAGAGGGCATAACTCATAGAGAAAATTGAATCATAATTTCCTGTTGATATGCACATCTACATAGTATTTCCTAACTATCTACAAAGTTTCATGAAATTCTTTTGTGTGGTTTCAGAGGAGTTGCGATGACAAGAACAGGACTGACGGACGGACTGATTGACAGACTTGACTGACAGACTGACGGACTGATTGACAGACGGACGAATGGACGGGCAAAACATTATACCCTACGGAACTTTGTTCCGTGGGATATAAAAATATCGTCGAATTGGAGTACGGGAAGACAATGATTCAATAGCAGTACATTTCTCAAGATTTTGATAAGATAAAGGATTTTCTATTACAAGAAAGTCAATGTACACTTGTTTTATAGTAAAAAAGAGTATATAAAACGTATTCAACTTTTTCTTATTAAATTTGAAGTATCATATGACTTTAACAGTTTTCAATACTGCAGGTTTAAATTTTTCGAACCTAGAACGTCATTTACATTACAATTTTTCTTAAAAGAAATGAGGAGATATAAACCTACCGAAAACTACCCGAGTATTCTTTTAACTGATCACAAAATACTTTATAGCCAACACATATCATGCAAGCACTGACCAATACCATCACGAATAGAGCAGAATTTATCAATATAAATGGCATGACCCACATTTCTGACCTGAAAAAAAGTCCAAACACAAACATTTTATTGCTAAATTTTAACAAATAACTTGGAGATCGAGATAAAAATAAAAAGGTAGTTAAACCTGTCGTATATGCATTTGCCTGTCCAAACTTAGAAACAACGTCAATGGTTTTCTTCTGTCATAAACTCGAAGTGTTTTACCATTTAAGGAATTTGTTGTTCATGGTATTTGTTTTGTCACAACTCGTTTTATACTCGGATCGATTTAGAGATCGACGAATTACAATCGTATATAGACCTGCCTGTTATTGAAGACCGTATGTTGACTTCTGGATGTCTTTTGTTGTTTGTTTGTCGTTGGGACTTTTATTAAAAAGTTTTGCACAATGATTAGTGATACGCCCTTGATGAGAGAGCAACACTTGAAAAAGTGGCAAAAGTTGAAAACTCACATTAAGAATTTCCCACAGAAGTCACTATATATAAATATAGTATCACCAAGACTTTCTCACGTATGTTGCTGGTTAAATAAAGGAGTTGAACTGGTGCTTAATTGTCTTAAATATATTTTTGAATAAGTGGACATGATTGTGCATGAATGATAGATATTTATTTCAAAGAAGTATTTTCATGAACTCGGAGAAATAATATATCATAGATATATGAATGATACGTGTATTGGTACAGTTATATTATTATTGCAGAAGGTCCAAATGTCTTTTGAACATTATTGAAACTTATTGTTTGTAAATGCTATGCAGATATGATTTTAGATAAGTTCATTAGACTTATGTAGATTATATTTGTATTTTGTTCAGCACCAGAATATATTAATGTATTAATTATCCGGTGATGTTACCAAATAGGAAATTGACCGATGTACCATATACATGGTAAGATCAATTTTTCAATGTATTTTAGTTTACTAAATTGTCAGTGTTTATCTATTTAATTTTAGTTAAGTATTTATGTTATAGTGATTTTTTATAATCAGGGTTTATGTAGAATCCCTAATTTATCAGGGATTCTGCATAATCACTAAAATCATTAGTGATTATATATATAATCCCTGAAAATGACCAGTGATTTTACATAATCACTGAAAATTATAAGGATTATTTTACAAATTCCCTGGAATGTTTTCAGGGATTATCAATAATGCAAAGAATCTCTGTTTGGTATATACTGTTTGTGTCTTGTTAATAGTAGTTACCTGTATGTATGTCGATATTTACATGTAAACATTATAGAAATATTTCATTCATAAATCTATGAGTGATTATCGTTTTAGTATTAAATTGAATGTAGCAATTAATCCTGAATTGGTATATGATTGATTTTAATTGGATTTATACATTTCAAATATATACACTTTATTAGTATTGGTTGTATTCGGATAGAACAGAGCACGTTTTTCGTAATTTATTTATGTACTTTCCATGGAATATATTTTCCTCACGCAAAGCTCTGATTCCTTGCCCGACTTTTGTTATACTTTTTTGTCATTTTTGGTTTATAAGCTCTCCATATTTTTATAAGCTTTGGATTTTCAAATATTTTGGCCCTGAGCATCAATGAAGAGACATTTATTGTCGAAATGCGCATCTGGTACAGAAAAATTGGTACCGTGAATGTTATTTCTACCACTGGGTCGATGCCTCTGCTGGTGGACTGTTCGTCCCCTAGGGTATACCCAGCCCAGTAGCCAGTACTTCGGTACTGGCATGATGAAAATACGGATTTTGTGTAATTAAAATTTGCCGTTTTAAAATTTCGGAAATTATTTTAAATTAAGGAATATATCTCCCTCAAGCAAAGCTCTGATTCCTTGCCATACTTTGGTTATACTCTTTTTGTCATTTTTTGTTTATAAGCTCTTCATATTTTTTAAAAGCTTTGGATTTTCAAATATTTTGGCCTTGATCATCACTGAAGAAACATTTATTGTCGAAATGAGCATCTGTTGCAGAAAAATTGGAACCGTTAATGTTATTTCTACCACTAGTCGATGCCTCTGCTGGTGGACTGTTAGTACCCTAGGGGATCACCAGCCCAGAAGCCAGTACTTCGGTACTGGCATGATGAAAATACGGATTTTATGTAATTAAAATTTGCCGTTTTAAAATTTCGGAAATTATTTTAAATTAAGGAACATATCTCCCTCAAGCAAAGCTCTGATTCCTTGCCATACTTTGGTTATACTTTTTTTGTCATTTTTTGTTTATAAGCTCTTCATATTTTTTAAAAGCTTTGGATTTTCAAATATTTTGGCCTTGATCATCACTGAAGAGACATTTATTGTCGAAATGAGCATCTGTTGCAGAAAAATTGGTACCGTTAATGTTATTTCTACCACTGAATCGATGCCTCTGCTGGTGGACTGTTAGTACCCTAGGGGATCACCAGCCCAGTAGCCAGTACTTTGGTACTGGCATGAAAATACGGATTTTGTGTAATTAAAATTTGCCATTTTAAAATTTCGGAAATTGTTTTAAATTAAGAAATATATCTCCCTCACGCAAAGCTCTGATTTCTTGCCTGACTTTGGTTATACTTTTTTGTAATTTTTTTCATTTATAAACTCTTCTTATTTTTTATAAGCTTTGGATTTTCAAATATTTTGGCCCCGAGAATCACTGAAGAGACATTTATTGTCAAAATGAGCATCTGGTGCAGAAAAATGTTATGCCATCAAATGAATTAGAGTTATATCCCTTTGTACACCGTATTGTCTATGTGTTTATGTTTTGTTATTTGCGTACTTTCAGGGTTATTTATTTATGTCGTGATAAATAAACATTTGTAAACTTGACGAATTAACTTTATTCCGTCCACGAACCCTTTAACATGCATTCATAATATTAATCTTCAATAATAATGGTAGAGTCGTGGTTAAAGCGGGATGGAAGATTTAACGAATGAATGCCTAAGCTAATAGTATAGAGACGAAAAGTCTTAATAATAATGCATAAAAGGAGAATAATGTGAAATTACAAAATATATTGGACAGTACAACATCTCATAGCTAATGCCTGCACCAAATTACTTTGAAAGCTCACTCACCTCTGTGACTATTGTATCATCTGAAATTATCTTATGGTTATAAATTAAGAAATCATTAAGAAACTAAAGTTCAAACATACACAGGCAAAGTTGACCTTCATGAATTTGACTATTTTTCTGACCACTTTTGGTCATATAGCTCCTAATGTTTTAGATATTTTATGATACATCCCCATCTTTGCTAGCCAAGGGTTGCAATCCGGCCCCTCCTCTCCAGGATCGTAACCACTGGCTAGCGAAGATGAATACTTCTCTGGCATTCAAATGTTTAAGATTGAACGTTACTGATTAAAATATACCCAGACGCACGAATAGAAAAAGTGGTCACTACATACCCAATATTTTGATTTGCTCTTGATTTCCGAACTGCATATGCGTTGTAACAACCGAGTGCTAGTCCATAAAATATACACGCAAACACACTCATATAGACGGGGAAATTACAGTTTGCTCGACTGCTTGACTGCATCCTAAATTTATAGATGCCATCCCCTTTCTCAAAGTCTGCATAGAGCATGCACATTCCATCAAAATTAATCTGAAAGAGAAAAAAGATTTTTGGGGAATCTTTTTTTTAAAGATATTTTACATATTGCATGTTTTATACATGGAAATCACCAAATAGACTGGAGAACTTAAGCATTTACCTTCGACTCAAGTATGTGACTATGGTTAACCAATTAGAAATGTATTTTCAGTAGAAGTTTGATGTCTGCAATTACTTATTTCTAATCTTATCAAACAAAAAATCTAAGCTCGAATTAGGATTATTTTGATCTCAATGCTAATTGGTTGATTTATATACAAAATAAGATGTGGAATGATTGACACTGAGAAAACTCTGCACTAGAAATCAAATGACATAGAAGTTTACAACTATAGATCACCGTATGGCATTCAACAATGAGCAAAACCCATTACGCATAGTCAGCTATAAAAGGCCCCGAAATGACAAATGTAAAACAATTCAAACGAGAAAACTAACTGCCTGATTTATGTTCAAAACAACGAACGAAAAACAAATATGATATACGGCAACAAACGATGATGATGGATGGCTACTTATCGTCCAGCGGCAAATTAAAATGCATATTCAGGACGCGAACATGTTAATGCAATATGAATATTTACCCTGCTTTGTACTAGACCGACACGTTGAGCAGGATTTTTAACGTGCTAGTTCACAAGGTAACAGTCCACAAGAAGACACCTTACTCGGACACATTTTTCTGACTCCGAGCTGACCAGTCTTTGCTCTTACTCTTAATGCCGCGTGCTTAACGGAGAAGCCGCAAATACGAATTTCAAAGTCTTTGGTTTGACCCGACCGGGGTTCGAAACCACGACCTCCCGCACAGCAACAAACAACAACCACTGAATTATATGCTCCTGACTTGGGACAGGCACATACAGGATGTGGCGGGTTAAAGTAGTTTGTTGGCGCCAAACTCTCCCCCTAACCTGGAACTGTGATGTAATAGTACAACATAAGAACAAACTATAAAAATCAGTTGAAAACGGCTTAACTCATCAGATCGATACCAAGCAGAAAAAAAGATCTAACTGAAATACCTGATGTGGCAGGGTATTTATATATCTCCACAACAAAAAGACACTGATCTGAGAGTATTCGCTGTTACTGAGAGCTAGTTCAAGGCCAATAACAATTTATAAAATAGAGGAAGAATGTGTCTGGGGACACGAATGCCCAGCTCAAGCTTCAAACAAACGAAAATGGGACAAAGGGAGGGAGGGACGGACGGACGGACGGAAAGTCGGAAGGACGGAAAGACAGAAGAACGGAAAGACGAAAGGACAGAAAGACGGATAGATGGACGTTCAAGGGTAACACTTAATGTCCCCGTCGCCTACGGCGGAGGCATGCAAAGCCTGCATCTAAGACTAAAATATCAATCAGTACACATCCAACATCCAATGGATTTAGCGTAAAGATGCCATTAACAGTCAGAGAAAAACATGACCCTATACAATGCCAAGTTACAGATGTCGACAGATCGTAGAGCCATGAATGTGTTTATAGATATAAGAAGATGTGGTATGGGTGTCAATGAGACAACTCTCCATCCAAGTCACAATTTGTAAAAGTATATAAAGATAATTTGATTTTGATTTACTGATAACAAAAATCAATATGTATACAGTAAAAACAATATTCAAAGATCTAATTACAGTGTTGAATTGGTAACCTCTAAGAATACTTACTAGTACACTTGGTACAATCAAAAACCTGATGATAAATTGTTCAAATAAGGCTTTTGAAAATAGTGGAATTAATTACTTTTGGAGTGTCAAAAATTCGTTGGAAGTACTTGATAAATTGCATGCTTATATTGGTAATTTCGAATCTGTTCAAAGTTTTGATTTTTCTACCCTATATACCACTTTGCCTCATAATCTTATTAAGAAAAACTTCACACACCTGATTAAATGGGCATTTAAAAAGTTGGAATGCGAATATATATGTTCAAACTCTTTTAGATCATTTTTCAGTAACAACAAACAAAAGAACTATGTCAATTGAACCTGCTTTGATACTATAACTGCCCTTGAATTTTTACTAGATAACATATTTGTTCGCTATGGAGATTCCGTATATCGTCAGGTTATCGGAATTCCCATGGGGACTAACTATGCACCACTTATTGCGGACCTGTTTCTGTATTGTTATGAGTTACAGTTTATTACTAAAATCAGCAAATACCCATCGAAACAACATCTGATTCAAAAATTTAATAACACTTTTAGATATTTAGATGATATATTGGCTCTCAATAATGACGACTTCAGTATCTACACTAAAGAGATTTATCCTGCCGAACTGACTTTAAATAAAGCTAATACTAACAATGAACACTGCCCTTTCCTGGATCTTGATATCTATATTTTTAACGGGAAGCTTAATACTAAAATTTATGATAAAAGAGATGATTTTTCATTCCCTATTGTTAATTACCCATTTTTAGATGGTGACGTTCCCTTGTCACCATCTTATGGTGTTTATATATCTCAACTTGTTCGATTCGCTCGTGTTTGTAAAAACGTATTTGATTTCAACGAAAGAAATCTCTGTATTACTGAAAAATTATTACACCAGGGTTTTCGATATCACAAACTAGTCAAAACATTTACTAAATTTTATCATCGGTACACGACATCATTCGTAAATATAAATCAACATGCAGACATCTTATACGTTCAGGTATTTCACATCCAATATTTTATGGTAATATTCTTTACAAAGCACAAAAATGTCGGCATTCACCTCAAAAGCTAACCAAACTTTTAAACAGACTTATTCGGAAAGGATATAGTTACGATACTGTTGTCAGGTCATTAAGGATTGCATATTTTGGTATTAATATTGATTCACTCATAGGGTCTTTGCATCGGAAATAAACACTATTATTCTATACCAGTTGTTGGCATGATACGGGTTATGTTCTTCTCATATATTTCATGATTGTATGATACTAAACCCCTAACGGGAGGATTGTACTTGATTTTCATATGATGAAGACATAATCTTTCAATCAGTTTAATTGAGGTCTGATGCTGGCATGTCAGTAACTGCTAGTAGTCCTTTGTTAATTTATGTATCATTGTCATTTTGCTTAGTTTCTTTTGTTACCTATTCTGACATCGGACTCAGTTTCTTTTAAACTGAGTTTTACTGTGCGTATTGCTATGTGTTTCTTTATTCTACATTGGCTAGAGGTATAGGGGAGGTTGAGATCTCACAAAACATGTTTAACCCCACCGCATTTTTGCGCCTGTCCCAAGTCAGGAGCCTCTGGCCTTTGTTAGTCTTGTATGTTTTTTAATTTCAGTTCATTTATATGTTTTGGAGTTTAGTGTGACGTCCATTTTACTGAACTAGTACACAATTTGATTTAGGGGTCAGCTGAGGACCACCTCCGGGTGCGGGATTTTCTATTTATATTTTTAAATGTTACTAAAGTGATCGTTTGTTTTTATTTCTAGAAATATCATGTATAAAAGTACTACTTTGATTGCATATTATTGATAAAAATCTATATTTCATAAAGACAAATGTGCAATTTACATAAGGGTTTATATTTGAGGACAACTGGAATTTGCGACAGCTTGAAGGGGTCATATAAATGTTTTTACTCCTTTTAACTATGACTATCACGCTTTTAATGTTAACGAATATTTAAATTTTTATCCGTTTCAACTAAGAAATTTGAATATCGAACCGATTGCTAGCAGCCGGTTGGATATTGAATAACGAACACATACATTGGAAAACTGATGAAGCGAAAATGACAAAAAGTATAACTCTTCAGGCGAAAAAAGTGATGAAGTCAATAGTTCATTAAGTCGTTACAACAATTGAATGTTATTTCGAATCCACAATTACAAATATTTTAGAAACTACATGTATGTTATCTGAAACATACATGTAAATGCATATGTTCTTATCGAGAAAAATGTATAAGAAGCTTGATACTAATGTTAATATTTTTCTGCCGCTTATTGAAAAAAAAGGGGAAAACTCAAGTATTATACAAAATCTAAAGCTCTCCCAATACATTAATTTTCAGAGAGTTCCACGTGATTCTTAGCATGATATAGTTTCCCGAAATCTTTATATGTTATGCAACTAAGTTTTCGGGCACGCCGATGTGCTCATTGTCACGGAACATAGTATATGAAATTAAAGATAAAAATCTGTTTATGTGTGAACATAACAATTCAAGGGAATTGCATGTTCAGGTTAAAAACTTAAAAGGAAAACATGTCTAGATATATTAAGAAATTATCAAAAAACTAAGGATCCGATTCTTTCAGGCAAAGGAAAATAATTCTACATAAATTAAGAAATATTAAGAAATAAATGTTCCAACACCCACAGGCAAAGTTGACCTTAGATGAATTTTGCAATTCCTGTTATAAAATTGAGAATGGAAATGGGGAATGTGTCAAAGAGACAACAACCCGACCAAAGAGCAGAAAACAGCCGAAGGCCGACAACGGGTCTTCAACACTGCGAGAAAATCCCGCACCCGGGGCGGGCTTCAGTTATGCCTTTTGATCATTTAACTAATAACGTTTCTATGTATTTCAAATAAGTTTGAGGGTTCCTGAAGAAGGCAATTCAATTTCAACTGCACGAAACTTATAACGTGTTATTTTATTTTTTTTTTTCAGTAATGGTTATCCATTGAAAGATTTAAATATTTTTTAAGTTTTACTTAAGATCGTCTGATTTGTCCCAACTAAGTGATGTCATATCAAAGTATTCGCATGAAATGTTTATATCGGAACAAGGTAACATTTGAATTTGCCTGGTGACTTACTTCAAATCTGAACTTGTTAATTTTTGCTGCATATCAATTTATTGTGTTGGTATTTTATTTTTTTAAGTACTCTGGTCTAGCTTCGTACATATACAAGAATTGACGCGTTCTTGTGAGGAAACACAGTTGAAAAATAAATTGAGTTTGGCACGTAAGGATTTTTTTCGCATAGCAACATTTTAAATCAGTTTTACACGAAACTGAATAACTCAGCTGTTCTCATCGTTTGTCATCTTAAGAGGTAAATGGTAACTTTATATGGCACTTTTGTTTTTATTTTATCTGTTTTTATAATTACTTTTTACCAGAAGGTTATCTCGTAAACTTTAAATCAATAGCGCCCGTGTGGAGAATGGTCCAAACATTTCGGTAATTTTTCAGATTTTGCAAGAGCCAAATTTTTTTTTACAAATAGATTTACCATTTGGTTGCTTCGTCTTAATCCGTTGTTAGCTTCCTTGTAACATGTTTTAATTTTTTCTACAAATATATTAAAATCTTTAATTGTCAATGTTTTTATTAAAAGGTCAGAGTTTTTTTTCATGGAAGATGTGGACGAAATTCAAATGTGCAATATCATCTAGTGTTTTGTTTCATGCATTGATGAGGAAAGTATCTCTTGTTTATGTGTAACTAGGAATCATTGATGTACGTTTTTCGGAGGTGTAGACAAGTTAGTAAATCATTAATATAGTCAGACCTACGTGCATACGATCAATCATCAGTCATGCCGTTCACAGCAAGAAACATTGCTGAATGATCATCCACTTGCAAGTGAATATTTCGACCTCATTGAATCCGTATTCATGTGATCTTCAATTTAGCCCCTTAGCTGGAGATGGGTTACGCATGTATTCAGCTATTAAAAGGTAAAGAAAAGTCAACAATGAAAGTGAAACGATGATGAATCATTTTGTTGACTGATTCGATCCACAAAAAAATCATTCTTATACAAGTAAAAACGATGATAAACATACTTTTCATCCTACAATATGAAATCAAATAGACCTAAAAAAATCCAAATTGCACGTGGTCGCTATCTATTTATATTTATATTTTTGTTTATATAGGGTTATAAAACCGTCGGCAGTCTTGTGAGGTAATCTCGGTGGTTAATTAGATGATGTGTAGACAACAATACACACGAATTGGTGATACATATTATCGAGTCCATGCATTGTAGATTTTTTTATAATTTGGATATACGTTTTATATAAAAATAAGAAGATGTGGTATTATTGCCAACGAGACAACTCTCCAAAAGAGACCAAATGACACAGAGTAGTATCATGTTTTAAATCAAATATGAGAACATGAATTTGACAGCTAATTCCCTTTAAACAATACGTATTTAAATTTAATACACAAAGTCAGGATTCTACTTCGTCAAAATTATCTCCATTTACGCCGTCCATTTTTTTTTAATACTGAAAAAAAGGCCATTGTAGGGATGACGTACTGTCGATTTAGCTCTTGAAAACCGACAAATTTATCCACATAGCTTCATTACCATTCTTACATGACCGATGTATATAAAAGACACATGTATCTACTAGCTATTAAGCATCATTTAATGTGCTATTAGGCTTTTTTTTTTTTTTATCTAAAACAATTTTTTGATCGGTTGTCAGGAGGAATTTTCGAAAGTGAAAGAAATACTAAAAAAAACTAATAAAATATTTCGTGGAAGGGCAGACTAAATATTTTCAGAGGTTGAAGATGAGATTATTGCCCATTTTAGGATTTTTTCACAAAGAACTGCCGCCGGGGGCAGAGATGCAAATAGATACATGCAAAAGATCATTCTTTTATCTTTCTGTGGAATTGTTTTCGGCTGAATTTATGCTTATGTACAAAAATGATCCACATATATTTGTACCTACCAGAATCGACTATATTGTGATATCTGTCTTTAATTTAAAAGTTTACGAATATCTCGAATTACCATACTATAATTTAAGTCAAAGCACTTATATAAGATGCAAAAAATCCTAAATAACGCACCTACACTCAACTTTTAAAGCCCATAGAAACAGATGTAAACAGTTCAAATATACCAACTTAGCCTTTTTTACCTTCTCTAATAAAGAGTTTAATTTCTTTTGTTTAATATCAACTGGATATCAGCCTGCACAGGTGAATTGTAAATTTCCAACAACAAAAATAATTACACCTACAAGGAAGTAGTCAAAACATATCCGGAAAGTTAGAGACAATGATCAATGACAAAATAATATTCAAATCCGTGTATACATGTTTTTCATTTTTAAAATTTATATATATGAAAGCTATACATTTTTTAACAAATTGAATCCTTTTTCGTAAAATATTTTCTTTTTAGTTTGCGGTCTCAATGACATGCCTTTTTATTCATATTGTTTCCTTTGAATTTCGATTTCTGCTATAATATACGAGGTACCGACGAAGGCACGATTTTAAACTATGTCAGGAACAACAAAGTTCGGAGGGACAATGCAAGACTGACCAACTAAAACATATCTTTACCATATTATCAAATGTACACATCAAAATAACTGATACATACAAGAAAACAACAATACAAACATTAAATCCTGGACAATACACATTTCGTTTTTACAGCATGCATTCTAGAATAAACAAACTGCGGAACATCGAAGTAAATGGATGTAAGAAAATAAGAAAGCAGAATGAAACATATGTTCCTTATATATTTGTGGTATGAATAGGATCACACAATGTAAACGGTGTCCCCTATGAAATTTGCCTTCGCGTTCTCTGTGTACTGTGACTTCCATTTTGCAACAATACATTCAGTTTGGTATGTTTATTTTGTTTTCTGTATATATTTTTCACTTTTTGATGTATCACAGAAGGAATTTTGCATACATTAATTGCATATTTACATAAAAGAAATTAAACAATTTAAAAATGTTTGGGTGTATTGTCTTAACATTCGATGGTGTTTCAATTTTTTTACAATGTAGTTAGAAAATATTGTTAGAAATGCCAAAACATGAAAAAAATTTCCCTCAAAACCATTTATCTTTGATATCAAACAAGCAAGGTTCCTAATATTGCTGTATATTTTTTCATGTAATGTACATACATAGTCGGTTTAGTGGCAAGTGTGTTGTGACTTCGCGTTCAGATCAGTCCAGTGTACTTTGACTTCTTTTACAAGGCAATTGTGAATGTACTGTGACTTCATGTTCAACAAATGCACTATAATTTAAGGCCCTTAAAATTGTTCAATTGTTAGCAGCTCTAGCCTTTGGTATATTATATGGGTTGTTCTAATTTGACTTTTATTAGTTTCACGAAGAATATGTATTCTATGACTTGTAGCAATCATTGTACTTTCAAGTTTTTTTCATTTTTCAAATATTTGTTTTGTCGAGTTCAGTGTGCGAAGGACCAATTCAGTTGCTTTTACGGCAATGAGAGGTAATTGGCACAGAAAGACATACTGAAGCAAACCATATTTCATCATGAAAATAAAGAGATGAGATGCAAATAAAAAATTTAATTATCGCCAACCACTCGTCATAATGGAAATCGAACTTTAAGTTATGCGAAGTTGAAACATATGGGTAACAGATATTAATGGCAATGGAAAAGTATTTAAAGATGTGTCACATTTGAAATCGCCATCAACAGTTACTCCAGCTCATCACAAAATTAAACCACATAACATATCATCACCACCATCTACTAAATTCAGATAATGTAAGGCAAATGCGATATTCGGATGTAACTAAAAAACTTCTGGCAAATTGGGGGTAAATTGTTCCATGGAAGATTTCTTCGATTTATGTCTTTAGAAAAATCCACTTCCAAATTTTCAAATTGAGAATCAACACAGTTCAACTTTTCTGTGCTATCAGGGTCAAATTTACAAGCCAGTCAGCTGTATCAAAGTAATGAGATGAAAGCAGGATTACTTCCGCACATGCTTGAAATATTTTCTGTGATTGATAGACTGAAAAGTTACAAGATTTGTGTAGACGGCAAAAAAAACTGAACATTTCATCTAGATCGATTTGCAGCGGTGTTGATCTGTTTGGTTTTGAAGACAGCGAATTTTGTATTAACGATGAATAAAAGTAAAAAAAAATCCTTAGCATTAAGGGTGCTAAATGAGATAAGCTGTTTCAACTTGAGATGTTCTATATATGCCTTAGTGATATTGATGTGATGTACCAGTTTGTATCAAACGAATGAAACTTTAGATGACTGTCTGAAGAATTGAATTAGTCTGCAGTCTGGTACAAAAGTCCGATGGTTGGCAATAGGAGATACTTTACACATGCAAACCCAATACAACTATGGTGATTATCCGTAGTTCAGGATATACTGTCAAAGAATGACAATTTAAAGGAATATTTGACCGTTAAGTCAAAGCTACGACAGACAAAACTAATACATCGTCGACTAATAGTTTCATACAAAGTTTGCGAGATTATGATATGGAAACTGATAGCTTAAGTTGTAATATGTTTTAAAAATAACTACAACACGAAGTCACAGTACACAAAAACGTGAAGGCACAGTACCGTCTTACAGATTATGAACGCGAAGTCACAGTACACTTACTAAACCGATTACGTATATGCATTCAATGTGAAAAAAAAAGTATACAGCAATATTAAGCATATTTTAGCGGCGATCGATGTCTTTCAAAATTACTTTATTTTTATCAATAGTACCGCTTAAGTCGACGCTAGGGGCCGTCTTGACCTTGTTGTAGGGTATGAATGATTTATTCATTGTTGAAGACCCTACGACAACTGTCAAGATGAAGAACAGGAATAAAAGCCCTGTTCATTGATAATTTTCTATGTTTTCTATGTATTGTGTGCGATTTTGTTCCATGTACATTTACTCCATATCCTTTCATTTTCTAAGGATCATGCTTGTCTTATATAAAATATAAATGATTATGAAGAGGGGTTTTATTGATGCTTTGGCACGTGTAACTATATTTTCTATCTAAATTGTCAAAAATCTTGGAACGCCATAGAACGTTCAGGCAATACACACACATACTTTTAAATGATATTAGTTTTATGTTGATATGCAATTAATATATGCAAAATTCATTCTTTAATACATAATGTTATTAAAAAGTGAAAAATCAACATAGAAGACAAAATTAACATACCAAACTGAATTTATTGTTGTTATGTTGTGTTGCAAAATGGAAGTCACAGTACACAGAGAAGGCGAAGGCACATTTCATAAAGGACACCGTTTACAATAACAAAACATAGTGTGAGGATATTATCAATTATAACATGAAATAATATATAAAATCATGTTTGGAAAATTTACCTACCGTATTAACACCAACAGGAATAGATATTGCAAATCCAGATAAAAGTATACAAAAATAAAGTACAGTTTGTACAAGTAACTGTATATCAACAACAACCATTATATACCGGAACTTGGAAAACTACACATGCAATACCCCCAAGGTGTACATTTTAAAATACAAACACATTAATTTAAGTTTTTTTTAACTTATCTGTAAACAAATACAAGACACCGAGCGAATAAAAATAGTATCTTCAGTGTATTTAAAGCGCAAATCCAGATTGTTCATTTTCACTGCCATATGCGAGTTTTACTATTGTAGAATATAGGATGATGGGAAAACTGTGTTTGTTTACGTTTTGAAAATACAAAATAATCGATTTGAATGTAATTTTTAACACAATTTCATTAGAATATGACTTTACAATGTACAATAATATGATTAAAATCCAAACATATATTATTAAAGTTATTGAAAGCGATTCATTTTGACATTTGGTGCGATGCAATATCACTGTAAGTACGATCATTTCTGATGTGGAATTTTTTTAGGTGCGATGGGTTTTCATTGTGGTTGTATGCGATAATTGGACATGCACAAACTGATAATATTCATTTGATGAATTACATATCGATGATATTTACAATTTGAAATTTAAACCTTATCACGCATGCTTAACCACCGTACAGTTGATTGCGGACGTTGTGCGTTTTCATAAGTAGCATGTTCTTATGTTGTACTGTTACACCACTGTCCCAGGTTAGGGGAGGGTTGGCGCCTTCAAACTAGTTTAACCCCGCCACATTCAATATGTGCCTGTCCCAAGTCAGGAGCCTTTAACTGTGTGGTTGTCTTTTTTTGCTGTTTCTCATGTTTGTTTTTCTTTTATTGCTTTGCATATTTTGTCTTGTGTTGTGCCGTTACACCACTGTCCCAGGTTAGGGGATGGTTGACGCCTTCAAACTAGTTTAACCCCGCCACATTCTGTAAGTGCTTGTCCCAAGTCAAGATCCTGTAATTCAGTGGTTGTCGTCTGTTGCTGTGTAACATATTTGTTTTCGTTCATTATTTTGTAATTAGATTAGGGCGCGGGTTTTTCTTGTTTGAATTTTTTTTACATTTGTCATTTCGGTGCCTTTTAAGACGAAATACAGCTTTATTTTTGATCTGGGTCTCGCTCAGAAAGAAATACTATCCATATTGGCACACTACCAGAAATTTATTATCACCGATCGACGTCTTAAGCGTATTTTGCGCACACTTAAATTGTATCGCAGGAAACATTACACTGACATTCTTGAAGTTGCCGTATTCATTGAAAATCAACTATCCCAATCTGGCTAATTGCATGGTTACAGGTGGATGCATATGAGGGTCTACAAAATGGGCTTGTTGTTTCTAGAGAAACAATAAGAATTTTACTACAGATTCTTGATCCAAAGGGCGTTGAATGCAGCTTGCGACGACGTTTGAAGAGAAGACAATACTTAAGTAGAGGACCAGATTATACATGGCACATAGATTCTTACGAATAACTTACACAATATGGTTTATGCGTGAATGGATGTATCAATGGGTTTTCACATTACATTATTTGGCTTTTTTGTGTCGCTTCATATTCTAGATTAAATTAATAAGTATGACTCTATAGCATTCACAGCGAAGTTTGTTTTCCAGACACTTTTCCTTCTTTATTTAAAAATAAGAAGACGAAGTATGATTGCCAATGAGACAACTATCCACCCGAAACCAATTGACGTAGAATTTACCAACAATAGGTCACCATAATTCCTTCAATCATGAGCAAAACCTATATCGCATAGCACAAACTATAAAAAAAACCTGACATGAAAAACGAGAAAACTAACGGTCTTATTTATGTACAATACAATGGACGAAAACAATGCTGACACACAGCAATAAAAGACAACCAGTGAATTACAGGCTCCTGACTTTGGACAGGCACATACAGTGTGTGACTGGATTAAACATGTTTGCGGGCGCACCCCCTTTTCCTGACCTGGTACAGTGGTTGAATAGCACAACATAAAAACAAACTGTAAAAATCAGTTGAAAAGGGTTTGACTTTTGACTCATCAGATCGAAACAAAAGGCACAAAAACCAACTTACAAAAAGAATGAAGACACAAAGTACAGATCTAGAGTAATCCTAGTTCAAACCAATAATAACTAATAAAAATCATATATCTATAAGATAAGATACACATCCAATGGATTAAGTGTGAGGACGTCATAAACACTCAGAGAAAAATATTATCGTGTGTAATGCCAAACTAAAAGTATCGACAGAATGTAGGACCGTAAATGTACATAGCTGTATAATAATAATATTTACATGTCATGAGTTATGTTTTGATTTATTGATAGCAAAATCAATATAAGTACCGATAATAACAATTTTCAAAGATCGTATTACAATGTTAAATTGTAAAACCTTTTAGAATTCATTTATTCAAAAGATCGTTAAGTTTTCAAGGATCGTATCCAAGTTTATGGACTTTCTAAACAACATCACCTTACAAAATAGGATGCGATATCCCGTTTAGCTTGGAATATCTGTGGGAAAATATTTCAAAATGCCATTTCCTTTATCCTGCAATCAGTCAACTATTGTACAAATAACAGGTACAAAAAATAAATTTTATACCTGTACAAATAAAGTCTCCTGTTACACCACTTCTTTATAATAATGTGGCAGTTATGACGTAAATGCTTAAAATGTTCTTAATAATGAAATTAGAAATTCTTCTACATTCAAATTAATGTTATCCACAGAATGTCAAATAGTAAACAATCTTGTTACTATACCACATTTCATCTCAGCTTAAAACCTCCTATGATCATTTGAAGGTCCCTACAATGTATCGGTTATCTTAACTACGCAGAAACCCATCAAATGTCGTTTGTAATATTTAACAATGCAGAATAATTCGTTTTAATATATCAAACTGAAAAATGATAGATTATTACGCTTTTAATACGATATCAATCCGATATAACTGACATTCAAATTTCGCTTAATATCCTGATTCCATGCTTTCAAATGTTTTCATATTGCAACAAAAATGCAATTGATAAGAAATTGCGTATAGAAGAGCATTACATAAAAAATTCTTGTTTCTACGATTTCCACACAATAATACCGTTGAAAACGGTTCGCTGTATGTTTGTAGGTGTATGATCATATGGTCAGTCCTTTTTGTACTTTCTTGTAGTGGTGTTTCTGTATTGACATCTTTCTGTAATGGAATCTATGATCATTATTGTATATTATTTCACACACTATGAGCAGAGCTTTCTTGATTATTTTTATGGTGCGAGGGTGATGTACTTTTTACCTTACGTTCTCTTTTTGTATATTTATTCCATTTTCATACTGATACGAAGATGTCCAGGAACCCATTAAGTTAAAATACTAGAAATATGAGTAAGTACTAGCATTCAACATTGAAACAAAGCCAGTTTCTTAACATGACAATTTTTTATCCTCGCATATAAAAAATTAAATTTATGATGACACACAAATCAGTCTCCTATGTTTTCTAATGCTTATCGGTTAAGTTCATAAACCATGCATATAATACTATGTAAAAATTAGACACTTCCTTATTGATGAAGACCGCCTGTAACCGTTTAATTATAGTTTGAGTGTTTTGTATAGTTGGGTTGTTGTTTTATTGGCATATACTCAACATCTTCTTTTAAATATACATGGTGTAGATTCTCCGACGAAAAATATCATGTTAATTAATCTATAATGATTTTTAACTTTTTACCTATTGAACAATCCAATGGAGAACATGGATATAAACAATAGTTACAGTTTCTGGTCTGATCATTAAACAATCTTACAAGATTTAGAGAAATTATGTCAACACTGACAGATAAAATGATAAATATCAATAAAGTCGTCGACTAGTAGAGGTAGAATTCATTAATTCACTGCTGGTTATGTGGTTATGGTAGATAAAGCTGAAGATGCTGTTTAAGTTCCCCTTGGATAGAAGTCGACGATTTCTGAAAAAATCTCAGAATTCCTAGGGCAAATTGCTCTACCCATAACAAAAATGCTATCCAACATGCAATCTACAAAGTGACAAATTATAAATCAAATATCACCGAAGTCTAAAATTTATAAAGCACAATATTGAACAATTGTGCGTTAAATCGTGTCACTATCCACATTTCAGCTAATAACTCAGCTGCAGGGTATTAGTTAAATATGTCGCTATTTTAAACTATTTCCGCCCAAAGATTTTATTTTTAACAAGTTTCGAAAATAAGTTAGTAAAATTAATGTAATATACTTTTTTCGCGTTCGTATTTTTTCCGTCATACTTTGATGACTTTTTGAATGATTTCAGTTCTTTAAATTTTGTCAATCATTATCAGTATCAACAAAATACACTCTGGGTTTTGAATGTAGTATTTAGTAGATAATTCGAAGCGAGAAGTAGACTGAATGGTGACCTACTATAAAGTAAGATCATGCTAAAAGGGCAATGATAACGGTAAGTTAACAGACAGAAAATAACGTGGGCAATAGAAAACGAAGACGAAAAGACAGACAACTGCCAACGAGATATTTTGAAATTACACATATAAAAATAAGAAGATTTGGTATAATTGCCAATGAGACAAGAGACCAGATGACACAGAAATTAACAACTATAGGTCACCGTACGGCCTTCAACAATGAGCAAAACCCATACCGCATAGTCAGCTATAAAAGGCCCCGAAATGACAAATGTTAAACAATTCAAATTAGAAAACTAACGGCCTAATTTATGTACTAAATAATGAACGAAAAATAAATATGATACAAATGACAACCACTGAATTACAGGCTCCTGACTTGGGACAGGCACATACAGAATGTGTCGGGGTTAAACATGTTAGCGGCGATCAATCCTCCCTAATCTGGGATAGTGGTGTAACAGTACAACATAAGAACAAACTATGAAAATCAGTTGAATAGGCTTAACTCATCAGATACAAACAGAAATACATATAGCAAAAACACAGAGTAGACGTGGCAGGGCAATTATACACCCCCACAACAAAAAGACACCAAGTACAGTTACTGACAGCTAGTTCAAAGCCAATAACAACTAATAACCAAAATCATGCATCTAAGACTAAAATATCAATCAGGACACATCCAACATCCAATGGATTTAGAGAAAAACATGACCTTGTTCAATGCCACGATACAGGTTTCGACAGATTGTAGAGCCATGGCTATGCATATGTATATAAAAATAATATTTAGTTTGATTTTAATTAACTGATAATAAAATCGATATTAATACCAATAAAAACAATATTTTAAGATCTAATTACAGTGTTGAATTGGTAACCTTTAAGAATAAGTTTATTTAAAGAATCGATAAGTTTTCCGGGCTTGGTAAACAACATCTCCGTAAAAATTAGGATGTGCTATCCCGTTTGAAATAAGTTTTCCACAGGTACAACCAAACTTCAAAACCAAACCTTTATATCTATGGAAGAATTTAGTAAAGGTTTTAAGTAATTTGTGGTAACGAAATCCCTGACTTAATAATTTACCGGTAATACATAGATTACGTTCATTGAAATCCAAAACGTCACAACAGACACGGACATAGCCTATTTGTAACTGAGAGTCAAATAGTAAACAATCATGTTACTAGCACATCTCAACTTAAGGCGTCCTATGAATATTCGAAGGTCCCTACTATGTATTGGCTACTTAAACTACACAGAAAACCGGTCTAAACAATAAATCCGTTGGATATGTCATAGGCGGATCAAGATGGGGGCTGGGCCCCTTTGTGGGAAAAATTTGGCTGATTATATAGGGAATCACTGAGGCATGACTGGAGCGCCCCTCCCCCCTTAGGTCAGTCAGTGGGCCCCCCCTTATGAAAAGTTCTGGATCCGCCACTGTGTGTACTGGTTAATACTTTAGTCTGGGAGAACATGATTTATTTATTAGTTGTATTTGGCTTTGAACTAGCTTTCAGTAAATGCGAGAACTCTTATTTCGGTGCTTTGTGTCTATTTTTTTTTTTATAATACTATAGTTGTTTATGTGCCTCGTACCGATCTTTTGAGTTAAGCTAATTGCAACTGATTTTTACAGCTTGTTCTTATGTTGTACTGTAACATCACTGTTCCAGATTAGGGCCGAATGTTTTGTGCTAACAAACATGTTTAACCCCGCCACATTCGTTATGTGTCTGTTCCAAGTCAGAAGCCTGTAATTCTGTGGTTGTCGTTGGTTCATATCTGTAATATTTGTTATGGTAAATTGTTTTGTTATAAATTAGGCCGTTAATTACCTCGTTTGAATTGTTTCACCTTTTTTTTTTTATCTCGGGTCCTTTTATATCCGACTATACGGTTTGGGTTTTCTCATTGTTTAAAGCCGTACGGTTGCGTATAATTGTTTACATCCACTTCATTATAACTCTGGTGGATAGTTGTCTCATTTGGCAATCATATATGACTTTTCGACACCCTACACTACACTTCCACACAATCTTATCAAACAAAAGTTTTCTTATTTGATTAAATGGTCCTTTGAAAATTCTTATTTACTGCAACTATTTTGAAGCCTTCTCCTGTAATGGAAAAAGGTAAATATGCTTGATATACTAACTTGGACTATGATGAGATGATTAAATGTGAAATTTTATCCTTGGCAACATTTATGTACATTTCGGCAATAAAGTTTATCGACATGTTGTAGGTTTTCCTTGGCTACCAAATGATATCATACTTGCCCCTGTAATGCTATGAATCACAGTGTATGGCCACCTCAGTTAGGATCTGTCTAAAGTTCATTTGATATATAAATTTAATAACACTCGCCGTTAACTTGATTATATTTTTTGCTGAATAATAAAGAATTCTACAATGATACTGCGGAAATTTACACAAAGGAACTTTCTTTGAATAAATCTAATATTATAAATGACCTTTTCTAGATTGAATATTTCAGTTTCACACGGGAAAATCAAAACACAAAGTTAAGACAAAAGAGACAATTTTTCATTCCCTATTGTTAATTTTCCTTGTTTAAAGATTGATGTTCCTGTGGTCACTTTTTACGGTTCATAACTGTAACTATTACGTAGAGGATTTCGTTACCATACATTATTTAAATGTTTTACTCAATTCTTTCATAGATACAAAAAATTGGTTTTGAATTTTGGTTGAACCTTCGAAATTGGTATTAAAAACGGGATATTACATCTCATTTTGATGGTAATGTAAAAAGCCCTTAAATTTGGATATGATTCATGTTAAATTATAGATTCATTGGATAAAGTTATTCATAAAGGATATCACTATAACACCCGCAGTAAGACGTTTGAATATTGTATTCATCGGTCCTCACACTTATTTTTTTTTTAAATCGAAACATAACAAATTATGTATTGCTAAACATTTATGAAAACGTTCCACATCTTGTCGTTATAATGAACTTATATTTCAGACTGTTTGTGACGTGTTTACACTGCCGTTAGACTGGGAAACGTGATTTGTTTATTAGTTGTGCTTAGAACTGACTTTCAGTAACTGCATGGTCTCTTAGATTGGTACTTTGTATCTTTTGTCATCATGTAAGTTATTTTTTACATGTTGTGCCAATCTGATGAGTCAAGCCATGTCCAACTGATTTTTATACTTTGTTCTTGTTGTGTTGTTATACAACTGTCCCGGGTTATGGGGAGGAATGAGGGCTGTTCTTAGTCATGGTCACGTAACTTGGTGTGTAGGCCTTCCGTTTTACCATTCATATAACGGAATGAAATATAGGAAACGTTCATCGGAAAATATTCAAAATAATTTTTTTAAGTTGACCTGTTTTTACGATTATATTTTAATTGAGATCTCTGTTTTTGTTCTATCAAAATTAAATAAATCTGCTTATTTATCCACGGAACTGACGTGCTGTCTACTCAAATGAACCCAAAATCTGATTGGTTGACGAACTATAGGGACACTTTCATGAACACTGATATTGTTGTCCTGCCAAAAGACATTCATACCTGAGGATATTAGTGAATTGGTTTCTTGTTCACTGGATAAATTTCAAGAATACGAAAGGAAATATTGCTTATTTACGGCAGTATTGCCTGTCATGTTCCCTCTATTCTATTAGTTCCCGAAAGATGCTTTGATTGATTATCTGCCAAAGACTAAAAAATTTTCACCCCGACTTTAATAATCGTAGAAACTATATTAAATTTTCTTTAAAGTTAAATCTTTAAGGTTGCACTTTGTAAATACAGCGGTTTCACAAACCACACCTCTTTTGGAGAGATATATAATATTCATAGATATTTTGTTTGTTTACGTACTGGTTCCCAGATATGATCTCTATGTTTCATCTAATAGAGACATAACTTGGGAATGTTACCAGAGGGTGGTAAAGGGGGATCTGAAATAAAAATCGCAAAAACGTTGCACGGAAATAAAAATCGTGAAAAACGAAGCACGAGAAATAAAATCGTAAATAATAAGGAAAAAAGTACTAGAAATTATTACTCAGCCGTTCTTGGAGATCATGCAGTTATGACCTGGTTATTGGTTACCTCTGTCATATTAATTAGTTTCGGGGGAAACTAGCGGTATCTTAGATAAAGTCCAAGTCGCTGGAAAGTTTTCATATTTATTTCGCATCCATCTATTTCAAACATTAAAACATAACTGAATAACAACATAAACACAAGTATAAATTACAATTTCAAAAGACTGATTGACATGCGGAAAAGGAACCAATTACACCCAATTTACAATAACCTTGACCAATCTCACTACTAGCCTTGTTTGTAGTCTGCTCGACTGTCTTCTCTACTACTTGATTGTCTATTATTGTCCTTTGTATTCAAATGAATTCTTTGGAAAACTATTTAGTAACGCTTCGAATACCGGGAAATTAATTTGTTTGGTGTATAAAGCTCATCAATTACTTAATTACTCTAATGGATCACATGTAACTCTGAAGGCAAGTTTGTTTCGCGTTGATTTTTTCGTTTGAATTGTTTCACATTTTGTCATGTCGGGGCCTTTTATAACTGACTACAGGGTATCGGGTTTGCTAATAATGTTGTAGGCCGTATGATTACCTATAGTTGCTGTAATCACCTTTATTTTGACTCTGTATGTTAGGGGACGACCACTTGATATTCTGAGGAGGAGGTGCAGAATTGTGAAAATTAATAGTCTGGCCTGGTTAGGACTTAAAATTAATAACCTCGCCCAAACAGAATGAAAAAATATATTTTACCCAACACAATGTAGTAAATAAAGGTGTACAAATGTAAAAAGTAATGTTTGCACGTCAAAACCGTACAAAGTTGAACATTTACTTCCCTCAGAAAAAAAACCCTTAGTTTTCTCATTGGCAATCATACCACTTCTCCTTATTTTATATATGTCTTTCAAAGAAACAATGCAACAAATTGAAATAAATAAGTATACCATAATCGAAAGGACAAATGCATTATGTAAAAAAAGACGACAATGACGAATGACGGATGTGTACGGGTAGATAATAAACTATACCTTGTCATAAAGATACTAGTATACAGACGTTCATCATGGACTAACATATTCTTTTCATCGATATGGAGTTTTCATCTAGAAATAGACTATACGGACATTCAACGGTAGGGGAAAAGGCTATATAGGTACAAAAATATGCTTCCAATGCCACCCGCACGGTAAACCTCCTTCATGGGTCAGTTGGAATTGAATATTTCAATATTTTAGATGGACCTTCAAATAGATTTCATCTCGTTGACTTTTTTTCTAATGCTTTACATGAATTAGATTGATTTGGAAAATATTGCTTACGTCCCGGGGACACTGTTGTCATGAACAATTGTGACTTTCACCACAGTAGATTCGCCGAAAATACCCTTATAATTATTTTGGGACACCGTCATAAAGATTTATCATATCAACCTCTATATCACACAGACTTGAATACATGTGAAGTATGTTTTAAAGTAATGAGAGTATTTGCTTAGTCATATGAAATACGCACGTGGATTGACTGAAATGGCTATATGTGACGGTCTAGAACAAGTTACAGCGTCGAAGTCTATTTCTATATTTTGTGGATGTGGTTATTTGTAAAAAGACTTGCTGTACTTAGTATGTTATACATATCCTTATAATCAATTCAGTTAAATTTGTACATGTGATTCTTTTGTGAAATGTAAATGTTTTAGGGGGAGGGCGATGGTACAGAGATCTATTGAAAATATAATAGGGAAAAGGAACTTCATATGATTGCTTATTTATAAATCTGACATAAGGTGAATACTTCTTTGCCCCAACCGGTTAGATAAAATAAAATTTAGTCAGAGGCTATTTATAATATAACAATGACTTATCAACTCATTGACGAGTTTATACGGCCAAGCCAACTAATTATCTGGTATTTGAAGCGTTACTAAATAAATTTCTAAGGAATTCATTGGGATACAAAGGACAATAATAGACAATCAAGTAGTAGAGAAGACAGCCGAGCAGACTACAAACAAGGCTAGTAGTGAGATTTGTCAAGGTTTTTGTAAATTGGGTGTAAAATATCTTGTTAGCAAATATTATAAATCGCGTTTTGCCGAAAGCGGGGATTACGGATTAAAAACATTTGACGTATAAGTTTGTGAAGAATGGCTTTCGGCAGTTATTACTTAGTGTCAATTTATCTATATTCTTTGTTACACAATCTTTAATCATAGAGACGGATATAAATCTTTAATAATTAATTCAAATGAAAGGATTATGTATATGTAAGAGAATGATAATCCCTTTCTTCATGATTAAGTACGAGCGTTAGCGAGTACTTATCATGAAGTAAGGGATTATCATTCTCTTACAAACTTAGAATATTGTAAAGTGCTCAAGGCTCAAATGACCTCTTGATTGGTTGTATTCAAGAATTAGTTTCATTGTCAGTGTAATGTTTATAATTGATGCATGACTTCATTTTTCGGCATTTCATTAATGGATTAGTTGTAGTGGTGTAAGGACTTTCTTATAATTTGGGAAATATTAAAAAATGCGTTATATACATTAGGTGACACAACAGTACAAAGAAATGGTAGGAACTGTATATGTTTCTTGATTGTGAGTATGAATGTAAATCATGTTATATTTTAGTGAGGAATTATCCTTTTTGTATTTACAGTTTAAATCAATAAATACATTTGAGTTACAACTAATTTTATTTCACAGCCAATATTTTGGTCCGGCTTTTTAAATCAAATACTATTTCATTATGTCAGAGAAATGTTCTAATAAAAAGCCTTTAAAAGTTTTAGATATATTCAAAACGTAAATCAAATTCCTGTTTTATCTTTTTTATTTTTTTCGGAATATTGGAAATAACTATTCTTTCCAACCGCTGGTTCAGTAATCAGAGTTTTGGAAAGCTAAAGATTTTATAGGTTATTTTTTATTTTTTGTTTTGCATTGCTTTGATATTGTTTAATTTTTAATAATTTAAAGTTATTAATATTTTCATTATAACATTAAAGGTACAAATTTTACTGCACCAGTAAACTTCAACTTATTTTGATTTTTTTGTTTGTTTCACAATTCAACTTTTGGTCAGTTTCAACCACTGTGATAAATCCTTTCAATCTGATAAATGTGCTTCGGGGCAGTTATAACTCATATATAGAAACTCTTTGTTTTGAACTGTAAATAGACCCAAATAATAGGATAATCCTATACTAAGAACATGATTTACATTCATTCTTCAAAATTAAGAGACATCAAATCCTACAATTTCATTGGTCGAGAGCACTTTGCTATATTCTAAAGTTAAGTGATAAATACAAGTAACTTTTGAATAGTGTAACATACAATGAACTATTGAATTATTAAAACGCAATGAGGACTCGGAATGATAATAAAAAGCATGAATTATAAAAATATACAAAATCCTAAAAGTGAACTTTGAACGAACAATTTTCGTGTCATACAGTCATCATTAATGGACATGAAGACCCTGCGGTCAACTTTTAACGTCCGCTAGTTGCATCTGATTTGAAAAAAAAAAATTATTCATAGTAATTTGATGGACTTTATTACATACCATACATATTCAATATCCGGGCTGATTTTGAATAAGTCCCGGTTTACTTTTTAATCAAATGCGGGACAAGCACGAGAAATTAAGAGGACCGACACGAAACACGGAAAATAAATAAGGGGAAACACGAAGAACGCACATCGAACCAAACACGAGAAAACGAGAAATAAAACGTCAAAACACGAAAACACGTGAAATAAAAAGGCCGAAAACGTTGCACGAAAATAACCCTTTACCATCCTCTTACCAGTATATTTACACATGGTTGCAGGGAATTTTGCAATCTAATTAAAATATAGAACTCGGATTTCGTTATACTACATACGATGTAGTATAACGAAATCCGAGTTCTATATTTTAATTAGATTGGGAATTTTGAATTTTGAGGGTCAACTAAAGTGTAGGTAGGGGTAGTACAGAACTTAAGTATAAGTTTAAACTCTTAGAAGTTCGGGGCATATAAATGTTGAAAATATGTTTTGACCTTTGAATAAAATAGTAGTGCATATCAAATTTCAATTCCAGGATATAATTTTTCACGAAACTTCATAGTAAAAGTGGCACAGTTTTAGTCGTAAAGGGAGTTCCTATGGGAAATTGCATTGTCTATATTTACAGAAATGCAACCTTAAACCGTAAAAACGGATGCTGGGTTAGTCCATCTTATGAGTTTTATGAATGAGATAAAGGTGAATACGTTGAGATATAAAAATAAGATAGGCAAGAGTTTGTTATTTCTTACTTTTTGTTTATTGATTTTACCCTCACAGATTTCATAAACTTTTAGAAATGCAAATTCATATTTCTGAATCTAGGCATCGAAATGTTTTTAGGCGCGAGGTAATACACTTGTGGGTCTTCATAGAAATGCATTTTCAATTTTGTTTTGTCGTTATTATTTCAATTATACCCACTGCACTGGTAAATAATATTCAAATATTACCGATTTGTTTATTTTTAATTAATATTATACAGTCCGCCAAAAGTTAAGCACCACCTATATATGATTCCTGATAATTTTTATAAAAGTATTGCTAAATCGTATTGTTTGTTTTTAAATGATAACAATAAGCATACACAATATTGTGTATAAATTTGGTGCAATAATAAGTTCATTTAAACCTGTAAAACGGCTTTTAATTCACCCCATCGTGGTCAGTGTGGAAAACAGGTTTGGGTACATCCAAACTTTCCACTTTAAGTTACCTGCACAGGTAAAATTAACACTTTTTAGCAAGTTTATCTGTGATGCCAAGACGTAAGTTTTCTGAAGCTGAAAGATGGCAAGCTGTTGGCATGTCAACTGCAGGTATGAGCACAAGAACCATTGGTAACAATTTTAACGTCAATCATACAGTCATCATTCGACTTTTACGACGTCAGAGAGTCACAGGAAGTGTAAATGACAGACCTCGATCTGGAAGACCTCGAAAAACGTCAATTCGTAGTGACAGATTGTTGATTCGCACCGCTAGGGCTCATCCATTTACACCTGCAACTCAGTTACGACAGCAATGGCCACCAGGAGGAAGGATAAGTGTTCAAAGTGTTATCCGTAGGCTCCATAACGCTAACCTGCGAGCACGAAGAGTTGTACGACGTCCATATCTGTTACCAAGGCATCGACAAATTCGTATGCATCGGGCCTGTGACCATCTTCTTTGGAACATCCGAAATTGGCGGAAAATTCACTGGTCTGGCGAAAGTCGATTTCTTTTACGGCCCGTAGACGGGCGTATGCGCGTTTGGCGAGAGCGCAATACAGCCCATAACGAAAGGAACATTTTTCCAACTCATGCTTTTGTTGCAGGTGGTGTTACGGTGTGGGGATGTTTTTCGTTGAATTGTAAACTTCATATGCATGTCTTACAAGGGAATATGAATTGTCAGATTTACAGAGACTTAGTGCTACGTGACATTGTTGTTCCACATTTCGATGGCCATCCACTTGCTGATCGTCCCCTGTAAATGGACGATAATGCAAGACCGCACAGAGCAAGCATTGTGACAGCTTACAAGCAGCAAGAGTCAATTGACAGTATCTTTTGGCCGGCCATGTCTCCGGATATGAACCCAATTGAGCATGTGTGGGATGCAATTGGACGAAATCTTAACCGCCGGAACCCAGCTTGTCAAAATCTCCAAGAGTTACGAGCAGCAATAGTTATGGAATGGCAGAGATTTCCACTAGCAAATCTGAGACGCCTTGTCCACAGTATGAGACGCCGTGTAAGAGAACTTTACCGGAAGCGGGGCGGATACACATCATATTGATGCAAAATTTCATGTAGACATTACCAGGTCCTTTGACTTTATGCTATGCTAATTTTGCGCATATTAAATGTTGTTAAACAATAAAATTTTATTGTCAAAGTGAAACTTTTTTGTTGCCCTAACACGTTGCAATTTTTACAGTATTTCAAACATAAATTTAGAGTGCCAAAAGTTAAAAAAAAACTGTTTTAAAACTTGACCTAAATTTTGTTTACGATTCATAATTTAACAAAAGTATAGCACTTGTTAGCTCACTTTTGAGTTTTTTAGTTTAAAAGGTGTTGTAAAATATCATAGATGTTAAATATAGGGTGGTGCTTAACTTTTGGCGGACTGTATATATAAAAATAAGAAGATGTGGTATGATTGTAAATGCGACAACTCTCCACCAGACACCAACATGACATAGAAGTTAACAACTATAGGTCACCGCAAAATCCATACCGCATAGTCAGCTATAAAAGGCACCGAAATGACAAATGTAAAACAATTTAAAAGAGGAAACTAACGGATTGATGTATGTACAAAATAATCAAAACCCAAACATGATATACAGCAACAAACGACAACCACTGATTTACAGGCTCCTAAATTGGGACAGGAACATACAGAATGTGGCAGGGTTAAACTAGTTTGCTGGCGCCAAACCTATCCTGGACAGTGGTGTAACAGTACAACATATTAAGAACAAACTATGAAACTCAGTTAAAAAAAAAAAAAACAATTTAGTCGTATTAAAACCGGATTCGTATACCTTACAAAAACATTTTATTTCATAAAATTATCAAACTGACAAAGTTATTAACATAATGCTCTTCCTTTAGGACGGTAATCAGTTATGTGGCGGGTTTAAAAGCGGCAACTGCTCTTTTTATGATGAACCTAATATGGTCTATGCACAGACAATTGTTGACAATTGACAAATGTGCTTATTTTGGTTTTAGAACATCAAAGAACACACATTATTCTGTCAATATTGAATTTTAGGAACGATGGTACATAGTATAAGAATAAGAAGATGTGGTATAATTGCCAATGAGATAACTCTTCACCAGAGACCAAATGACGTCATAGAAGTTAACAGCTATAGGTCACTGTACGGTCTACCAATACCACATAGCCAGCTATAAAAGGCCCCGAAATGACGAACGTAAAATAATTTAAACGAGAAATCTAACGGCCTGATTTATGTACAAATAAATGAATAAAAAACAAATATGATATAAGTCTTTATGAATATAAATTCGATGGAAATTTTATACCTGCAAATAAATATATATATTTGATACGATTCCGTAATTTTGATTGGTCGGATTATTCAATGTGAAGAGTCAAAATTAATTTTATGGTTCAATAAATTAAAATAAATTATTGCCATTCATTATAAATAAATTTCTATCAAAATAAGGCTCAAAGAACTTTTATATTATTTATATTAACAATAACAACGTACACACATGTTGGCGTATGAATACACAACGTCAGAGTGGGCGTGTCGTCATAAAATTGACAACATTGAAAATAAACGTAATACTTTTAACCAATCAGAAGACAGTAAATACACCAAATTTATTTATTTCCTTATAAATAAAACATCTATGACTGCATGTTGCTCTCCGTGACAACGTGAAAACAATGCATAGAAAAAACGAAATGCTTTATTTGACGTTATTTTATTGTTTTATTGTTGTAGCATTCAAATTTAGTTATAGGAATTGAAGGCTAATTTTTTTGTAATTTTATAGATTATAGCTGTCGGATCATAGGTTCTGACCTTTTTGTTTTTTCTTGCGGTGTTTTTGGTTGTTGTATGGATATCTTTCTGTAATGAAGTCTAGGGTCATTATTGTATATTATTTCATATCTATTAACAGAGCTTTTTTGAACATTTATATGGTGCAAGTATGTTGTATTTTTTACCTCACATCTTATTGACGTCGTTTCGTTTTACATATTTATCCCACTTTCATATCTCTACGAAGATGTTCAGGGATCCATTTAATAGAATACTAGGAATATGATTCTGTATTCAAGCTAGTTTCTTAATATGACAATTTTGTAACCTCGCATATAAAAAATGACATTAATTACGACCCACAAATCAGTCTCCTATGTTTTCTAATGCTTATCGGTTAAGTTCATAAATCATGCATATAATACTATGTTATGCAGACACTTACTTATTAATAAAGACCGCCTGTAATCGTTTAATTATATTTTGAGTGTTTTGTATAGTTGGGATGCTGTTTCATTGGCATATACCCAACATTTTCTTTTAAACATGCATGGTGTAGATTCTCCGTCGAATAATATCATATGTAAATCAATAATGAATTCTGTTTTTTACATATAAATCAATCCAATGGACATAAACAATAGTTACAGTTTCTGTTCTGGTCATTAAAGAATCTTACAAGTTTAAGAGAAATTATGTCAACACTGACAGATAACATTATGAATATCAATAAAGTCGTCAATAGTAGCTAGAGGTAGAATCCATTAATTCACTGTTGGTGATTAAATGATGGTAGATACAGATGGAGATGCTGATTGGGTTCCCTTGGGTAGTAATTTACGATTTCTGAAAAATCTCAGAAATCCTAGGGCTAATTGCGCTACCCATAACAAAAATACTATCCAACATGCAATCTACAAAGTGACAAAATATAAATCAAATATCATTGAAGTCTAAAATCTATAAAGGACAATATTGAACAAATGTCTGTTTTATGTGCAATGAAATCGTGTCACCATCCACATTTCAGTTAATTACTTAGCTGGTGTTCGTTAAATATGTCGCTGTTTTGAACTATTTCCGCCCAAAGATTTTATTTCTAGCAAGTTTTGAAAATAAGTTAGTAAAATGAATGTAATATACTTTTTGCGTCTGTATTTTCCCCGTCATATTTTGATTGCTTTTGAATGATTTCAGTTCTTTAAATTTTGTCAATCATTAACAGTATCAACAAAATACAATCTGGGTTTTGAATGTACTATTTAGTAGATAATTCGAAGCGAGAAGTAGACTGAATGATGACCTAGAGTAAAGTAAGATCATGCTAAAAAGGCAATGATAACGTAAGTTAACAGACAGAAAATAACGTGCGCAATAGAAAACGAAGACAAAAAGACAGACAACAGCCAACGAGATATTTTGAAATTGCACAGCCTATCACTTACTCCGTTGAAGGTGTACACTTATTGGCATTTTATTCTGGGAAAGATTGTTAATTTATTAGCTAAAAGGCTTTCAAGTAGTTCTCATTAGTCCAATGGCTGTTGTTCGTTGCTGTCTGGCAAAATTGTTTTTCGTTTAATGTTATTTGCTTAAATTATATCATTGAATCGTTTCAAATTATATTATCTCGTGACTTTTCATATTATTAATCATTCATGGAAACAGTATATCAACCTGTGTTTACAATATACTGCTTTTGTCGATGTTTTGTCTCATTGACAATCATACAAAAAAGGTCAAACGAACGCAGCGGGGTTGACTTACAACAAAATTGCCATGTAACTGCCGGTTTAAGTCGATGTAGGAGTTTTGGGATGTATAACTTACTTGAGAAATATTCATCATGCGATAGTAATGTCCAGGATGAAAATGTTTGCCAGTATCTTCATTATACCATTCACTCCCTTCTGCATCTGAACAGCTTAAAAGTTCCAACATTTCAACGTTAATTATTGTATATATTTATATACACTAATGAAATAAAAGTAATTTCTATACATAGCTAGCAAAACAAAACAAAATGACATGTTCCCCCATTTACATGTACAATACTAGATTATTTAATAGCCAAATACTAGTAAATAAGAACTACTGTTCCTTTGCTTTTTGTGTTCTTTGTATGTATTCATTTTGAGTCATGGATGGATGCCCTGTATCCAGTCTTATCTATAAGGAAAAAAAGTGTGTTACAATTTAAATATGCCTTCTAATTCCCGTGTTTCAAAAAATTGCCAAATTTATTAAAAAAAAAAACTATTTTGGGCTATACAGACGATATTATTTCAGGGAATACTTAAAAACGTAGTGAAAAGATCCATCAGTTTATTTCAATGAAAGTATGGATGATCTTTAGGTTATATCCTTGTCTAAACGGATTTGTTAGAAGAGGAGTCAGATTAATGTGTCCTGGAACTAGCATGTTAAAAATGACAACGGTTTTCATTCAGCACCGACCATTCATCCTTTGTATGTTTGTGTGTTGGGGGAGAGGGGCATTTTTTTAAAAAATAAAATTGCTTGATTCTAAATTTCTTCAGAAAAAAAATGTTTCACAAAAGAAGTGGAAAAATACTAAGATTAAAAATAAGATGTGGTATAACTGCCAATGAGACACCTGTCAACCAGAGTTCAAATAACGTGGATATAAGCAATTATAGGTCATCTTACGGCCTTCGACAGTGAGAAAAACCCATACTGTACAGTCTGCTATTAAATGCCCCAACCTGAAAAATATGAAACAAATCAAATGAAAAAACTTACCACCTAATTTATAACAATACAATTTATGAAAAACAAATACGACAAACATGAACCATCGACAACCACTAAAAAGTAAAATAACAAAAATACCGACCTCAAAGGAAAATTTAAAACAGAAAATCCCTTATCAAATGGCAAAATCAAAAGCTCAAACACATCAAGCGAATGGAAAACAGCTGTCACATTCTTGACTTGGTACAGACATTTCCTAATGTACAAAATGGTTCCGGTTTTATAGCTAGCTAAACCTCTCACTTGTATAATAGTTTCATATAATTCAATAATATTGAAAACAATATGTGAGCAACTTTTACAAACAGACATAAAAGATAAAAATGTCAAATATTGGCTACAGCAGTCAACATTGTGTTATAATCTTATTCACTATAAAAACAAACAACTATGTCAACAAAGAAAATCAAAAATGAAAATTACAGACTCCTGACTTGGGACAGGCAAATAAAGAATGTTGCGCTTATATAAAGAATAAAGAAATAAGAAAGAATTCTACAGATACAGCCAAACATCCTAACTAACATTTTTTTGTATCTTTGGAAGAATTTAGTAAAACTTTGTTGATTATTAATTTGTGGTAACGAAATCCCTGACTAAATAATTTATCAGTTATAAATAAATTACGTTAATTGAAATCTAAAACGCGACTACACACGGGCATTGCGAAAAAGTTGAAAAATATACCGTAAGAAGGAGCCAAAAGAATATCACCGTCCAAAAAGGGAAATTAACAAAAGGAAACGAAAAATCGTCTCTTTCGTCGTAAATTTCCCGTGTGAACCTAACATATCCGAATCTTAAAGAAAAGGCAATCATCGCTGTCTGTATTATATTCATTTAAAGTTAACTTCCTTTGGGTAAAATTAGAAAATTATAGACTATTTAAGAATGTTCGCTGATCTTGTTTTTTACTTTTTGTCAGATATTTGGAATCCTCTGGATTATTTCATGTAGTGTCATTAAAAAGTTTGCCTGCTTACCCCGACTTTTCTTTTCATAATTTCATGGCATAGAGTTAAAAATACTTTTTTGAAAATCTTATAAAATTCTTGTTATTTTTACATTGTTTTTTAAAGAAAAGAAAAAAAACAAACGTGCCAATGTTAAATGTATGAAAAATCTAGAGAAAATAAATGTCCGTCAAATTTTCAACGGCTTACATCTCAAAAAAAAGAACACGGACCTTTTATTTTTTCTGCTTTTTTAGTTTGCACATCATGGCAATGCATTACAGTCTTTTAAAAAGCTAGATATTTGAAACAGATCAGTCAACATCCTAGGTAAAGGCAGAAACATCATCACAGTAACCTCACCTCACCTCATCTATCATTTTCATGCCTGTCGGCATTTAAGGCCCGGATACATTCTTTCCATTTTACACGGTCTTTAGATGTTATCCTTGCTATATATAGCTCAGCTGTTCCACGCAAGTGTCGTTCTTTCTCTTTCCATGTGGTTTTGGGACGTCCAACCTTCCTTTTCCCTCTGGTTTCCATGTTAGTGCTACTGCACTTATACTGTTGGTATCCATTCTTAGTACATGGCAAATCCATCTCCAACGCTGTTCCATAATTTCCTTGTTCCAGCTTTGATGTGAAGGTTTTCATTTGATATGGTGTAGGGCCTTCTTATTCTCAAAATTTGTCTTAGACATCTACTTTGAAAGGTGTTTGATTTCCGTTTGTCTTGTTCTGTTGTTTTCCAGGTTTAACATCCATACAGTAGTACCGATATAACCAAACTGTTAAATAACTTAACATCTGTTTTAAATGAAAGCGCTGATGATCTCCATATTTTTCTTAACCTGCTAAATTGGCCTTTGGCTTTCTTGGACCCGTTTTTTTTATATCATTGTCACTCCCACCCATTGTTGTTACTATTCCTCCTAGGTAAGTGAAGGTTTCAATATCCTCTAGGCCTTTTCATTTAACTCCACCGGGTTGTTATGAGTGGTGTTCATCCGCATTACTTTTGTCTTGGACGTATTTATCTTCAATCCTATCTTGCTGTCAGTTTCTTGAAGTTTGCTTGTGTTCAGCTGTATATGTTGAAATTTGCAAAGATAGTAGTGCAAGGTCATCTGCAATATCAAGGTCTTCTAATTTGGTGGTAAATTTCCATCTTATTCCTGTTTCATTTTCTTTTGTTGTTTGTTTCACGACATGGTCAATGGCGAACAGAAATAAAAAGTCGGACATTATACAACCTTGCTTTACTCCTGTTTTTACTTTCAACCATTCAGACTGTACTCCTTCGTCTATGACTGCACATTCAAATGTATCGTAAAAGAGTTTTATAACTGTGATGAGTTTGTCTGTAATGTGGAATACTTTCAAGATGGACCATAAGCCTTCCCTGTGGATGGAATCAAATGCCTTTTCAAAGTATACAAATTTGATGTATAGAGCAGCATTCCATTTAGAAAATTGATAAACATTGTTCAATGATGTTTCGTAAAGTGAAGAGTTGCTTAATAGTACCCTTTTCTCCTTCTGAAACCAGCTTGTTCTTGTCTAAGCTCTTCCTCTACTCCTTCCTGAATTCTTTGAATGATGATTTTATATAATACCTTCAGGTCTTTTTCATATATATATAAAAAAAAAAAAAAAAAACACATGCCCCTTCAATAGATGAACGGTCGGTGCTAACATCATTTACCTGTATGTTACTTATTTTGAATGAAACGTTTCTTTATTATAAGCTTTTTCACTTGTTCACTTCAACCAAATGTGTGTTAAATAAATAAATAAAAAAGCTAAATTTAGCCATGTAGGGTCAATACATAAATATATATTCACAAAAAAAATCCTAAATTCGTTATTTTAGACAAAAAGGTAGCTTTTATCATTTACAACAGATAGATGGATGGATGAATGGTTGTTTAATGTCCAGTGGCAAATTAAATGCATATTCACGGGACGAGAATATGTTAGTGCGATATGAATATGAATCCTGCTTTGTACTAGACCGACACGCTGAGACGGATTTTTAACTAGCTAGTTCACAAGGTAACAGTCCGCAGAAAGACATGTCACCTTACCCGGACACATTATATCGACTCAGAGCAGACCAATTTTTGCTCTTACTCCTTAATGCCGCGTGTTTAGCGGAGAAGCAACAAATACCAATTTTACAGTCTTTGGTTTAACCCGGCCAGGGTTCGAACCCACGACCACCCGTACTCGAGGCGAACACGCTATACCACGAGATCACCGAGGCGATTTCTTTACAGTGCAATAATATAATGAAAAGCAAAGCATTTAAAGCATTAAAGTAATAAACAACAAGTTTGAGCTTTTTAAAAAGCTGTGGATGCTTCGCTCTATCCTAATTTAAGGTAATACGTGTGCATGTGGTTTGGAAATGTGGTATTTTTAGATATTGATTGATATAAAATGGATGTCTTAGACTTGGAATATCAATTTTTGTATATATTAAGATGAACTTTTCTAAAATTTTAAACTGGCTGTTCAGTGTTGTACGTTATACACCCATGCTTTTAAAAATTTTCGATTTACTTGTTGAAATTTAAAACATTTACAAAACACGACTCTCGAGGTGTGCCTCTCTGGAGGTGTGCCCAGATTGGCAGAAGTTATAAAATACAGATAATGCATTTTTGTAAACATTGTATAGGAACATTGTTTAGCTAAACAAATCGTGCATATTACAGATTAACAAAGCAAATAAACAGGTGTTAAAAAATTGATATTTCAATATTGAATTTCAGTGTGCAATATTTGCATAACAAAACGAACATGAATTAATAACACTTGATCGGAACTGAAATACACATAGTTAATTTTCCGGCATTTAATGTCTTATCCTGAGACGAGAAAAGTCTGTAATTCTTTATCCCATTTAAGCCAATAGCTGTTGCTGTATCTCAGCCGAATCATAAAGCAACCAATCAGAATCTTTATGTGATAAGTAATTATTTCAAGATGGCGTGTATATCGACTGAAACTAATAGCTCCGCACCGTGATGCGAAGCAATAACAATATACCACTATTCTTACTGTGTATAATATTCATGATTTTTCAACAGTCCATTACAAAACTTTTTGAATCCAACAGATATCATACATGCAGCTATAAATGACATCAATGCCATAACGGTATTTGTTATTACATACGGCAAAACCCACATCTGTGCTCTGAAAAAAGGGAAATTGATAAGTTAATAAACTGACAAAAGAGTTCATCTGGTTACAGATAATACAGGATACAATCAAACTGATAAACTGACAAAAGTGTTCATCTGGTTACAGATAACACAGGCTACAGTCAACCATATTTTAAAAAGTGAGGAGTCTGTGAATTTTTAAACCAAACAATTAAGTGAAAAAAGAATGTCAAGCCATAGAGAGGATGGGGAATTAATCACAATATTAACCTTTTACTTGACTTCTTATAGAAGCAAATATCTATATATTGTGCATTTTTTAATTTCCTTTGTTCTTCACTCGAGAAAATAATGAGAGGTTGAGTACTAACATAAGATTTTTTAACCCTGCCACGTATTGTGTGTCTATTCAGTGGTTTTATTTCTCCATGGTCTCTCAATTAAAATTTGGTGTTCAAATGTGTCAGATATATATATTATATGGTCGTCTGTTGTCTTTCAATGGCATATTTGCAAATACTTTGTTTTTGATTGTGTCAACTCAGTTGAACGTGAAATACTAGAACAAGAGATATAGGTTATAGATATTCGGTCAAAGATTCCTATACTCTTACTTAGTTAAATTTTACCTTGTTGTTTGGCTTCTTCTCGATTGAATTAATGCGTACACATAATAACTACCAATTGCCAGACCGTACAGTATACAGCCTACCACACTCATGTACAAAGGGAAATTACAGTTGTTTGAACTAGATACCTTCTGCAGAATGCCATCCTCAAAATGTGCATACAGCAGACATGAATTGTCGAACTGAATCTGAAAAGGGGAACTTAAGGTCATTTAGATTTAAAGTAAAATCACTTGATAAATTTCCGATATAGATATTTTAGTATTTTAGTTTATAGATATAAGAAGATGTGGTATGAGTGCCAATGAGACAACTCTCCATCCAAGTCAAAATTTATAAAAGTTAACCATTATAGGTCAAAGTACGGTCTTCAACACGGAGCCTTGGCTCACACCGAACAGTAAGCTATGTTTGTTTTGTTTGTGCTTGTGTTTTTGTTATATAGTAAACCGTTATTTAAAAAACTAAGTTCTTTTCCGGTGCTTATTTTTATTATATGTCAGTTTTATGCACCTTTTGTTTGTCCACTGGTCGAAATAAAAAAGTTTCTAAAACTAGTTTAAATTCAGGCAATAGTAGTTAACCGACGTTCCAGTATTCGTACAGCTGTTATCCTAATGCTAGCAAGTTAAAGGTTTGGTTGGCTTGCTTGCTTTGTTTGTATTAATGTTTGCTCAAGCATTGTAATTAAGATTGACATCCGAAAACAATATAAAAAGGCGGATTTAAACTTGTATACATTATATTTAAATTTGATTGGACTTTATCAAATAATCAAATTTACCTATACACAGGTTTAACTCCGCCTACTTATATTGTTTGCAGATGTCAATCTTAATTACAATGCGTGAGCAAACATTTATACAAACAAAGCAAGCAAGCCAATCAAACCTTTAACTTGCTAGCATTATGATAACATCTGTAATCGATTACGAAGATACAAATCAAGGTAACAAACAAAAAATGAGGGAATCACATTCACTCCAAAAGGAGCGAGACTGGATTGGTCGACAGGGTAAGTGTCTCCTGCTATACATGCATTACCAGCTATTTTGCAAATCCACAAGGTCAAAATGTCAAAGTCGGTCCGGTCAATGTTTGTGTGCCTTTCCCAAGTAAGGAACGGTTAAAGGTCTGTGGATAACAAAAGAGAAAACCAACGGCCTGCTTTAAGCTGATAATACTTAACGAAAATATTAACCAAACTACAACCAGGCACCTGACCTACGACAGACACATAGATAATGTGGCTGCATTAATAATGACTGTGAGTGCTTAAATCTGGTGCTTAACCTTGGACCATGGTGTTACAGGAGAACATTAGAACAAACTGCAAAAATCAGTTGAAAAGGGCTTAACACATCAGATCGGTACTAAGCACAAAAAACAACTTTCAAAATGACAGGAAACAGAAAGAAATCTATAAGTAAGATATCTAAGAGTGATTGCAGTTACTGAAAGCTGTAGTTCAAAGCCTAATTTCAACTAATAAAGGGACCATGTTTCCCTAAACTAAAATACCAATCATTACACCCCATACAGACTTTGGTGTTTTAAAAGACAATATACGCAGTTTGGAAAAGGCATAACTTTTGCAATGTCAAAATACATGTTTGAACAGGATGCAGGATCATAAGTATTTTAAAATAACTTGATACCAATAAAGTTTTGTTGGAAATTTAACTTGAATATAAAACCGTTCTGGAGGTCCCAACACACAGGTGCTCACAATAATCGGGAGCGGGGTCATTATTGCTCTAAGAATGTTAATATTCCTCGGATTATCAACGGCTTATGTAATAAAACGTCCACTGTGGAATGACGTACTAGCTGTTTTAATTTTCCAAACATTCTTAATGTATTGTGTTACTCCATATCAAAAATAATGAGATGTGGTATGATTGCCAAATGAGACAGCTATCCACTAGAGTTCACATGACGTGGATAAGAGCAATGATATGTCACCCACTGTACGTCATTCAACAATGAGAAAACCGATACCGAATAGTCCGCTATAAAAGGCCCGGACACAAAAATGTAAAATAATTCAAACGAGAAAAATAACGGCCTCATTTATAACAATACAATATACGAGAAAATAAATATGACAGACAGCAACCATACTTGTTTCTTATCCATAGACCTACCTGCGATACTCCTAATGGTATACTTATAATGAAACCACAAACAAATATCAGAAAATACAGTATAGTTTGTGCAAGCAAATGTGCATCAATTGGTTCCATCGAGAAGCTTTTATCATCTATATCCTTGTATAAACGTTGTATAATCGAGATATTGTAACATCTATATATTATGTTTATACTTGTCAAGTGATCCACTGTATCTTACTCTTGTTATAATCTTTTATCATTGGGGTTAAATATCAACGTTTGATTAAAAAAACAATGTATTGTAAACAGGGGGGAAAAGTGGGGTTAAATTGGATATTTCAAAATTAATTCGTGGCACGTCTAAGGAAGCAGTGTTATGATTAAATTTGAATATATAAATCATTATCAATCCCATTATAACTGTGGTTCTTTGAATTATAACCTTTATACTTTATTTGGTTCTGAATAAAAGGAGACGTGTGGTATGAGTTAATGAGACAGAAACCAATCGACAAAAACTACATATTGTATAGACACCCGTCTGTTGTTGAAGATTGTATGTTGATCTATAGTTGCTTACATCTACGCCCGTCATTTGTTCTCATGTGAATAGTTGTATCATTGGCAATCATACCACATCTTCTTATTGATATAATCAAGATGTCCTTTGTTTTTTTGTGTGTCGTTGGACTGCTGTCACATTGTCTAATATTACTCTAACATCCAACACCGCATCAAATCGCAGTCACTGAAAGCAAGCCCAGATCAATTAATCTGCTGACGGATCTGACTACGATTGTACTCTTTATGAAAGAATAAAATTCTTCGAAGGAAAACATCTCCATGTTAATATTATGATTTAACGAGACTTTTGTGTGCGTGTGTGCGCGTCTTATAAATGATGCCTATTAATTCCTTATTATGCATGCAAAAGGTATGGGTATGGTTTATTTCCACTTTATTTGATCAATCCGTGACCATGATCAGAATCGTTGATTAGATGATACCTGCTGATATATGAAAAAGTCAAAATTATATCACTGTGTCTAAACTACCCCGGCAAAAAATATTTGAACTCAATAGTATCTTATATCAACTACGGTGACGGACCTTCAACAGACAGAGAAAATGTATGATTTCTGTTCATTTATTTGTTATTTTGATGATATTGAAGAATATAAATACACATATAAACTATTTTCGATTGTGAGATGTAATATTTTCTTCGACCGTTTTAGATAAACGGAGAAATAAGTAAAAAAGCACGTCAAAATGATGAATTGAGTGAACCTTGACTCGATTTTTTTTTTTTATTTCTTGTTAAATTGCGCACATTGTACGGAAAGAAAGGTGCGGAAAGAAAGATATAAACATGGAGATTGCAAGACTAGTCATTTTGAGCATCTCAATGTTTGTATTTATGTGCATGGAACGAAAGAAATGGGTCATGTCAAAATTGAAGGACCGGTTTTGTCAATGTATGATACGACCCGGTTTCGTCCTAAAATTTCACAGAGCAGGACCCAGCTTTTCGTTGAAAATAATGCATAATCGTATAACGTAAATTAAAATCCGTCATTCAACAGGAGTTTGATGGCCCGTTGGAAAACGGTTTCTTAAAGAGGACAAATAATCATTTATTTGAATACAGCAGTCAACAGTGTATATGTCACTTATATAAAAAAAAAATAACTTTCAACCAGAGACCAAAGGACGTTAAAGTTAGCAACTATAAGTCACCAGAACCGTATAGCAAATGAAGTATTCAAATTTTCAAGAAATAAGGTTGGCTTCAATTACATGATCTAATTCATCAAACAAAACCGATATCTTATCAGTATAAAATTAGAGCACAACTGTCACAATTTATAACTCCCGATATATTGGCCAAAAACATGTGACTGCCGCGAATGCATGCTCCTAAAACTGATTATAAGTTTACAATAGTCTAATTGTTTGTTGTTCATCTGCTTCTGACACATGGAGGATTATTTTTATACAAATTAAAAAAAAAAGCATACTGCAACATTGTATCCAGAAGCATCGTCCCTTTGTATTTCCTTCAGATGCACAACTATAGCTATATCAGCTGATAAAGATGTTATAGAAAAGGGAAGTTTTTTATCTGCATTAGACAATAGGAAAACTATAACACAGGCACTGACATTATGTGGCTTCTGCTGTTGATCAACCGACTCTAACAACTTTTTTTATTCGATTATTTCATTATTTCTACAATAAGTTACGTAAGTTAACTTCAGTGATAATGATGATGATGATGTCACGGAACCCGAGCTGCATCGCTGGACATAACAATCCAATTGTACTTATTCTGTATCTTATTTACATCTATACAATATATGTCACATTATATTATATACTGTATAATGTATCATGTTTGTTGCTTAAAATTTGATCAATGTGTATGTTCGGTGCTTGTAAAAGCCCACTGTGCGACCATGATTGGGATAATAATTTTTTGATTTGATTCTAATTTGATTTGCTCTGTTTTGCAACCGTGAAATGTATGGTTAAAACAGTGCTGTAACTGAGTGCTTATTTCTTTATCATAAGTTCGACAACGATACTGAAAGATACTCTTTAAGATTAAAAACTTAATTATAAATTGTTTTCCTCACACATTGTTGTCGATATAATGGAATTATATGCGACTGTCATCTTCTTCTTCCGAATACGGGAGTAGACTCCTATGTCTGAGGACTGTAAAACTTTCCGAAACTTGTGTGCAATGTACATATGGACTTAATTAAAACTACTATAAACAATAAAATAAAATAGTCTTTTGAATAACATATATACATTATGTACACTGGCCTTTGTGGTTTAATAAGTTGGTGTGGATCCTTCAAATGTTTGAAGGATTCCAGGGTTTCAGACATACCTAATGCTGCCGGTAGTGAATTCCAGTCAGCGATGGTGTTTGGATAAAAAGAATATTTATAGAAGTCTTTATTAGTTGCAACTTGCCGAAATTTATGTTGCCCCCTAGTACGTCTGTCATACAAGTGAGAGGTTTAGCTAGCTTTAAAACCAGGTTTAATCCAATATTTTCTACATAAGGAAATGCCTGTACCAAGTCAGGAATATGACAGCTGTTTTCCATTCGTTTGATGTGTTTGAGTTTTGGATTTTGCCATTTGATAAAGACTATCCGTTTTGAATTTTCATTGAAGATAATTGAAGTTCGGTAGAATAAGAATAAGAATAAGAATAAGAATATTTATTAAATCCAATCAAAGGGCCCGTTTCCGAGCATATACATATATATATAATATTAATTATACAGTAATTTAAAAAATATATTACATTAAATATAAATGATTGAATAACTATACTCCATACTAGATGGTGTTTGAAAATAAATAAAATAGAATATTTTGTCTCTAGAATACATAAAAATTAAAATTAAAATAACCTACATCACTACTCTGTATATTTAGTTTTGGAATGCAAATTTTCTCTTATTTCAAAACAAGTACTTATAAATCTTGACACTGACAAATTAACATTTTCAGACTCACATGACATCAACCAAATAAATTGTTCATACTTTGAAATATAAGGGAAGTTTTACATTGAATGCTTGCTTCATTAAGAATAAAATCTCGTTCTTTTCATATGTAGTGCATTCTATTAAAAATGAAACTCGTCTTCAACCTGCATATTTTACACTGCCCACACAATCTTTTATCTTTATCGATTCTTTTATATCGACCTTTCTCAATAGCTAACTGATGAGCACTGATTCTAAATTGAGTTAAGCTTTTTCGATACTGAAATTTATTAACTTGACATAAATATGCTTCCCTTTTGAAGATGTTTTTAAATTTAAAATAAGTACGCAATTTTCCTTTTTTAACATTTGCATTATCGTCTATAGTATTTTTCCAATAAATCCTATATCTACTAATCAAAATATTTTTAACTTTTTCAACGTCAAAAGTTTCTATATCAACATCAATACATTTTAAAATATATACAATATTAGAATACCAAGATGACTTATTACATGTGTGATTGTCAATACTTGTGAAAAGGGCTTGTTTTAACAAATGATCCTTTTCTAAATCATTAATTCTTTGCAAAAACTTAAGAATAGAACAAATAATGTCAATATGCAATGGAGTACGACCTAACTCTCCCATAACAGCTAAATTACATGACTTTTTATTTACCCCGAGAATGTATTTGTAGAACTTTAAACTTAAGTTCTCGCAATCAAACTTACTAAATTTTTCTCAATATCAAAGGGCCGGGTTGTTTGTTTGACATTTTGAAAATTAAAGGTACAAGTTCCCCAAATTTCTGAGCCATATGTTAAAATAGGCTTTATTGTGTGGTCAAAGATATGTAAACAACTATCAATTTTGGGATGTTATCACCGAAAGTACTTTTTAACTTGAAAAAAGCTTTTAACCCCTTTGATACAAATCATATCTAGCTGTAGAAAAACTTCCAGAAGCAGAAAAAATAACACCTAGATATTTATAATTTCTAACATTTTCAATTAGTTCACCATTGAAATAAAAGTTACTTTTAATTATTTTACCACCTTTGTTAAAAATTACAATTTTTGTCTTCTTAAGATTAACCTGAATACACCAACTTTTACAATATTCTTCTAGTTTATTTAAACATCTACTCAAACCTGTTTGACTAGTAGAAAGAAGCACAACATCATCGGCATACATTAAACAATTAAGTTTTGTACTTCCTATTTCAGCTGGTACACAGCTATCATCAAAAATACACGGCAAATCATTAACAAATATCTTGAAAAGATTGGGACTTAGATTATCCCCTTGTCTAACTCCAATGTTAGCTTTAAATTTATCTGTTAATTTATCATTTAATCTAACTTGTAAAAAAATATTATTATACATGTTCTTAATAATATTATAAAAATAACCCCCTATCCCAATGTTTTGGAGTTTTAACAATAAGGCTTCATGCACTACAGAATCAAAAGCTTTCCTAAAATCTACAAAACATGTTTATAAGTAAGTTTTGTTTGCTATACACTTTTCAATTAGGGTCCTCAAAATAAACATATGATCTACTGTTCTTGATTTTTTCTGAAAACCAATCTGTGATTCAGAAATTACATTAAACTTAGTCAAATAACTATCAAATCTATTATTAAGAATGGAATTAAACAATGATTTTTTGTTATTTTACTTTTTATCAAATCTATTAACTTACCAGGCCAGAACATCCTTATTTAGTGTCATATTCTGATTAAAATTGTTCCATGAGTTTCGAAGGTAAAGATTTAAAAAACAAATTTAAAGTTCATTATACCTGTCCGCTAGCTAATTTCGGTCATTTTGGCTCAAATTGAAATGGTGATAAAATTGGTAATTAGAGAAACCCGTTTACGGAAACGGAACACACATTTGCTTCTGCGCATCGCCCGATCGCCATTTGTCAGAGGATTGCAGACGAAATACTGATTTCTTACAAAAAATGTAGCATTTTGATGCTTTCAGATTAATGTCTTCGGCTTTGGCTATGTTCAGAACCAAAACAACTCATGGGGATATTAAAAAATCAGCACAGAAAGTTTCTGATCACAAGAAAGACAGTATTACCAGGCTGAAACACCTTCGGCTTGTGATAGGTGCGGAAATAATTTTAAACCCTTGAATCCGTGATTGTTATCCGGCTTCTCCTTTACAAAATTTTTTATCAAATGTAATGGAGATGATCTTTATTGAATTACTTTAGGGATATTTGTTCAATTGTTACACTGAAGTCTTCTGATTTTGGAAAGATTGGAACTATTGTTCCAATTTCCTCAGTCCTCAGCCTCATCCACCATGAATCATGATGCAACCCGGTTAGCCACAAATGTCTATACACACTGACTTGCAGTTACCACTACTTTCCATGTCAATGTCAATATGCCCAAATGAACTGCAAATATTTTGTGTTCTATATCTTAAGAGCAGTTTGTTTAAGACTATAAGAGAATGAAGTGTTTAGCCCTAATGGCACAACATAAGATTGCTAGATTTATTCTACAATTACATCTTAGAAAATTTGTGTCATACATGTACATGAATATTGAAATTGAAAAACTAGGTTTTTTAGATATTGGTTATGGTAATAGAGTCAAACAACTGAGACTCAATCATGTCTTCAATATTTTTACCAATACATGCCCAAATTATTCACATACTAATTTTGTTAGAAATGAAACATCTTTTAACACAAGATCTAGTAATATGAATTTTTATATACTTGGAATTAAAGGGTATGAATCTACCACTTTTTCTATAATGGAATAAAAGATTGGAACTCAATACCAGAAATAGTTGAAAGTTGCTCAAAGAAATATAATTTTAAAGTACACAAGTAAAAACATGTCGTCGTCCGAAGACACATTTGGTTTCCGGACAATAACTTTAGTTTAAGGGAATGGATCTCTATGAAATTTTACAAGAAGGTTCAATACCACATAAGGAAGGTTGGGATTGATTTTGGGGGTTATGGTACCAACAGTTTAGGAATTAGGGGCCAAAAACAAGCATTTTTGTAGTTTCCAGACAATAACTTGTGTGTACCTGTATGGATCTCTCTGACATTGTACCACAAGGTTTCATATCGCAAAGGGAAGGTTGGGATTGAGTTTGGGGGTAATTGCCACAAACATGCAGGAATTAGGGGCAAAAAAGGGGCCAAAACAAGCATTTTTCTAGTTTCAAGACAATAACTTGTGTTTAAGTGTATGGATCTCTCTAAAATTGTACTACAAGGTTCCATACTACAAAGAGAAGGCTTGGATTGAGTGTGGGGGTAATTTCTCCAGGGGGGGGAGGGGTATTTTTCCAATTTCTTTAAGGGGTTCATATTTTTTTTTTCAAAATTTTTCAAATTTCAAATTTTTGAAAAGTTTCAAGAAGAAATCTTCCATTGCACAGTATTGAGCAATAGATTTTTAAGATCTTTGACCACATTTATTTTGTGTCAGAAACCTATATTATGTCAAAAATTTGATCACAATTCAAATTCAAACAGTGTCAAGCTTGAAAATTGTGTCCAAATTTGCCCCAACTGTTCAGGGTTCGACCTCTGTGGTCGTATCAGGCTTCGCTCAGTGAAGCATTTTATTAATGGATAAATTTAAATCCATCTTTAATAGTGAATTTGTTTTCTATTACTTTTATTGAGGCTTTGAGCCTTTATCTGTGATATTTTTAAATAATTTTTGTCATTTATATGTGTCGAGCTTGGTGTGAACTGGTAGTCTCATTTTAAAAGGACAGGCTATAATCTTGCCGGCGAAATGACGATTTAAGTCGCCAAAGAATTTTGAAAATCGCTAAATCTCGCCGGCCGACTGACTTCATGGCGAAGTCAAATCGCTATAACAATCGGTAAAAGGGAGACAAATGGTGAATTACAAGTCTCCCAGGTAAAAAAAAATGGCGACTAACAAGGAAAATCGAGATTTTCGAAACAACCCAGGACTAATACTGTCGACGATCAAATTAAATAAATACAACAGCGACTTTGAACATCCTCGGATATAACATTCAAAACTATTCAAACGGAAAACTGACTGTCTGTTAAAGTTATCATTTTATGATGATTTTCATCTGATGATGTTGCGTAATCACTCAGCTGATTTGTTTTATTTTTATTGATTACGAGTCGATCAATTGTACTATTTGGTAGGTTAAGGGTGGGAATTAACGGTAGATTTATTATATTCATTGAATAAAAATTGAAATATAAAAGGTAGAAAGACAGCTGATGGATAATGTGATTGCAAACGTACGACACTCGACCAGCTGTGATCAGCAGTGGATTTTTTTTTCACGACCATTTCGTTGATAGGGAAGATATCTTTAAAAAATGATAGAAATTAGCTCTTTATCGGTTAATTAATATGTGATTGACAGATATTTTCATTTATAGGCTAACAATCTTTAACAAGAATCTCAATTTACAACTGCATGTAACATGATGTCCTGGACATTCAATAATGTTTTGCAAAATAAGGACAAGTGGTGATATAAATTAAATTCCCAGTCATGTGAAATTTATCAGGTAAACTGGGAGTCATATTTTTCTGGACATTTAAAAATAAATTGAGGCAGATGCACATGAATTTAATGCATCATAATATTACTAGGCTACTCCCTCATGTCCCAAGCAACAAATTTTATTTAAACTTAAATTCAAGTTGACAGTACAAATGGTATCAATAAATAAAAAACAACTATATTGTCTATAAACCTTTTTATTAAGAACTTTCTATATATACATTTTGTACAATAACATGAAAAAACTGCAAGTATATTTTTTATTGCATATAAAACAATTTCCTTAGTGATAAGCACGAGAACACTATGCAACCGAAACGGTAATGGAATCTCACTTCTCCAAGAAATTGGCCACTTCTCCCTTCTTTCTCGTGGAAGGAGAAGCCACTTCTCCCTCTCCAAAATCCTAGATTAGGCCCTGAAAGGACCCCACTGGAAATAAGTTTCATTAACTTTTTTGGGTCATCCTAAGGTATTAGGCTGCAGTGGAAATTTATAAATTTAATTAATTATTTACAGTCGAGTCTAAAATTGAAATAATGAAAATTTACATAGTTTTATCTTTTAAATTAATAATTTTAGAGATCATCACTGTAAATCATTTTAGTGTCTGTAACTGTAAAATCATTTTCACGTCTAGTGCTATATTTGTATGTCATTTTACTGTATTGTGTCTGTCAATTTCATGTCTTTTATTTTGAATAAATATATATATAATGGTTTGATGAACAATAAATTTTACAAATAATCATGATGATTGCAAAATGATGTGACAGTGACCTACAGTTGTTAAACTTCTATGTCATTTGGTCTGGTGGAGAGATCATAGATGTCTCATTGGTAAAATGTTTGTTTCCCCTCGCCATAACTGGGTCTGAAAAAATGCTGTCGGGTCAGAAAATTTGTTTCTATTTTGTTTTTGTTTACCAGATTTCGGGAAAAAAATCCTGACCCACAGATATTGGTTTGGCAATTAGAAATTACTGGTATTACTCAAAATTTTAGTGCTCTTCATGTTAATGAATCTGCAATTATAACACACACCTTATATATAAATATACAAATGATTAGGTCTCATGGATGAAGGATTGAGGGCAACATTGCCAGGGCTATCATCCTGCGTTAGAATACACTATTCTAACACAGGAAAGGCAAAAGGGCTTCTGAGGCCAGACTTGAAAATATTTCTGTTTGCCCAAACCCTACCCACCAGTCTCAGGTGTGGGTAGGTAGGTAGAAATTTTTTTTTTTTTTATATACTTTAAGAGAAAAATAAGGGTCAAAATTATTTTACCTTGTAAACAACTTTTACAATGAAAGCTTAAGACTATTATAGAGTTTTGTATAAATTGTCAGACACATATATACGTAAAATTGAGAATGGAAATGGGGAATATATCAAAGAGACAACAACCCGACCAAAGAACAGACAACAGCCGAAGGCCACCAATGGGTCTTCAACGCAGCGACAAAATCCCGCACCCAGAGGTGGTCCTCAGCTGGCTCAAAAATAAAATTGTGTACTAGTTCAGTGAAAATGGACGTCACACTTAACTCTAAAACATACAAATGAACTAAAATTAAAAAAACATACAAGACTAACCTGCTTACAAAGGCCAGAGGCTCCTGGCTTGGAACAGGCGCAAAAATAAGGCAAGGTTAAACATGTTTTGTGAGATCTCAACCTCCCCTATACCTTTTGCCAATGTAGAAAAAACAAACACACAGCAATATGCACAGTAAAACTCAGTTTAAAAAAAGTCTTGAGTCCGATGTCTGAAAAGGTAACAAAAGAAACTAAACAAAATGACAATGATACATAAATTAACAAACAAAGGACTACTAGCAGTTACTGACATGCCAGCTCCAGGCCTCAATTAAACTGATTAAAAGAGTATGTCTTCATCATATGAAAATCAAGTACAATCCCTCCGTAAGGGGTTTAGTATCAAAAACTACGATACCATCATAAAATATATGAGAAGAACATAACCCGTATCATGCCATAACTGGTTTTAAACTGTATCTATTTACAACAAATGCAGCAAATTTTAATGCCCAATCAAATTCCTGAACACTTGGATTGGTTCCTCAAAGTCGGGCTCAAACGAGTGTCCCGATCAGTCAGAAACAGTCACACAAGTTTCATCAGTTTTCCGCAGCATAAAATCGTCATCACACACTTAATCAAACACCTCTTTCCATGTTTTTGTGTTTTCAAACGATAGATTTTGTTGGAAATTACGGGTTTTGATTTTAATCCAAACGAGACGGTAACATGTTGTTTTTCATCTGTATCAATTGGAGGCTTTTATACATAACACAAATTGTCCTGTGATAAAGCGCGGTCAGACCGGATCAGGTTATTCTATGCAACAAACTCAAGACGGTTACGGATACGAAAAAAATCTGCAAAAAAAAACATCACGAATTTTGAATAAAAAAAGATTTTGTCTCGGGTGCTTTTTTATGGGTCGGTCCAGTTAGGACAAACCAACCTATTCTTTTTTATGGCCTGAATTACATAATCATTTTTTTTTGCCATAATAATCATTGAAATAGAACACCGCTCAACTTGCTTCTATGTTACATAGAAGTGTTAATAAAACCAGGTTTCTTTACATTCTGTCAGTACATGGTAAACATTAGATAAGACTTGAAAAACCAAAATAGTATTACAGAGGTTGTTACGTAAATATATAAACCCATCAGATGGACCACTTGAAGCAGAGGATGATTAAGAACTAAATAGTACATACAAAGAAACTACTGTTGAATGCGCTAATAGTGATAAGATATAATACATTTATGTGCAACTCATATGAATGCAATTTCTGAAACTATTGAATGCAGAAATTGGTTGAAAATACATTCACACTATCAGTGTATAATATTGCATAAAAACAACAAAGGACAGTATCATTTGCATAAAAAGCATACACACAAATATGTAAAAACAAAATATACTGAAATAAAAAAAAAAACTGCCTGCCTTGTCTACTCTGAGAATCTGGATAGGGGTGGGGTGGGGAGAATCTACATTTTTTTTTATGATGGCCTAATTTTTACTGGTTCATTGACTACATTGTAAGACTAAGTCATCATGCTGCTTTTGCCCAGTGATTAAGATCATTTTCAAAAGCTTATTTTAACAAATAATATTAAGCAGTTAGAAGCTATTGCATATGGATAACAAAATATGACTTTAGAATTGGTGGTGAAGTTAAGTGAACAGGAATGAATCTAGGAAAAAATGAAATCAAAATGGAAATATTAATTATGCAGCAACATCTGGTCATAATGGGATTGTTCATTCTGATGCCTCTTTTAGGAAGTGTGTCGCTCTCTCTGCAGGTTAAAGATCCCTTGTAACATCCCTGAGGGGTCAATAGGTAGCCTTTTGAAAGGCAAAATTTCTGTCCCTATTCAACTTAATAAAATAAATTAGGCTGACATCTTACTTTTTCTCAGAAAGAGACCCAATGTATTCATTATATAATATAAATGTATTTTTATTTTATTTTGCAGATAATTATGAAGTTATTGAGGCTAAAACATTCTTTGAATCCAATTACTCCCACATATATTACATATTTAATGACAATTTTGCTACAGTAGAAGCAGATTTAAAGCAGAGAGGTAAAATAAACATACAGATATGATTGGGTTACAGTAGCAGTCTTCACGAAAAACTTTTTGACTTTTAAACTTAAAAATCAGTTTGTTCTATATGATTTGTGAGGCCATTTTCAGAAACAAAATTACTGGCCTGGGCCTAAAGTTTTGGCCAACATTTTTGAAAACATCATATAAATATTTTATCTCAAGAGGAGTCAAAGGAGTATTACATTTATAGAAATGTATGTGAAAATGATCATACACTACATGTAAATATAGACAAAAAATAGGCATATGAATACAGTTATATACATGCACATGAGTGGTAGTTTATCTAATTTTATTGTTTTCTAAAAAAAAAAAAAAAACAACAGTGAATAAAAACATAAATGAGAAAATTTAGGCTTTAAAGGAATATAGTCAATGTAGATATAAGGATAAAAAGCTCTACTGATTGTATAATAATAATAAAAGTAATAATTTTTATTTCGAGAGGGTAAGTTCAATTAATACAAACACTATTCTCTTGCAGCCAATAAAGCACACAGAGAAGAATTGGAAGGAATTCTTAATGTATTTGAGGTATTGTATAAACCCAAAGGTCATAGAAAAATAATAATAATATACATTGTACATCTCTTATACACAGAAGAAACCAGGAAGTGGATTTATATTTCATTTACTAGATCTTACAAAAAAATCTCAAAATCTTTGTTGGAGAGAAATTTATACTAACTAATGGTCAAGACTCAAGAGTTTTTTTTTACTTTAATCTGAAGAACTTTTTTGTTGTACAGGAGAAAAAATAAAAGTAAGTTCTCATTCCTTTTCTTCAATAGACTGACCATTGAAAGAACCTTAAAACACAATAGGGCTTTATTAAGATACCAAGGAGAGTAAAATCATTCAAATGTTACACAATAAGTAAAAATGTGATTCAGGTAATTTAACAGAGTATTCAGAGAGCCACCTTCCATGCAAAATCATTCAGAAAATTCAAACAAAAATAGGTAAGCATAAGCTTCTTGTTCAATATCAGCTTTACTTTAAAATAAATTGGTGAAAATTAGTTATCATAAATGTAAATGAGAATATATTTTAAATACAATATCTAAAACATTTGAAATAAAAATTTAGACCCCTTTGAATTTCACTGTAAAGCACATCCATATAACATATCTTATAGATTTACAATTTTAATTTTTCAGAAAATACTGTTGTTGTTACCAGAGTTAGTTCAAAGAAGATGGATGTTTCACAGTATTGGTGAGTTCATCTGCATGGAAAGTCATCTGTACAATTGTTATAATTTTTTGTCCCCCGCGCATTGCGTGGCGGGGGACATGGAAATACCGGGTGTCCATCTGGTCTTGTTAGCGCTCTCACATGTACAGTTCTTGCCAGATTTTTATGAATCTTATATGATAGGTTTATATCAGCGTCTTGGACGAGTTCGAAAATCAGTGCTGATTAATTATTTTTTAAAAAGTTAAGCCCTTATAAACATTAATTATATGGAAAATTGCATTGTCTCGTGTGTACAATTCTTTCCAGAAATTTATGTTACTTATATCATGGGTTTATATCAGCAATGTCTTTGACACTTTCAAAAATAAGTGTTGTTCAATTATTGTTAAAGAGTTATGCCCCTTGGAAAATTAATTAAAACAGAAATCGCATTGCATTTCTCTGAAGCCTTTATTTCTCTAAGATATTTATAAATTGTTTTGAAGACCAAAAAACAAAATGTTTTTTTAGTTATTGCCCTTGTACCGTGGATAGATAAAATATGTGCAACGCGGGGGACATTGGAACTCTGTTCTTTTATTTCTATGGATTTATTCAAACAAACTTATAGATCACTTTCGAGATACATACGTATAATACACAATGCTCCCAGGAAAATGTTTACAGGCTTTTGAATTGTCAGATATTTTTTTTTATTGTTGTAGGTCGAATTATGAAGAAACTTCTTCATCCTGGAAATGGAATAAAGGTAAATATAAGTTTATTTGGAAAATGAATTACAAATAATAACACTAAACACGGTCAAAAATGTGATTATGGCTACTCAATTACTCAAACTTGTTTTTAAAGAAAATGGTTATGCACAAAATATTTATCTTACTAGACTTCAGAATAAGTCAAATTTCGCAGTATAATTTATGGTAACAGGAAATTAAAAGTCTTACAGCGCATGGACTTGAGTGTGTAGGTAAAGGTAGTATCTGGTTAGCTTGCTTGCTAGCTGAACCATGAAATCATTATTAGCCAAGGTCCACCTTTTATTTGGGCGGACTAAACAGTGAAACAGAGAACCAATCTAATCTATATAAAATTGCGAAAGAGAAACACTTATGAACCACATCAACAAACGACAACTACTGAACATCAGATTCCTGACTTAGGACAGGTGCAAACAAATGCAGCGGGTTTAAACGTTTTAATGGTACCAAACCTTCACCCTTTTTCTGAAACAATAGTGTAACATCACAACATAGAAAGACACACTATAAAAATATCAACTGAAATAGCTTAACTCAATCAAAGGACATATTAACACCATTGAACATACACTGAACAAATAAATTTGACCTATGATACAATGTAAATTCAAAATAAATAAACTAAGGAAGAATAATAAAAGTAACATGTTATATCGGTATGAAATGTTAAAAATTTAAGAAAAACAATATGCTCGAACAAAAATATCAGCCATTTGCAATAACTTTAAACACAGGTAAATGAAAATAATTTTGTTGTTAGGTATACGTGTACAGTTACAATAGAGAAAGTAAATATTTTAACAAAATAAATAATTTTGATGTTCATAGTAACGAAGTGGAAATTTATATTAGTACCAAACACTTATCAAAGCTGGTATATAGACCAGATATAACCCTGAATAACATTAAATAACAAAAAGCATTACAATTAGTATCAACAGGTCAAATAAACAAGAAAGTACGATTTGAGAGTACTGCAGTTACTGACAGCTAGTTAAAAGCCAAAACAATTAATAATAAAAATCATGCATCAGAGACTAAAATCAACTAAAACACATCCCAGGGATTTAGTATTTTAACGTCATGGACAGTCAAAGAAGACATGACTTGTGCAATGCCAAAAATAAATGTATCGACAGACAGTAGGATAGTTAGGAGTTTAACCTCTTTATAGATCAAAATGAGCGTGGGTGTGTCTTTAAACATCCCTTTTGAAAAGAATACAAATTTAGTTATGTTTTAATTTGCTGATGACAAAATCGATATTAGTGCCAATGTAAACTATATTCAAAGATCTTATTACAACATTGGTAAGATAACCTGAACTAATAAGTTTATTTAAAGGTTCGATGAGTTTACACGGATCACATAGTGATTTCCGCGCTTTAAGTACAATATTACCGTAAAATTTAGGATGTGAAATACCGTTTTAATCAGTTTTCTACAGGTACAGCCAAATTTACTAATCAAATCTTTGTATCTATGAAAGAACTTAGCAAAAGTTTTACGTAATTTATGGTAACGAAATCCCTGACTTAATAATTTACTAGTGATGCATTGATTACGTTCGTTAAAATCTATGACATCACTACACACACGGGCATAACGAACGAGTTGGGATATATACACACCGTATGATGGAGCCAAAGGAACATCGCCGTCTAAAAAAGGAAAATTAACAATAGGGAATGAAAAATCGTCTCTTTTGTCGTAAATTTTCGTATGGAGTTTTCCTTTAGAGATTGAAATGTCCAAGTCCAGAAAAGGACAACTACTGCTGTTTATGTTAGATTTAGTTAAAGTAAGTTCTATTGGGTAAATTTCGGTAGTATATTTAGAGAACTCTGGATTATTTAACGAAAAAATATCATCTAGATAACGGAAGGTATTGTTGAATGTATCAACCAAATGTAACAATGACGTGTCTTTACTGAGTTTGGTCATACACTGAGATTCATAGCAATACAGGAATAAATCTGCTATTAAAGGCGCAGTTAGTGCCCATAGGAATACCTACTACTTGTCGATACACTTTATCGCCGAAACGTACATATATGTTGTCCAGGAGAAAATTTAAAGCTTCAATCATATCTTCACATTTCCAGTAAGTGTATCTAGCATACTTTCCTTTTTCGTTACAGAAAAAGGCTTTAAACAGTTACAGCAAATAAATTTGTAATGAGATTTTCAAAAGACCATTTAATTAAATATGAAAACTTTTTCTTGATAAGATTATGTGGAAGTGTAGTATAGAGTAGAAAAATCATAACTGTCAACAGAATTAAAAGGACCATCAAAAGCATGTATTTTATCTAAAACCTCTAAAGAATTTTGAACACTCCAAAATAATTAATACCATTATTTTCATAAGCTTTATTACAAAAGTTAATAACAAGTTCTTTGATAGTAGTAAGAGAGGTAGTTAGAAGAACTGATAGATTGGTAGTAGAACACTTACTAGATGCGGAGATGAAACGAATTTAAATGTTTTTGTGCAATTTAGGTAACCAGTACATAGTAGGGACTTTCAAATGTTCGGAAGAGGCTTTAAGCTGGGTAGTGGCAGTGATATGCTTGTTTACAATTTGACTCTCTGTGGGCGTACGGACCTGAATGTAGATGAATTTGTAATTTCGTTTTGGAGAACTTCCGTGTAGTATATGCGCACACCACCACTACATTATTTGCTGCTTTGTCTGCCGGTACGAACACAAACCGCTTTGCAGTACTTGAGTTTATTTTTAATTCTGGAAATGGGAATATCATGGACCCTATTACTAATTTCAGAATTGTTTTCAAAATGAGATATACGAATATTAACAGTATTCATAATTTTATTCAAATAACTGTCTAGAGATTTTTATCAGATTTTTCACGTTTACACCAATTTTACAGTAGACAGACAGAGCGTCTTTAATAACCTGACGACACTGTTTCCAATCTATTTTAGATGGAGGACGATATTTCGGTTCTTTTTAAGAAAAGTTATGACCTCACGGTCTTGACGATGTTGAGGTCTTCTGTAAGGACATGACCATAGGGAACATATCTAAAACTAGATGTTTCACAATCTCAAGTGGAAGGAACATTATTTACTATATTGACGTCTGATGTAACTGACGATAATTAAAAATCAAACTTCTGCTGGGTTTTTATAAGAATACGAAATAATAGGTGGTTCTATATTATCAAAATATGGAGGTATTTGACTTTGGATGGTAGAGTCATTGAATATACTAGATAAGTTAATAAAATCAATACCTCTATTTATATATTTTAATTTAAGAAAATGCCGTTTATGATTTTCAGGTTTATCGATACTAGGAAATAGCCTATGATGACAAAAGGCTGTAATAATACGGGTGTATTCATACATTGGGCTAAAAAAAATTGTGTCACACTCCAGAAAAATAGCATATAATTTACTTATTGGTATCTGACCCAGTTTGCATAATACTTGATGTCTGCCATTATTTTTATTATAGATAACAGATCAGCAAGTGTATAATTTATACGATGTTTAATACGTTGATTACGGTTTTGCGTTTGCCATGAGACCTTTTATTTCTAAGTCATTTATCGACAATATTAATGACATCGATTGAAGTTTTAGTTATGTTCCCTGTCCTAATATTTTGTCATTAAGACCGAGAGGATAAGCTGTTTGAAGTCTTTTATCCAAAATAATTCGCGAATTTCACGTGATTTTCAAATTGCTTGTGTGATTCTCCTGGTTGTTTCTGAACGGTTTCAAGTGGTTGGAATTTAATAAATTTTAGATTGTGATTATGCTTATCTAAATGTTGATATATCAAACTTTTGAATTTTTAGTTCTCTGAAAGCGGTAAAGGTGTTCTTGATTTCTTTTGTGTACGCTCGTCCGTCTGTCCCACATATTGAATACCACATTTAGGTTGGGTTCAAGTTACCACATATATAAGGTTTTGAGTTTGTCAGGTAATGTCACAGGAAAGGAGAGCGAAAAAGCTCTCCGTTCACTGTTGACCGTACAGTATTTTGTGAAGTTAATCTAAAACAGGTTAGTCACTTTTTGGCATTGCACGGAAAATTTGTGGATATCCACGCACATTTTGTTAAACAATCTGGCTGTAGAGGCATTACAAATACGTTTGTTTAAGCACGTGGATATCCTAGAAGTTGTGTTGTTAATAATTTTCTTTCCATTACGTAAAATCATGATAATTAAATAAGGGTATAGGAAAATAAAAAGACCGGAGGTTGTAACAATGAATAAGGATCACAATTACAGAATAGGAAATAATAGGCAAAGCAGTAAAGAACTCTTACAAAACTGTTATAAAAGGCCCGACGTAAAGACTTAAGTATTACAATACTGACATATAACAAACACAGGGCAAAAACAGAGATTGTAAGAAATCTTAGTAAAACATAAAACTTTTTGTTGTAGAGGAGAAAAATAAGTTCTCATTCCTTTTCTTCAATCAGGGTTCTAACTAAGGATTTTTGAAGGCAAGTTTAGGGCTTGTCATTTTGGCCATGGCGAGTTCAACACTGAGAAGATGGAATTTTATTGCTATATCATTTATTAATTCAGTCCCCATGACAAAATAGGGCATGGAATTACACCAAATTTAGATTATTTGGGAACTATTGTTATCAAATGATGACGTGCTCATCTGACATGTTTGATACAACATTTTACAATCTTGATGCATCTTTGGACTCACCATTTTAGAAAATGATGAGTCCAGACAGATTTTCATGAGTCCTATACTCACCTTAGTGAGAACCCTGTTTAATAGACTGACCATTGAAAGAACCTTAGAAAACAAAAGGGCTTTATTAAGATACCAAGGAGCGTAAAACATTCTAATGTTTTATAAATATCATGCACAATAAGTAAACATGTGAATCAGGTAATTTAACAGAGTTATCATACACCCTAATAACATGCAAAACCAGTGAGAAAATTAAGAAAACAAACAAAACTATGTAAGCATAAGCTTCTTGTTCAATACCAGCTCAACTTTCAAATAAATTAATGAAAGTTAGTATTTGTAAATGTAAATTAAAAAACTGTTATCTATTAAATACAATATTTGAAACATTTGAAATAAAAATTAAGACCACTTTGAATTTCACTGTAAGCACATCCATATAACATATCTTATAGATTTACATTTTAATTTTCCAGAAAATACTGTTGTTGTTACCAGAGTTAGTTCAAAGAAGATGGATGTTTCACAGTATTGGTGAGTTCATCTGCATGGGAAGTCATCTGTACAATTTTCATAATTTTTTCAATGGATTTATTCAAATATATAGATCACTTTCGCAGACCATAACTTTCATTTAATGCAACGAGAAATACACATACATTTAATACACAATACTGGCAGGTAATTGATTACAGGCTTTGGAATAATTTAGATATTATTTTATTTTTATAGGTCGAATAATGAAGAAACTTCTTCATCCTGGAAATGGTATAAAGGTAAATATAAGTTTATTTGAAAAATAATTACTTATTCATACACAAAACACTGTCAAAATTATGGTTGGGCCAACATTAAAATATCTTTGTTTCCCTTCCCGACTGAGGTTTTCAGGGTATGGGTAGGTAGGTAGGCAAATTATTTTATTTTATTCCTTGATATGGTTTTCTATATTGAATTTGTACAAAATTCAACAGGTTGGACTCAAGTCAGGAAAAGTGGGGTATTCCCTGTATTCAGGGTACACCCCGTTTTCTGTTGTTAAAAAAACCAGTATACAGGGACTTCTTTTTTCCTATTCAATTTATATGGTATGAAATCTACAAAAGTGCACCTTCTACACTTGATAACAATGTTTTATGATAGCAGTGTTTTTATTAGTTAAAAATCAAGCTAATTTCAAGACTAATTTGATGCGTAACTCACAACAAAACAATTCCCTTGTTCACCAATTCATACCTTGATCATCCATTATGAGATGACAAAAAGATAAGTTAATCACTTGGGCATTTGAATTCAATGAATAGAAAGCAATAGAAGTAAACATAATTCAGTTATGGTCAGTTACACCATATCATAGGATGTTCACTGTTATGTGTTATTTTAAGTTGTCTTTGTTATTGATTTCAGACAAGAAAAGAAGGAATGAGATTGTTTATTATTTGGTACCAGATATTACAGGAGAGTGCTTCAGAGGAGTGTCATGATATTTTTCTACAATTGGTTCCTGGTTTGGGTGATGGTATAGATCAAACAGCCCTCCAGAGCAAATCAACTGCAGACAGTAAGAAAATTGATAAAATAAAACATGTTTTTTGAAGTTGTTTATTAGTTTTGTCCCATTCTGCATTGTAGATTGTGGGACATGGAAATTGTAGTGTCCATCCATCCAACTTATTAGTGATCTTACCCTCAGGTTCTGTTAGATTTTGACAAGATTTATGAGAGGCTTAAATCTTTGATATCTCCATTGAGTAAAGGAATTAGTTCTGATAAAACATACTTGTATGAGTTGTGCTTTTTGAAATATGAATTATGTGAGTTATGAATTTTTGTAAGATAACCATACCCCATATCCTTATTTACAATGCCTGGTGTATAAGTATAATATAACATTGAACTAATAAAATTAATGTTGATTTCAAGAATTAAAGGGAGTATTGTCCTTGGAAATGATAATTACCTTCTGAATTGCCTTGATAAACAAACATAGAATGGAGAAAAGCATATAAAGGGGTTCACATGAGAGGATAGTTCCATGAAATACTGAATAGCAGGTTTCTTTCTCAAGTGTTAAATTTGGTGGTTGAGGTTTAAAAATGTATACGAAAAATGTTAGTATTTTTTTTATTTTGGCGGATTCCAAGTTTCTCAATTACTTTGATAGATGCTGATGAACTGTTTGCTATTTATAACAATAAGTTGTGAGATGGATGGGTCATTGAAAAACGCTGAAATTTATCTGTCAGTCTGTGATATAACATATATTTTTTTTGGACTTTGTTTAGAATATTTTTAGACATATTTGTTAGTGTAATAAAGGTTATTTGACTAAGACAAGCCTTTTCCATTTATATTGTATATTTTATGAGAAATGAAACACTTATTTAACGATAATATAACTTTTCTACCTGCAACTTTGGTCAAAGAAATTAATTATCAAATGAATGATAGAATGTAAGTGTTCCTTTGAAGTGTTGTAGGACATGTTGCATTTAAACTGATTTTTTGTCTTGTCTGCGACGAAAGTCGCAGTATTCAAGACATAGGTATTACTATCTGGTGGTAGCGTAAACTATTTGTATAAAGCTGTATATTTCAGAAGGTAGAAGACCTGGATGTTCATACCTTATGTTATGAAGTTTCCGTCTGTCATATGCCCATTGTCCTTGACCTCATTTCATGGTTCAGTGACTGCTTGAAAAAAAATTACAGTTTTTGTCATGTGAATTTCTCACTTATTATGAGTAATAGGATAACTATATTTGGTATTTGGGTTCCTTGCAACGTCAGACAGGGTAAACCTGACCTTCACCTCAATTCATGGATCAGTGATCAAGGTTAAAGTTACGTGATTAGGTCCTTTTCTCAGATACTACAAGCAATAGGTCAACGATATTTGGTGTATGGAATGATTGTAAGGTGTACATGTCTGTCTAGCTGGTGTCATCTGACCTTGACCTTATTTTCATGGTTCATAGGTCAGTGTTAAGTTTTTGTGTTTTGGTCTGTTTTTCAAATACTCATAGCAATAGGTCAACTATAATTGGTGTATGGAATGATTGTAAGGTGTACATGTCTGTCTACCCAGTATCATCTGATCTTGACCTCATTTCCATGGTTCATTGGTCAACATTAAGTTTTTTTGTGTTTTGGTCTGTTTTTCAATTACCATAAGCAATGGGTCAACTATATGTGGTGTATGAAATAATTGTAAGGTGTACATGTCTGTGTGACAGTTTTTATCTGACATTGACCTCATTGTCATGGATCTTTAAAAATGTTAAGTTTATGTGATACTTGTAGTAAAACCTTTATCTTTAAGACTTTCAACATAAAATCAATGGTCAGTAAAACAGGCGAGACATTTCAGCGTGTGCACTCTTGTTAATAATAAAAATTGTTGTTATTAGGTTTTGGTGGGATGATATCTCCTGATGAAATTACACCAATTCTTCCCAGCAGTGGAGAGAAACTTCCAGATAATGTTACAAAACATTTCTTTGACTGTCTGATATACTACTTAGTGTCAGAGGTAGGCTATAGAAAATAAAAAACTATTATTGGATTGGAAAATATTCTCTTGTTTACATAACATTTCATTGCTGTGAACAGAAAATTGATTTTCTTTAAAAAGAATTGGACTCATGCTTTAAAGTAGGTAGGGTGTGCCAAGGAAGAAAAATCTGACTTACTGTGAAAGTATTTTAATTCGTGGGTATCAATTTTCGTGGTTTGAGTAACATTTACATGTTCGTGGGTTTTTAAATTCGTGGATTTTAGTTTTCTAAAAAAATATTTTTAAATTGAAGCCATTAGAAACAATGGTTACAAATTGTCTGAATTGAAGGAAATTGCAAAGTAAACATTGACCCATGTAAATCGTAGTGACCACACTAATTAACCTGAGATAGAGTGATCATCAAAGGTGTAATTTAGGCCATAAACATGTCACCTAAAGAAAACAGTAACATAAACAAATGCTATAAACGTATCTTGAATTGTAAAATAATTCTTATCAAAAGCAAGCCCAGCATATAATTATTATTTCCCATACGTACATACGAGAACTACATGAACTATGAGGATATAAAATGAACACTTTATCATAGCATATCAATACCTGTAATCTGACTTTCATCGATCAAAAATATTTTTTATGAGAATTAAAGATCAAAAGTTGTACAGTTTAGGTTATTAAAGATCAAATGGGTATAATCCTGCATGCAGTTGTAGTTCATAGTGCATTTGCCCTGTGACTACTATTATAGTAGTCTCAGATTTGACGATATTCAATATATTCTCTAGATCATATCAGTAGTCAAACCTACATGGGGATCTTTCCATGTCTTGATTTGGTCAACAGTTGTTTTATTTCGTTGGACACTTAAATTCGTGGATAAAGTCATCCACGAAAACCACGAAAATTGGTACCCCACGAATAAAAGTACTTTCACAGTATGTTTTTACTTTAGTAAATCTTAACCTTTTACATGTACAAAAAAGGTAAGTTTTGTATATTGCATATACTACTCCTCGAATACAGACATGAAAACATGTATATATTTATATTATTATAATAAAATTGTTCTATTGGAAACATAACAAGAGTTACCAAAAAAAATGGACACCATAACAGACTTCACCTGTAGAGCAAACGTCAGTATCACATGTATATTATGCAACAAAATTTAATTGAAATTATTCTGAATGCTTGATTTATGGGATAATTTTTTACTGCCTATTGTTTTAGGTGTCTAAAATTGTATGGCTGAATGACAGAATGAGAGAAACTGGATTTGTGTTTCTGTTTTATAAATTTAAGTCATCTTACCTAAAATGGTTGTTACCAGATTTTGACAAAAATAGTAGTGTTTACAGGCCAGACCTAGGTAAATATTATCAGGGCTCACGCTACCAGGCGACTAGGGCGAAGAAGTCGCTTTCCCGTCCGTCACTTCGCTTTGCCCAACCCTCAAAAGCGAAAACAAGTCGCCCTGATGTTTACGATACTCGCTTTCAGTCGCTTTCGTCATCGGACATTTTCAATTTTTACCAAGTTGATAAAACATCAATTTTTTATCGATTATTTAAGAAATTCAGACATAAACGATTCATTTTCTTAAGAAAAGAGGTTTAAGCATTGATTTTACAGTGTGTAGCAGGTTATTTAATAAAAAGACAACTTTTTATCACTGCATGCACTTCCGGTACTTGTTTCTCAGAGAGCGTACATCAATCTAACTTTCGGCGGCAAAATAAGTTTGGTACTTCATTTGAAAGTGATAAAAGTTGCCTCCAGTAAATGTTTAATCCATTTATTGCATTAAAAACGTCATATTTTGTTTCCAAATAGCTTGTCAAACATTGTTTATTTTTGTAAATTTTCATCGTCCGCCATTAATCGTATACTAACTACGGATCGGAACCGGACCAGCCATGACTGAAATCCGTATTTTTACAATAATAACTACTGACGGAAAAGCTGACAGAAGAATATTGATCCCAAAAGGAAAAATTACGCATTCCACACGCATTAACAGATTTTTGGTTTGATCTAATTGATTAATGTATATAATTCCATATAATTTATATGGATTGTTTTAAAATATTGATTAGGTTGCTTAACAGTTATAACTACTAATATCAATATAGTATGGCCCAGCTTAACTTTAAAATAAAATTGAGAATGGAAATGGGGAATGTGTCAAAGAGACAACAACCCGACCACAGAACAAACAACAGAAGGTCACCAATAGGTCTTCAATGCAGCGAGAAATTCCCGCACCCGGAGGCGTCCTTAAGCTGGCCCCTAAACAATTATATATACTAGTTCAGTGATAATGGACGTCATACTAAACTATATCTTTTGATGAGAAACACTGAATTTCATAACATGATAAACAAGATAGTTTTTAATTGAATTGTAATTCATATATTATAATTTCTTTACCTTTTTGACATAAAAAAAAATTCTTTTTAGTGCTAGATATCTAGTTGGTAGTTTCTCACAAGAACCTAAACTTAAACAACTTTGAATTTGAACTGTTAATTTAATTGTATACTCAGATATGAATTGAACAATATAAAAAGAACATTATTTACATATGACCCTTTATACATAGTAAAATCAAAACATTGTAGCGCAGCGTGCGAAGGAGCACTTCTCTTTCAAATCTCACCACTTCTCCCTATCAGTTTCAAAAAGAGAAGTCACTTCTCCCTATGATTCTGAAGTAGTGTGAGCCCTGTATTATTGATTAAATATATAATGAATAGGAAGTGAGATGAGGAACTGTTATAAATGAAACAATTTTATAGATTTATTGCACTAATATAAGGAATATTGTTCTGAGCAGTATATCATATTACAAGAGCTTACCAAAAAGTTAAATACTTGAAATTTCATGTACATATATATGAAATTTGTGTCATAATTGTTGTTAAGATGAAGTATAATTAGTGAGCGATAACTCACAGAACAAGGTAATATATATATATATATATATATATATAAGAAGTTTAAAGAACCTTTAAAATATATCACCTACTGGTAAATTAAGGAGATAACTTCTTTCATTATTGCATATGACTTTACTCCCATCTTATGCATATTAACCTGTAGTGACAGAATTTGTACAGCTATCTCGACCACTCATTTATTTTTGTGGGTACCAATTTTCGTTGATTATGGGAAAATTGTATTTTTATGGATATTCGAGTTCGTGGTTTTGCAAAAGTCTACATACAAACCTTTAGATAATGTGTATTTCATTGAATATCTAATTTCATGATTTAACTATACACAAGACATCCACATAAAATGGTATCCCTCGAATAGTAATGAATTCACAGTAGTTGGTTTTTGTATAATGTTTCATTTATTAAGAAGAGTAATGTTATTCACCCTGAAAGAGGAAGTGATAATCTACTGTATTTGATTTTATTGAATTTTTAATGACAAATATAAGATTGTACAGTTATCATGTATATTATGCATTGTCTTAATTTCCTTATAAAAAATTATAGATTTACCAAGTGTCAGGAAGATGGAAGATATGAAGAGTAAGGACTTGCCCAATAATGTAGCAGAATGTAGATATTCTTATATTAAATGGTTGGCACACTTCATGATAAACAGAAAACAGGAGGATGAGGCAAGGTATTACATGCTTACAGCAGTATTATCTAAAATACCATTTAAGACTTTTCTTTAAGTTGTCATTTGTTCAGAAGAACTTTTTAAAATGAAGGAACCTTTTTTTTCCTGGAAATGTTAATTGTCAGGTGTTTTGGTTGTTCTTCTTTTTATTTACAAGGGCCCGGGGATGCTTTCACATTGATTCAGTATAGAAAACCTCTGAACTAAAAAAACTTCATCACTTTTTTTGGCTATTCACCATTTTTAGAGAACCAGAACAGGAAACAACTGATTCCACAGATGTTGATCCATCAAAAGAACAAGTTGAGTTTAGGAATAATACAGCAGAGAGAATGCCAGGCAGCAATACAAGTACCCTGTCTACAACATCTCATGGCTCTGAACATGATTCCACCAACTCGAGCCTTTGTTATGAAGAATTTGAAAATGAAAATGATATTGTTAGAAGTGTCTTATTTTCAACTAGAGAAAATGTCAATGTTATACATGAATCTTTCAGACAAGCAAGTATTTCCAAAATTATAACATATTTTTTAAGATAAGTTATTTTGTGAAATAATTGTATTAGTGACACGTGTTTTTTCATCATAATGGATGTTCTTTATTGATTAACTTTATGAATACTTTAGACAATTTTGTATTGTATTGTATTGTATAAAGTTGGTCCATGAAATTATTGTATAGTATTAATCAAATTTGGTCATTTGTTTGTGAAATTCAGTGTTTTGCTTCTTGCTAGCTCCTTTTATAAACTGGGTTGTCTAACAGTAATGGGATTATTGATTTAGGATGGTACGGTGGGTGTGCAGGCTTCCAGCTCCAGTTGTTTCTGGACAATTACTTATAAACTCTACAATCAATGCTTTTCACTTTTTAATATGTTGGCACTGAATTGAGGTCAAGTCTGATATTGAGGATTTTCATTTTTGTCGTTCAGGAGTTATGGTCCTTGGTTGATTTGGAAATAGCACTTTATGTTGTTTTCATTCAGTAACTTGATAACTGTTCACCAATGCTTTAAAAATTTTAAGACGGCATTACTGATCAATATTGAGGATTATAACTTTTGCTGTTCAGGAATTATTGTCCTTGACTGATTGGAAAATGGCACTTTATGTTGTTTTTGTGCAATAGCCGGAGAACTGTAAAACCAATACCTTTTAAATTATAAGATGTTGTTTTTACTGATATTGTGGATTTTCACTTTTGCCGTTCAGGAGGTATTGTCCTTGATTGATTTGGAAAGTGGCAGTTTAAGCTGTTTCTGTTTAACAATTTGAGAATTGTTCAACCACTGCTTTTTTAAATATACCCCACGGAACAAAGTTCTATAGGGTATAATGTTTTTGACCCATCCGTCCTTTCTGTCCTTCTGTCAGTCCTGTTCTAGTCATCGCAACTCCTCTGAAACCACACAACAGAATTTCATGGAACTTTGTAGATAACAAGGACATACTATGTATATTTGAATATCGAAATGGAATTTATGATTCTTTTTTTTTTCTAGGAGTAATGCCTCTTTGAAGTTAGAATTTGGGCCCAAATATACTACTGCAACAGTTTGTCATCACAACTTCACTGAATCCACACAACAGAATTTCATGAAACTTTGTAGATAATAAGAACATACTATGTAGATGTGCATATCGACAGGAAATTATGATTCAATGTTTTTTCTTGGAGTTATGCCCCTTTTTACTTAGAAATTTTGACCTAAATATACTACTGCAAAAGTTTTTCATCGTAACTCCTCTGAAACCACACACCAGAATTTAATGAAACTTTGTAGACAATTAGGACATGGTATGCAGATGTGCATATTTACAGGAAATTATGATTCAATGTTTTTTATACCCCCGCTTTAAAAAAGTGGGGGTATACTGTTTTACCTCTATCTGTCCTTCCGTCAGTCCATCCATCCGTCAGTCTGTCCGTTCCATGAATATTTTCGTCGCATTTTTCTCAGGAACTACTTGACAAGGATTTCTGAAATTTGGTTTCAGGGTTTATATAAGTAAGTTACACCGTGTGATGCGTTTTCAGATTCATCACTCAACAACTTCCTGTTTACCGAACACTTGTATTATTTTACACATGATAGCCAAGTTGAAAATTTTGTCACATTTTCTCAGGAACTACTTGACAAGGATTTCTGAAATTTGGTTTCAGGGTTTATATAAGTCAGCTTTAGTTGTGTGCCTTTATAACATTATATCATGGGTCAAAATTAACTTTATAAGGCCAGTAGCTAGCTGGGCTACTAGACTTGAAAATCAGTTAGCCCAGACAAAAGTTAGTAGCCCACTTTCGTGAAAGCGGGCTGTAGGGAGTTTTGGGGCATGCCCCCAAGAAAATTTTGAAATTTTAGAATCTAAATCCTGCATTCTGAGCATACCTGGAGGTGATTTAGATGCTTGGGGAAAAGTAAATTTTGTCTTAATTTTGTTGTTGACTTCAATCAAATTTAATAAAAAATCATTTACAAAATGGGAATCTTAATTCATGCCCTGCATGTGTACCAGTTTTTTTACATCTCTTTTTATTAGACAACTAAAGAATTCTCTGTCCTTGAATACATGTAGATGATAGATGAAATATTTAACTTTATTTCTATAATAATCTAATTTATTAAATATCTTGGTCGATTTATTTTGCTTAAACATTTGTAAACAAATGACCCCTTTTTCTCAAAAGACTTGCACGTATTTCAAAAGCATTGTCATAAAATTGATATCTCCTCTGATTTTCTTTTTGTAAACTGTTCAGTAAGTAGGAAACTAAAATCATTTTGAACTAATGTTATTTATTTGAACTATATTTAGTCAAAGGTAAACACTGATTTTACATCCTTGTTTATCGCGACTGACTTCACGACAATGACCCTCAACACTTGCCTGTATACATTTTAAAATTTTATCGTTTTGAATTTACATTTTGTCAGTGAAGTTTGGCACTTGAACCACGCAACGGCTGATTTCCACAGTCAAGTACTTTTTCAATTCGCCACCTGGGCTACCACAACTGAATAAAAGGCCCAGGTATTTCTGGTCGCCATGGGCACTGGGCGACCGTTAATTTTTTTCCCTGTATATGCAAGATGGGCATCATCTGTGTCCCATGGACATTCTCCATTTTTTTTTATTTGCATTTGTGCAATCACATTGTTCTTGAACAGTAAACCTGTGAACTAAAATAAATAACCAGCATCACATTTTGGCTATTGGATATTTTTAGGGAACCTGAACAGGAAACAACAGATTCCACAGATGTTGATCCATCAAAAGAACAAGTTGAGTTTAGGAATACAGCAGAGAGAATGCCAGGCAGCAATACAAGTACCCTGTCTACAACATCTCACGGCTCCGAACATGATTCTACCAACTCAAGCCTTTGTTATGAAGAATTTGAAATGAAAATGATATTGTTAGAAGTGTCTTATTTTCAACTAGAGAAAATGTTAATGTTATACATGAATCTTTCAGACAAGCAAGTATTTCCAATATTATATCATATTTTTAAAGATATAGTTATTGTGTTAAATTATTATATTAGTAACACATGTTTTTTTTCCCATCCTAATGGATGTTCTTTATTGATTAACTTTATGAATACTTTAGACAATTTTGTATTATTTCATAGTATTTGATAAAGTTGGTTGATGAATATTGTATAGTATTAATCAAATTTGGTCATTTGTTTGTCTCTTTAAGAAAAAATTTGAGTTTTGCTTCTTGCTAGCTCCATTTATAAACTGGGTTTTCAAACAGTTATGCGGTTATTGATTTAGGATGGTATGGTGGGTAAGTGGGCTTCCTTTGGGTAGCTCCAGTTGTATCTTGACAATTACTTATAAACTGTACAATCAATGTTTTCATTTTAATTTGTTGGCACTGATTTGAGGTCAAGTCTGATATTGACGATTTTCATTTTTTCGTTCAGGAGTTATGGTCCTTGATTGATTTGGAAATAGCACTTTATGTTGTTTTCATTCAATAACTTGATAAATGTTCATCAATGCTTTAAAAATTTAAGATGGTGTTACTGATCAATATTAAGGATTATAACTTTTGCTGTTCAGGAGCTTTTGTCCTTGATTGATTGGAAAATGGCACTTTATGTCGTTTTGTGCAATGTCTGAAACTGTAAAATCAAAAAATACCTTTTAAATTATAAGATGTTGTTTTACTGACAGAATTGAGGTCAACTTCAATATTGTGGATTTTCACTTTTGTCTTTCAGGAGGATAACATTTTCTTATAAGTCTATTTCTTGATAAAAAAATACCTTACTATATAAATTTCAGAAAAAATTATTCATATGAAAATAATATCTTGTCTTTTCAGGCATTGTTGTTTACATTCAAACAGGCAAAAGCTATAAAAACTGTAATTGGTGTGTACAAAGATTGGTTCCAGGTAGGCTTATTATTTTTATAATGCTTGGATGATTAGCTCGATTTAAAAAAAAAATCTTGATCTAAGAAACAGACAGGTTAAATTATGACTTAGAATATTTGCATCATAAAGTATAAACATAGAAATATATCAAGATATACAAGTGTTAGTTTAAAATCAGGGAAAACCCATATTTAAATTTATACTATTTTCCTAACTTACCTCTTAAAGTATAGAAAGATTCTCTTGAAAAAAACTAATATCCAACTGTTTCTTGTCTCATCAGATTTTTTGGGGGGTTTCACTTATTTTAATATATACTGTCTGTGCTACCAATGGGAGATAGGCTGATTGGAAATTAATAACACAGGCAATATATGGACAAAAATACCTAATTATGTCTGTTTTCAGTATATTTAAATTGCATGTACAAATTACTTTTTGTGGCTGATATACCGAAATAGAGTTGATAATACATGTCATTTATATGCATGATAACTTTGATATAGACATCTGCATGTTGTATACTAACCACTTTGTCTGTTAAACAGCATGCTGATTGTAAACCAATTTTTATGCAAGAGCCTTGTGATATGGAGCATGGAAGTCATAATCGAGAAACACCAGAAATACCTTCAACTCTATCTGATATCTTAGAGGAGGATGCTTCATCAGATGTAGGTATTCAATACTATATTTAATTGTAGGACAACATAGAACCTGTATTCTTCTGCAAGGCAGAGCTTTAGAGTTTGAGTTTTGCTTGCTTTAATTTTTGTGAAGATATTAAGTGGTTGATTGCAATTAAAGATTATGTTTAATCCTGAAACCAATACTTACTCTTCTGATTCTGTAGTGTGCATGTTTGCAAACCCTTTGTTAGGTTACACGACAGCATGGAATGGAAAAAAAATGTAAGCTTACAAAACAGCATGGAATGAAAGAAAAATTTAAGACTTAAGGATGAAACATCTCAAAATCACCACAAGACAAACAAAATTTATCATCAAAGTTCAAGGTACAGTGAAAACTGTCTAAAATGGAAACACCACACCATGCTTAAAAAGTGGTCTTTAGAATTGATAATCCAAGAAAATATTCCAATTTTGATCCTTTTCCTGTTATGCAAAGTTCCTTACCCCAGGTGATTGTGTTTCACTTTCTGAACTTGCAAATCAGCTAAGAGATTATGATGTTGAAATTGTCAAACATACTCCAAGTGATAATGTGGGTTTCTTATTGAATACTAGCATGATGGTAAAACTGAAGCTTTCAAATGTGAAGATGAAATAGATAGAGATTGTATCAATGAAAACACTCAATTGCTAGGATTAGTCTTGAATGAGTAGAGTCTTTCAGGAACTATTCTCTTATTGAAGATTAGTACAAAAAGCTCTGTACTTCAGATATTTTCTATTAAACTATTCTATTTTATTCTGTTTTATTTGTACTTTTGTTCTTGGTAATAGCCATTTGCATATATCACAATATGGTTCACTTTATTGTTGTTTTTTGTTCCTGGTTAAATTTCAAACCAGACAAAGCTGAAATCCTATGAAAAACTAACAAATTCTACAATCCCTACCATATTGGTGTAGACAAGTTTCACTGTATTTTTTTTATCAGATACCTTTCGAAGTACTTGATGTTTTCATGTTTTTTATTTGTATTAGTCTCTTATATGTCCCTTTCCTGTTTTTACAACCCCCCCAAAAAAAAAAAAAAAGAATAGTTTGTTTGGATTATTCAGGAATAGATTACTTTAGGTATATTTGACGGAACCTTTGGGAATTTTGGATCCTCATGATCTTCGACTTCATACTTTATTTGGTGTTTTAAATTTTTTTATTTGGGCGTCACTGATGTGTCTTTTGTAGATGAAATGTGCATCTGGCGTGCAGTTAAGTTTTAAGCCTGAAATCTATGATGAGTTTGATAGGAATAACCCTGTCTGTCCATCTGTCCTTATAAGGGCAACTCCTCCTTAAAGTCTTAAAGGATATAGATGAAACTTTATCTAATTGTAAAACACTATCTGAGGATGCATTGAAAGGAAAATAATCCCAACCCTACATGTTAAAGGGGAGATAATAGAATTTACTTGCGTCAATAATGTTATATGTGGTAATAGCCTATCATGCAACTCCTCCTAAAAGGCTAGACAGATATTGTTGAAACTTTACACAATTGTAGAACACTACATGATGTTGAACATAAAGTGATATAATACCAGTCCCACATGTTAAAGGGAAAATGATAGAATTTACTTTAATAATGCAATATGTGGTAATTATCTCTAGTAAGAGGGGGGTTTTTCTTTATGAGTTCACTCACAGCTCTATTTTTTTATGCCCCTGCTGTAGGCGACTGGGGCATTAAGTGTTACCCTTTACTGTCAGTTTTCCATCTTATCATCCTTCCATCTTTCCGTCCGTCAGTCCAATTTTTGTTGCAAAGCTTGAGTGGGGACCATTTGCCTCCTCAGACACATTCTTCTTTTATTTTCTTTTATTCCTTCCTTTACCAATAATTGAATAGTTTATAGGTTTGGGTTAGATAAAGTGCATCATTCAGATTTGAGTTAAATGAAGTTGCATGAATTGTCTCTTTATACTATATAACTGTTACTGGCATAGTTATGTCATAGAGGATGCATGGTCAATGTACCACACTTAAGACAGCTATGGGTCTGTTTTCAACAGGCATATTATACAATCACCATGACATGCTCTTTTTGCTCGAAGATCAAAGCATCACTGTATTCTCTTCATTTCTTTAAATATGAAATTAACATCATGTAGAATTTCATTAATTTTTCCGTAAGGACCATATTTTAGTGATGTTATTTTAGCTTCCTCAAGTGTTAAAAATTGTTTTCATGTAATATAGATAATGCCTATAATCATTTTAATTACTATTGACTTCTTAAAAGCTGCAGAAAAAACTATGAGGTGTAACCATACATAATAAAAGTACCTACCTGACATCTTTAGATCAAATTAAATTAAAAAAATGAATTTCAGACGGGTGAATGTCCTTGATACAAAAAATGTATGTCTGAAGTGTGCAAGGTTCTCTACAAATTTTAATTGAACCATGTTGAACATTGCAATGATAATCTTTTCCAATGTTTCTGCCTATGGACAAACATGAAGAAGGTATTAGAGATTAAAACTTGAGGGAGTCACATATGTTTCTTCTTTGATGCCTTAAGTGTTGCAGCTTTGTTTACAACTTAGGAAAACTTCTTTTTTCTTTCTATTATTTGCTGTAAGGTCTTCGACAGGTTTTTATTATAAAAAAAAAAAAAAACATGCTGCCTTCTGTCCCATAGCTTAACATGTAAAAAGCTCCTGTTTTTAAAAAACAAGAAAGAAAAAAACTGAAAAAAACAATGTGTCTTTTTAACCCTTTCCCAACTAATTTTAACAATGGTGCATCAGGATTTAACAAAAAGCCCAGCAACATTTTAGCAGAAGACTGAGATCTGCAATAAATGATTATTTACAAGTGTTAAAAACATTAAATTATTTAAATTTGTTGGGGAAGAGAATTTTATTTTATTTTGTATGTTTTAATTTTCAGAATAAAGATGTCCTGTTGTAATTTTATTTTACTTGCAACTAAATTTAGGTATATCGAAAGAAATAATAGACAGTACTAGTAATATTTCTAATTATGTATGATAGGAATCAACTTTAATGAATTCTGGAAGAATCATGCCATCATCATCAGAAAGATTAGATAAAACTGGTGTGTGTATACGTAATCCATCCTATCTTGGTGCAATAGATGATTTGGCAGAGGATCATACTCACTGTGATATACAAGCTGGTGTACAGAAAGTATTACAGATCTTCATAACTAATGCTTCTAATGTCTTCCTTCTACAAACAGAAGATTCAGATATGTTGGTAGAACAGGTAAATATGCTTTAACATAGCATGCTATCAATTGATTTGATTTATACTTCTAGCATTATCCCAATTCAGTCTATTAAAAAGTGTGTAGAAACTACAGGACAATAATCTAATCATAACATTTTTATGTTATATGAGCATGGAAATAAAATATTGTGTTGTACAACTGTATGTAGAAGCAAATATTACAAAAGATGATATTATGATTGTTATGTCAATATTTTAGATTTCAGACATAACTATCTAAAAAACTTTTCTTAAGGGTGCATACGTATATCTTTGAAGATGTACATCCATATTTTTTTAAAAATTCTAATTTAAATACATTTAAATGATTGATACTGGTGACCATACTGTATGGCTTTGTTATATTCAGAAATTTTTAGAATGCATTAATAAGTCTTTTTTTTTTTTTTATCAACAGGTTGATCTCTGCAAAAAAGTGCTTAATATTTATAGATTCCTTGTGATGAACGTTAAGATGGAACAGAGAACCTGGTAAATACTTAATCTATATGTTATGGAACATCATTCACAAATGTTATGTTGGTTGTTAATATGATAAAGGTTCAGTTAAAGACCAAACAGCCTATTGTTGATGCGCATCAACTAACGCAACTTGGTAATGACATAACAGCTCTATGACGTTGTTTCTAGCCATGAAAAACCGTCAAATTATAACGTCCTATTTCGCGTTTTCACGGATTCCAACAAGATGTTCGCTTTAAACTCGTCTTCCAAGAAAAGTGGAATTAGGTGTCGTGCTGATACTTAGTGGAAATTAAACATAAATGGACACAAAAGATACTACACTATCTGTAACCTCCGCTCAAATAAAAATAATGATAGAAATATAAATTTTGAACTCGGCTTTTGCAATTGTGCCGATCTGCATTTCACATTTTTCTTTCACTTGCGCCGATTTTTTCTTTCATTTGCGCCGATTGTGTACAGGAAAATTAGAGGTGAAAGTTATTTTTATTTATCATATAAACCTCTTCCGTTAGCCAGTTGTACATATGTTATGAATTGTCAATTATAACATGTATATAACTGTTGTCCCCTGCTCACAAAGGGAGATGGGAGTAGAATTTCGAGCAGGATAAGTCAATTTAAAAGATATTTGTGCACTGTTTACATCCACTAAAATCACGGAGTAAAATTCTATTTACAACATTTCAAAGCACCACAATAAAATCCATAAAACGTAATACTAGAACAATGAATTATTATCTTGCCTAGAATTTATATGCCACACATCTGATATATTCCTTTCTTGTCATTTCATTTTTCTATACTTGTTGTACTTGCCAACAATGAAGTCATCTTTTCTTTCTTGTGTCAAAACGAAGTTCTTGAACAATATGACCAAAATTATCTTAAACATAAGGAACACTGTTTATATCCATATATTACCATGCAATATACATTCTATGTTTACTACATGTACATGTATTTACTCGTATAGTAAATATAGTATCGGGCTAGTGATAAAAAAAAATAAAATAGGCGCTAATGAAAGAATCAAATCGGCACAAATTAAAGATCGAAATATTTTTTAAATCAGCGCAAATCTTGTACACCGTGTAACTTTACACTGGTAAATTTCAATGACTTATACGCTTAGAATTTTAACTTAATATGTGATTTTCAAAACTGAGTTTTCAGAAGGTTATGCCGATAAACAATACTTTCTAGAAGTTTCGATATACTGGCAATGTATGCATGTTGAGATTAACTTATTTCTTTAAGATTCTTGTAAAATAATGGTGATCTTGCAATGAAGTTAAATTTGATCTGTACTGCTTAAATGACAAAATCTTATAGTAAAAATAAAAATGATAAAGGTTCATTGTCTTTTGTCATTTGTTTCATTTCAAATTGTCTCAAGGAGAAATGATAAAGATTTCGCCTGATCTCACTGAAGCTTAAGGCAAAAATAAAAGAAATTAATATACTCAGTGAATGTGAATTAAAATCAAAATTTACGGTTTTAAAACTAAACTTGTTGTAAATTTAACTTATGTCAAAAACAATTGCTTCAAGAATAAGATCCAACATAAAATTTCTCACTTTCAAAAGCTACAATGACCAGAAAGATTGAAAACAAATTTTGATTTTCAATGCCGTCAATCTATACATAAAACCTTGTCTTTGTTTTAATTTCCAAAATGAGCTATTTAGATTCATAATATTTCATCCTGTTTTGAGAAAACTTTATAGTTTTCAACAGAAAATTATTTCTTAGATTCTAAATCAATTTTGAATTAAAACTTATTAGTATTTTATATTTACTGTATCGTTTATTCAAAACACGTGAGGTAGTAATAACGGGATCGTATTTTATGATAGGTTAAATGGATGTAAAACGTTTTAGAATCAAAACTTTAATACATATATTATATCTATAATTTTAATTCTCTTATATTTTAAATATTCAGAAATAATGAATCCACAAACTAGATGGAATAATTTGTATACGCTTCGTCTTAGTCGGGACCCATAATGGTATAAAGAAGTCCGTCCATGCTAATGTCTGTCCGTCTGTCAACAGTAGCGAAAGAGTGCGCTAGGGCAAAGTTCTGAAATTGACGTGACAAAAAAACCCACACATCTAGTCTAATATAGTCAAATAGTCTGTAAGTTAGCCAGTGTCATCTTTCATTTCTCTTTTATTTTCAATGATTTTGCTAATGAGCAGGAGAGGACAAAACAGACTTTCCTTTCTAAAGCGTCGTAAAGGTTATTTGAACAATTTTTCATTCTGACGGATGGTGTTTCTGAAGGTTAATTGTGTGCGGCAACAATATCATGAGATCTGATACTGATACATACATGTGATCTCTTTTGTATTACCGGATAATAAAGAAGGTGAATATAGTTGTTATTCCTGATTCTTTAAAATTTAAATGTGGGTTTCAAACGTCCAATTTGCAATTTTTTCAAATAGTGCGCCAGCAAGGAAAACTTGTACTATAACGTCAGATTCGACGTTCTGAAGAAAGACAGCTCTTTTCTTCAAAACGAACGAAAAAAACATGAAAATTAATCATAACTTTTTGAAAGGTCTGTGACATATACATATTTTTGCTTTATTTTGAAGAGTACACATGGCACTTTCCTTCTTGAAATTTTATGAAAAAATCAAAGGTAGATATTTTTAATACTTGAAACGTTTTTAATTATGCGTTTTATTTTTATGGAATGAAATAAATCGTATTTTTAAGATCAAAACAATAAGAGTCTTAAACTCTTGAACCTGTATTTGATAGACACAAATCTACTGTTTAACATGAAACAAGAATTATGCTTGTAGGTTTGATATAATGGGATTTTTGAGAGTTTAAATAACAAGCAAATATCATGTTAATATTTGGGAAAACACGAAACTGAGGTTACTATAGTGACAAAACTAAGTCGGTGACCCCAAATTTTTTTTTCATATTTTGTTCCTCAAATCATGAAATACCTTCACACAAAATTTTAAGGAAAAATCACTGGTAGAACTGAATAGGCTGTTTGCTCTTTAATTTTATTCTGAACAGTGTTTGCAATCAATTGATTGAAGAAAAATACATTTATATAATCCCCTTTGAGAGTATGATTGATGACCTCAACCAAACATGACTGTCACTGTTACTTGGAAAAGGGGATGGAGGACTTAGGTGGATGGCACTTTTTATGGCCCCGCAACAAAGTTGTCGGGGCCATATAGTTTTACCCTTGTCCGTCATTCCGTCATTCTGTCATTCCGTCATTCGGTCATTCCGTCATTCAGCAACAAACCATTATACAGCATTTTTTTCTAAACGCCTCCAGATATTGGGCTGATTTTTGGTATGTGAGTTAACCATGATGAGTTACAGATCAAGTTTAAGTTTCGTTCCGCTCCGCTAATTTTTGCCGAAATTACGGGCTTTGGACTTTGATAAATTGTTGAAAATCACAGTTATACAGACTTTTTTTCTAAACACCTTCAGATATTGGGCTGATTTTTGGTATGTGAGTTAACCATGATGAGTTACAGATCAAGTTTAAGTTTCGTTCCACTCCGCTAATTTTTGACGAAATTAAGGGTTTAGAACTTTGAAAATTGTTGAAAATCACAGTTATACAGACTTTTTTCTATACGCCTTCAGATTTTGCGATGATTTTTGTTATGTGAGACTACCATGATGAGTTACAGATCAAGTTTATGTTTTGTTCCGCTATGCTGATTTTCATGTCGTTTCAACGCATCTTGTTAGATCTGCAGTACGTCCACTTCCTGTTTGCTGATAGTTCGAAATTTAATTACTCTTTGATCAAGGAAATTTTTCATCAAACTAGTAATGGTCTTGAGATACTATCCATGCATGCTTGTGTCCACATGTGTTGTTGATATTGCAGATTTTTCAACTTTTTGAGACCATTCTTGTCGTTCCGAAACATCTAGTTCTTATACTCCTTACACCTACAAATTTAAGTATCAATCACAATACATTTATTTGTTTCCTAAAGAGTCATTTGAACCAAAATCACTAATGTATATTTGATTTTAGTGCCTTCCAGTAATGATGTTTTCCCTAAATTTATTGTATTGTTTGTTTTCTATCAGAAACACTGCCTGTGTTTACCTCTGTCCAAGTATATAATTCCTGATTTCATGTCTGCAGGACAGTCTTCTTCCTTTTTTCAGTGGTATTCATTCAAAATAATGAAGAAATTCATAGTTGTTGTCGATTATTTTATGTATTACGAAAAGTGTAAAATTTTGCCTTTTTAGGGAACAGATGTTGCAAGTTCTTCTGTCTATTACATCTGGGGTGCTTGAAACCACAGTGCCTAAAGAAAAGGAAAAGTCACTAGGAGGAAAACTAGCACAAGCAATATTTCAGGTGATGTTTAATACAGATTATTACACATTTTTATTACCAATCCCAATAATATTCCAAGACTCCTGTATCAGCCCAGGCATGTCATATATTTCTGAACTTCTGTATAGCCTTGTAATGAATATAATTTTAACACATGTTCATTGATAGAATTGTTTTGTAAATATGGTTGAGCTTTGAAATTTTGTGAATATGTTTACTTATGATTCACACCTGTTAACCATAAACGGATATTCTAGTGGGTTATTATTTTTGCTATTTCAATGCATTAACTTTTCATGCATTGATTGATAAATGTGTCCTTAATGCAAACTGTTTGTCGATGGAATATTTGGACATTTTATACGATTGCTAAATTAGCAAAAAATAACCCCCTCTAAAATATTTTCAACATTTACAGTATATTATTAAACCTAAAAGACATCATGAATTCAAATTTATCTAAAATTTGTATCACAGGATGCACCTAAAGATATATTCTTTTAATGTATCCTATTAAGATACTAAATGGCTAGTGTTGCATCCATTATACCAATGAATGCTAAACACATTTTGTTTTTTTTTGAGATGGGTTTAACATTAAAAAGTTCATCACAAAATACAATCAAACTATTTAAAGACTGACCCAAACCATCCTTTTGGGGATTTTGATAACATATTGACATATTTAGGTGATGTTGTCTCAGTTTAGCATGTAGTGTACTTTGTATTTGTTTTACTGACGGTGAAAGACTGTTGAGAAGGATTTGGAGTTTTTCTTTTGAACAGTCAAAACACCAAGATAAATCTGATTTTGCCTCAGCATTATGACAAGATTAAGTTAATGCTGGCCGAGGGGTCAAACAATTTTGTTTTTTATATGTATTAGATATTGAATTAACATTAAAATACCGCAATTGTTGTAAAAATAGTACCGATTTTTTATTACAGACTTTAATAGTAACCTGGATCAAGGCAAACCTGAATGTTTTTATAAGTGTAGAATTGTGGGATAAGTTCCTAGAAGTCCTGTCTTCACTGACTTCATGGCCTGAACTAATAACAGAATGGGCGGTATGGATATTATTATTGTTTTTCTACTGGACTGGTGACCATTTAAAAGGGAATTGTTCTTTAATTTTGCCTTTCAAAATGCCTAACTGGGTACAGTTGCTTTTTTCCTACAACTTTGTAAATAATCTATTTTTGAAGAAAAATGCATAACATTTAAAACATTAATTTTGTTGAAATCTGATAATTGATAAACATCAGGCGAACTTGCACAGAAAGATTATTAAAAATTTTAAATATAAAAAACAATTAAGGACTCTCACAATTTTAAGCAGATTAAGAAAGGTGTACAAAGAAAGAACAACACAAGAATCTTTAAAAGATCCAATAAAATCCTAAACAGAAACTGTTAGTGATACTAAATGCTGTCAAAGGGTTGACATATCTTCATCTGTTTGCAACAGCCATAATAAGTCATCTGATAATTTGTAGTCTTGAGTAGAGTGTAAATCAAATATATATGGTATAGATAAACATATTGAGATACCAAGCAGTTTTAGACAAAAAACGAAATATTTGTACATGATATTTGTAATTTTGAAAATTATCATTTTGCCATGAAAAAACACTTAGTATGGAATAAGGTTTCTACCATACACCTTCCTAAAGTGATATGGTGTCATTTACAATACAAGGGTCATGGGTATGTTATCTTGGAAATAGGTAACCTGAATTTTTAACTGCCATACAGTGTCCATTTAACATGCATATTACTATTTACATGTGACTTTTAGCAATGAAATCGCCAAAATTAGGATTTAAACCTAATCAAACAGCTGATTTACCATAAGGCAATTGATAAATATTTTATTGGGTCACTTGGAATAAGGAATCAAATAATAGAAAGAATTCACCTATTGTAATTTCATTATTTGATATTATTTTTTTTCAGAAAACTATGGAAACACTGACTCGTATGTTGGCAAAACAGGTTTATAATTTAGATTTACTGGATTTGCCATTACAAAGATTGAGTGAACAAAAGGAAAAGAGAAGGCGTGGAAGAAGTCAAGGTAAACATCAGAGTTAATATGGTTACTTTTACAAAAGTAAAAAAAAATATAAATTTTTAGTTCATATGAGCAAAAATTTATTTAGCTTACATCAGATAAAATTGAACTGGATGAAGTATCTCATCACTGTGCATAAACATGTGTTAGTCAATGGAAGGATCAATAATTTTCCCATGAATATGTGTCCTGTATTAGAATTGACATTCAACAATAGGAGTATATCAATATAACCTATATTATGATAAAGTGACATTATTGGCTTCAAAATATTGTTACAAAGTTAAGGGAAGGTATGACTTAGTGTAATGATTTTAACTTTGACAAACTTTGATTTATGTAATTTTTAGAGATTGTAGTATGAATATTATCAGTGCATATCAAAAATCCAAAACAAAATAAAAAAGGTTGAAATTTTGAAGGCGTCATCTAAATATATGTAAAGTCTGTTCCATTAAAACATACTTGGTACCCAGGGAAGTTGAAAATGAGTGACCATCTATGGTGACTATTTTACAGTTTTCCTTAATTTTTGATACCACAAAATTACCAACACATAGATGACATTGTGAAGTGCTTTCTCTGGGACCCATGTCTGTGAAATAGTGAATGCTTTTAGTATGATATTGAACTTTCTCCTGTAGATATTATAATTAAAATATATTTTACTTAAAGATATTCCTAAAAGTAAAATCAACGACAAGAGCTTTTCTAAATCATGGAGTAAAAGTGATTTACCCACAGAAACCCACTCGTCTTCTAGTATACATGGGTCATCATTTGAAAGAGGGAAACTGAATAAAAGTGATGGTATGTATATTTTTGAATGAACCTTTCCATGCATTTGATTGTGATCTGTATGTGTAGTTCTGCTACCCAGTGTATGTGAATGATTTTGAAAACATTGTATTAGATAACATCATTGTCACATATTGTATTTCTTATCAGTTCACCTTTTCTAATGTATTGCAGGAAACAAAGATACAATAAGTAATTGGTTCTTTATTGCAACCATCCTGGAAGTATATTAGTAAGGGCTTATATCAACAGGGATAGGGATGCTATCTATTTGTTTAAAGTTATGTATTTTGAAAGGAAAATCCTGGATGTTTCATACCTTGCATACATAAACCTTATTTTCTGAAATTTCCATCTCTCATATGTCAGTTATTCTTTACCTCATTTTCATGGTTCAGCTACTGCTAAAAAACTATATACACACGAATTTCTCACTTAAAATGAGTAATAGGATAACATTATTTGGTATGTGGGATCCTTGCAAGGTCTTCATATCTGTCAGCTTGGCCTTGCGGACATAAAAGTTTTAAGCACAATTATCGTACTCATACTCGACCAATCAAAATAATGGATTTGGTGTTTCTGGTACAAATTTGTACTGAGTAAGTTTTATGACCGAGAGCCCTGACCTTTACCTCATTTCATGTACAAGTGATCATCTTTAAGTTTTTGTGGTCGAGTCCATATCTCTGGAACTGTAAGTAATAGGTCAGCTATATTTGGTGTATGAAATGATTGTAACTTGCAATGTCCGTCAATCAGATTTCAACTGACCTTGACCTCATTTTCATAATTGATTGGTCAATGCAGGGCTTCCAAAATGGTTGTATTTTCTGGACTTGAATTATATTTTTAACTTGTTGTGCCTACCTGAAACAGACATTTAACGTGGGTTTGCCATTTTAACATAATTCAGAGAAAAATTGAAGTTTGACCTGACCTTTTGCCTTAAACAGCCACACATTTCCGGTCATAAAAGTGACATGGTACTATCAAAACAAACCCTACTTTAATACCGTCTCATTACAATCAAGGTTGATTGGTTGTCTTAACAGTTGAAATTTACCTGTTCAGGTAACAGGTAAATTATTTTGTATTAGACACTGATTGGTCTTTTAACTTTATTTTCATAAATTTCAATGGTTAACATCTAATTAATTTAGTCAAAAAGATTTAGATTATCAAAAATATGTATATAAACATGATTTGATGAAACATTTAAAAAGGTAGTTATAAAGGTTTTAAGTGCAAAATCATCAGAACCACGTTGTTTGAACTAGTACACGCGTGTGCATGTGCGCAGGTGTGAGATTTAATCATGTATCCGAAATTCTTCAAAAATGCTAAAATTATCATTGATACCTTTATCTAACGTGCATTTCACTTATTTGCTTTAAGGAATAAAGAGGAAAGAACTACATAAACTTAATCGTGCTTTGTAAACATACACGAATTTTTACGAATCCGTCTCTGGTCCTTGATTTACCATTGTCAAGTCAACATCCGGTTTTAAGAATATGTGCCTTCTAAAAACAAAAGTAAAGTTTTTAAAACTTAATTTTGCACGAATAAAGATTCTAAGACAGATATTAGTTTGCTAATGTTGCACACTTCGAATGATGCACTGTCAATTTAACAATTTACGTCAGTACATCGAATTTGTATCAATAGTCAAGTTTAATGTCGTTTTTATGTCAATCATTGTTTATATGATGCCCAACTGATTACCATGTTTGCCTTTTGTTACTTAGTCTTAAGGGATTAAAATCGGGATATGACAAAAAATGTCCAGCTGGCATAAATATTTTTGGAAGCCCTTGGTCAATGTTAAGTTTTTCTGGTTAAGTCGGTTTCAAATTTACATCAACAGTGTCAATAATTGTTTAATTTTGAGTTAAGCGTTAATACAAAGCAAGACATATCCCTGTTAGCATCTTATTATTTTCCGTGAATTCCTAAATTTTGGCTTTTTTTCATTTAAATCCGGAATATTGATTTATAGCCAGTTGTCATGATAGAAGTTTCTTATGTATGATAAGCCTTTGAATGTATTGACATTAGCTGGGGAATAACCTGAAACTCTAGAAACCATATCATTGAAAAGTAACATAGTGTGTAAGATCTGTGTTGTTTGATATAATTTCTTATTACGTTTTAACCAAACTAAAAAAATTATATTGATTTTTTTTAACATGCATATTCCTGTGTACATTGATGTACATAACAACATTGTTTGATATTTGTGTGTAATAGATAGTTGATGTAGTAAGCATGTAATAGAATAGTCTTTAACATTGAATTGTAGTGTTGAATGTTAACATTGATATGTAGTGTTGAATGTTAACATTGAATTGTAGTGTTGAATGTTAACATTGATATGTACTGTTGAATGTTAACATTGATATGTACTGTTGAATGTTAACATTGAATTGTAGTGTTGAATGTTAACATTGATATGTAGTGTTGAATGTTAACATTGATATGTAGTGTTGAATGTTAACATTGATATGTAGTGTTGAATGTTAACATTGATATGTAGTGTTGAATGTGATTGTTTGTAGGAGCAGGAGGAAGTAGATCCAGACCTGATTTAGGAAAACAAAGATCAAGCAGCAATGTGGCCTCACCTACTCACTCTAGAACACCTTCAAATGCTTCAGATACAGCTCTGTACGTCCACTCAAAAACAACTGAAAATTTCTTTACTGACCCAGTAGAGTTTTTAGAGCAATTGAAGGGTAAGGTCACTTTTTGAAGCATTTTGTTAAACTTCACCATTAAGGTAAATTGGTAACATTGGGTGCTTTAGATTCTATAAAAAAAATGTAATAAAACAGACAGTACCATTTTGAAATATGAGCCACAACCAATACATGATGAATCAACAGGATAATCAATGGAAATTAAATAGATGGGTCTGATCATAATTATAATGTTCAGATGTTAATTTAGTGAAATTTTTGTAATTATCAGTAGTGAATAATGCAGAGCTACTGTAAGTTTCAAATAATTGAAAGTAAGGGGACATAACACATTTTTGTACTTCAAAAATTTGTGACTTGACTTGCATTCATGTTTTCTCAAACTTAGAACATTTTGAAACCGAACAATGTGTGTGTGGTACATAAAGTGTTGCTTGTGCATGACATAGTGTATGTTTTAGATTACCATTTGACCATGCATTTATAAAAATAAAGAGGATAAATTGGTACCAAAAGTTACATTGCTTATTGTATTTCGAATGGGCTACTTAAATCAACTGTGCTGTTTTTGTATTGTAAGGCAGTTATTCTGTTTCAAGAACCCATATTTTCTTGCAACTGATCTGATCGACTAAATCTAGTCATCTTTGTCAAGATATTGTAAGCGGTTCATGTAAGAATTTTACCAATGAAACAGTAGGGCTCTGTTTGTTTTCCTTTATTTTTAGTTTTGTTTATATTCTGTATTAACATTGTTTACTTCAACTCACAGAGTGGGTGGGATACTGCATTAACGTTGTCTGTCCAATCTTCTATCCATTTGTCCATTATTTTTGATAAATTTTACTCAGCTTTATATTAAACAAATATATGATCAGATGTATTATCTTTAACTTTATTTTAAATGAGTTGTAGTGAGTAATTTTAGTTCTGCTAGGTAGTAACTTCCAGTTTGAAGATTGTTTAAATTTTCATAATACCTACTGGGCATGGACATTTTCATCACTTATTTCTCAGCTTCTGTATAAATGAATGATTTGATATTTGGTCTGGAACTTTATTTAAGTGATTCGTACTGTGTAAGCTATTTTCTGATCTTCTGGGCAGACAGACACTTCCTGTTTTAAAATATTTCAATTTTTATACGTGCTGAGCATGAACTTTTGTTGTTAATGTCCAATTACTAATGGGATATTATTTGCACATGAAACTCCTTGCTATTTCAACTAACAATTTTTGTATTTGATTATGATGTGATCTTTTTGAAATATATGCCAAATAAAGGCTTTGACCCAAATTTCACAGTTTACTGAGAGTTTTGGTTTAAGGTAATTTACCATAAAGTTGTAGTCACATCAGCCTGAAACTAAGTTCACATGTTCACTATGATAAACTTTTGAAAACATATGCCAAATTAGGGTTTTGTTTAAGATATTTCTTGTTTTTGTCTGTGGTGAAAGTTCGTGCAGACTTGGATGTTTCTTTGCACATAATAATTAAGATTTTTGACCAATTGTGAAAATTTAATCGATACTAAGGCAGAAACTGTACACTGTAACACAGCAACAATGATAAGCAAAACAAGATATACGAAAAATACCATTGTGGCTGAAACCATCAATAACCTAACGGGCCTCTAAATAATGATTTTTTTTACAAATTCAAGCATGTTTTAATTAATTGAATTCAAGCATGTTTCATTCAATTATCTTGAAAACTGTTATAGATAGACAGAAACTTGTATGATAATATAACAAAATTTAAGCAACAAAAAAGATCTTGAAAAGTGTCAATATGAATTTAACCATCAATTGACTGCTGATAGGAATTATTGCCTTAATATTAAGCAGTTATGGCTCTTAGTAGTCTTAAGTTGTAACTTTAAAGTATTGTGCAGCTAGTCATACTTTTACTGACTAATACATCATCTTTCCTTTTTGATTTCCCCATGGAGACTCTGAGAAAACTAATGTACTGCAGAAATCTAAACATAAGTTAACATGGCACTTACTTTGTGTGTAACTTATGGTAACCTAGGTTTTCATCTATTTATTTAAATGCTGTCGAAGTAATTGTTTGAAAAAATCAATAGAGGGATTAAAGTATGATTATAGAATTATTTGGCCTAATTTGTCAATGATATTATAACTTCATGTTTGTAATAAACTTGAGTTGATACTGAAAGAAAATAATACTTTTAAAGTCATTACTCCACATAGAAGTAATAATACTATCATTGGAAAGCATTTTTGAGTGTTTTCATAAATCTGCATGGACATTTTTTCTCTGGAAATATTTAAGTATGAAAGAAATAAGAAGTTAATTTACCATGACATGTGTGTCTAAACAGAAGTCGTCAATTGTAAAAATTGAAAAGATATACTAAATGATGTAAGATTTTGAACATTTTATAACATGTAAGTCATTGTTATGTTTCAGGAAGCACAACACTTGCTTCACCAAAAGATGAAGATAAAAGCAATGATGCAGAAAATGGTAAATATTTTTTTATTAAAGTGTACTTTGAATTTACCATAACATGACATTGGGATGTAACATTGTATTATATTGCTGTTAAATAGTTGGATATGCTGGTAAACTGTCATAGTGAAATATAGGATATGTCATTAGAGTGTGCTTTTAGTTTATAACAGCTTCAGGATAGGATGTGTATTGAGCATGCGTGAATAAGTATTGTATTTTTTTAAAGAAAAATACAGAAGCATTTCATTCCAAATAAAGCTACACAAGTGATTGATATAAAGAAGGTACTGTACATTCACTGGCTCAAATGATACAAAACATTGTCTTCCTGTCTCTCTATATTTGATATTACTCAAAAACATTCATTGGCTATCTGATTTTGGTCTTGGTCTTAAACTGATTTACAAATATTATTAATGTATCTTTTGACCCATATGAAAAAAATACTGATTTGACCACAATACAGACATAAAGAGATAAACAGATTTGGAACATAATATTTTCATATAGTTAACTAAAAGAGAATAATTTGTCCATTCACTACCCTGGAATTTTATGTAATAAAGACAATTAGAAAAAAAATTCCAGTATGATAAACTTTCTTCCCTTGATGGCAAATGATCACAGGGATATTAAGTGTTTGCATATGTTGGTTCAGAGTATGTTTCTTAGATGCACGCTTTAGAATTTGATCCTTACAAATATCATTTTATCCTCATTCAGAGATAGGGGTATACTGCTTTACCTCATCTGTCTGTGTGTCCTATGAAATTTTCCTTGTTTCTCAGGAACTACAAATCAGAGCTTCCTGAAAATTTGGTATTTAGCATCATGTGAGCATGCTATCCTGTTTACACATCAATTGTTCATCAACTTCCTGAATACTGATACTTATATCCTGGGTATCATCAGTGAGCAGTAGCTAACAGTACATCTTGTTTAACTTCTAACTTTTCTAATATACACAAACAAATGTGGGAACCTAAAGCCAATCAAGTGCTGTGTGAATTATAAGATTGAGTTCCATTTTCTATCATACTAGAAGTAAACTGTGAGGACACTATAAATAGATATTTGTGAATACAGCAGAGTCATTCGTCATATTTTCTTAATTTTAGTTTAAATGAATACTCTAGTATTTAAAATGTTTAAATATTCTGATGATTCAAACAACCCTCTTTAGTGTTTATCAAAGATCTTGTTGAATTTGAATTTTCCCATCAGCCTGTAATATTTGTAAAACTGTGTAGATGGGAAGGGACACAACACTAGTAACACTAGAAGTAGGCATAAAATCCGAAACGGACAGTAATGACGGAAAGGACATCCCTGAAATAGTAGGCAGTAAACATAACCAACTATTGAAAATGTAAAAGTTTGTAATTAATTATCTGTTAATAAAAGCATATGCGGGTTGCATCCTGTAGTTGCCTTTCAATAATTATTAAAGCTTGCCTCAATTGGTGCAGATGTACATCAATGTTTTGAGACCTATAATGTTGAAAGTTAAAACACTTGAAAAGCAGACATTGAAATACCTGTTGGTTTCATAAATTTGGCAATCTGATCCTTTTGTCAATATTCCAGATGCTTGAGTTTAATCTTACAATGCAACAGTTCAAACTGTGTTGTGTCAGTTGCACACACCTTTACCAAAAGTGATTTCTACTTAAACACCACAAATGTAATTTCCTTGCAAATTAAGTTTTTCATTTAAGATTTTCTTTGAAGTTCAAGCTTTATTTTGCTTTGGTATTTTGTGTTGAGCTGTATAATGTCGAAGTAGGCACACATTAAGTTTGCATTTGTTTCAATTTATATATATATGTATATTAATATTTTATGTAATTATGATACTGACATACTCTTATACAACCAACAACATCACCTATATCATGGTATAACATAGTGCATTTATAGTTCAATCAAAAGGTATCATATTACATAAAAAAAAAAAAACACACAATTTACTTTGGCCCATGTTCAACACCATACAATTATTTTGAGGAAGCTGCAGGTGTCCTGAGTTATTGAACTTTGCATAAAAATTGGAATTTTTTCCCAAATGATTTAATTTTTCACACATTTTCTTTCATCATTTACTTTGAAATTTAAACATAACCTTAGGATGAATAAAGTTTAGCCCCACTCAGATTTTGATGGTTTTTACCTGTTCCACCCAGAGTTGTGAAACTATATTTTTCAACAACAACATCTAATCATCCCCCCAAAAAGTGCATGTTTTTTTTTTTTTTCAGATCAAAAAGCATGTATAGAAGGCTGCAATTAAATTTCATACTTATTTTATTATTATCATTATCACAAACGAGTGCTATTTTATACATAGTTTAATAATTTTGGTTTCTTATTTTGTTTTGATTTTTTGAATTAAGTTTATTTTCAATATTTTCTAATAGGGGTATTTGCTGAAACATCATTCATTTTGGATTCAGCATGTGACATTACTATTATTCAATCTCCACCTGGTAATGTTTCAGTGGGTATGTTCAATGCACATATTTCTTAATCCCTATATTACTAATTTTGATGTCCATAAAGAAATATTCTGGAGATTTGTAGGTGATCATGTAATGTTGGCATTTGTATTTTGAAAACAATAGATCAACATTTTTTAAAGGTAATGTGATGAAGCTACAATGTTTTTATAGGGATAAGAATAATCAATGCAGAAAAAAAAAAAATTAAATTGTACAACTATTGCCGAAAATTTTTGGGGTTCCCGTAAAAAAACATAAACTCTTCTGTGGAAGACTCGACCATATTTAAATAAAAATTTTAAAAAGTTTTAAGTTTGGCTATGTGCCAGTAGGTAATCCTTGATGTGAATTTCCCATTTTCTACTTCATTGGCCTTGAATGAAATGACCTCCTTTAGCATAAATAACTCTATGGTCACCTCACTTTACAACCTGGGCCAGATGAAACGTCACATCAGACCATATCATATCCATTGTGAATATCGAACTTGCACAAAGGACAAATACATTTTTTAGTAACTTTTTCAATGGGTAACTTTGAGATGTGTTTCTATTTCCAAAATTTATTTCCATTAATTAGATTCGATTGTTACAACATCATCTTAATCAAAACTGGAAACAAAAGGACATTAAAGTTTATTCTTATGTTAACATTTGTCTTCCTAGAAAATGTGTCAACTTCCCTTCAATGCAGTGACAATAATCTGGTAAGATCAGAGAAAAGCATATTTCTTACCCTTCCTTTTACTCAGTCAATTTTATGTCAAAGAAAATTGAGAATAAAATTGGGAATTATACCATCTTCCAAAGAGGGAGATAGTGATACACATGTCTAGTCATACGTCCATCTCTCAATTTTTTGTTTCATGGTTTATAATGTAAACACTATGTCATGGACCATAAAATACATGTCATGTTCCTTCCATTTTACAGTTATGCCCCTTAGTTATCTTTAACCTATGGATTTTTTTGATTCCAGACAATATTTGAAATACAGTTTCACAAAAAGATTTAAGATTTTAGAACAAAAATCTTATTGAAATACAGATCCTGTGTTTACACTTTGCTCACAAAGATCTGAAAACACTTGGTTCTTCTTTCTATTCTGGTAATTTTTGTATCAGCCGATCAAATTTCTGCCTCCAAATTTTTGAAGGTTTGTATCATTACAACAAAACCAGAGGATCCTTAAAGTTCTTAAAAACAGAAAGTAGAACAGATCCTTGTCAGATCCTTGTAAGCGAAGCGTGGACACAGGATCTATATTAGTACCACTTGACAGAATCTTTTAAGATTTTAATTCAAAAGTCGTGATAAATAAAATACAGGTCAAGTTTAATTTTGACAGTTTTGGCATTTAACATTCAAGAGAAAATTAATTAATTATTTTTGAAATAGGGATTTTTTTTCTGGTGTCTGGACGATAACTAAAGTACCACTTGACAAAATCTTTTTATATTCTATCATAATGTCATGGACTATAAATAACAAGAGAAATTTGATTTTAATGAATTTGACATTTACCGCTCATTAGTTATGCCTCTAGAAAAAAAAAGTGAGTTTTAAGCTTCCCATCCCATCTAATATTAAATGTTTATTTTGCTAACTTTTATCAAGACTATGTATCCAATATGAAGACTTGAGCAGGAATATGTACTGAAACTTATTTCATGATTAAATGTAGATTAACTGCTGTCATGGGGAATTTGAAAATATTTGGTTGATATATTCTTCAGAGTTTTCTTTATGGACAATAATCTGTAACAATTTTCTACTAACAATAGATACATGTATAGCTATATCATTTTAAAACCCTGTATTTTTCTGAACTACTTTCATGACTGATTTTTATATTGCTGAAAAATTGTACATGGCTGATATGACTGAATTGGCCAATTTAAAAAGTAAAGTAAATGAATCTGTAATTAAGTGTTACTATTTGAAAAAGGTGGCTTTCCAATAGATTTCTCATAACAAAGTATATATTATATAATTTCTATTTTATTTTTAATTTAAATTATTGTAATAGCAAAATTATTTCTATAACTTAAGAGTTTAAAGCATCTTATTTTCCAAGAGATCAGTTATATAATGGTAAAGTCAACTCAGTGCATTGAGAGATATATTGATGGTTAGGTTGTTTCAAGCTAAAAATTAGATCCACATTTTGATTGATACTACTGAAGTATATGTAAAGCTATCAAGGGAGACTATCAAAAGCAACAAAGGATGATATATGAAAATTACAAAATGGAATTAATGTTCAAATTCGTAATCATAAAGTAATCAAATCCCTATAAAATCAAAGCTAAAACAAATAATTATTGCATTATATTTTCCCAAACTTTTAGCACTATAAGTATTTTATCTGATAAGTTTTTTTGATGTTTAAAAATATAAACCTTGTCTGTAATAAACCACTTGAAAATCAATTAAAGTAATATTTGTTTGCAACAAAGAAGTCATTATCACAAAAAAAAAAATAGAACAAAGGAAACATTAAAATGTAAGGATTTAATAATGGATGCTATAATTAAACATTTTCCAAAAAAACAAAAGCAAAATAACAAAAAAAATGAGAACTCTTAAGTGGAACAAAGTCTAATCTTCAGGTAAGTAAGAAATTGATAAAGACATTATACAAAGCTTCGTTTTAAGAATTTTCTTCAAATTTTGTTAAGTGTGGGTATTTCATTTGCAGGATTTACTTAAATTTTCTTTAAAACAGAGATTATGTGACAGGTTTATATCTGTTTAATCCATCTTTAGGGTTTATATCTGTTTAATCCATCTTTAGGATTTCTTTGTATTTGATTGGCTGATTTTCATATTTCATGAAAATAACTAGTGCAAACCAAATCATCGGATATGGACAATTAAGAGTCACAAAATTCAATTATACTTTAAGTGAGAAATTTATAAATATTTCATGAAAAAGCAACTGTACTTGAAGGACGATGAAGAGAAAACTGATTTTAAAACAATCACATGACATCATCCTGATTACCTAGCTTTGGATAATTGTCAATATTTGTATATCTTCTTTCAATTAGAAAAGTGTTTTGACATGCACTGATCAACTTTGTATTTTGTTAAAATTGTCTTAACAATGTCTTTGTCTTTGCTAAAATGATTTGATAAAATGATTTAATGATCTACAAATTTTGTAAAATTGTGAAATACACAAAATATTGCTGTTGTGGGCAAGAAAAAAGGTGGAACTTTTCCAGGGTCTTTTTTGGACCCTGTGACATTTTGTTGAGGAAGATTTCAACAGTTTTATTTGGTCAACCCATCTAAAGGTTGGGTATGGAATATATACCCACCTAACTATGGAAAATCCCATGTTCTTTCTTGTTTGTATTTTCAAAGGGTTTTTCTGCATTTTAAAAACCTTTTCACCTGCTGAAGTACCAAGCTCTTTTAAAATCTGCATGAACATAAGTTAATTTTTTGCACCATAATTACCATTCAGACTTTTTAAATACTGTCTAAGATGTCACAACAAAACATTGTTGAGATTTATCTTACCAGGTTTAGACCCTCAGTTATTCGCCACCTGATACAAGGAAATTGTCAATATACTCAAGTTAAAAATACTTGTAAAAATCTTATAGGTGGTATGTGCATTATTGATAATATTAAAAGTATAGTAAACTGTACATATATACAGCTGAAGGTCATCCAAGTGTTTAAGAGTGTTTGTTGATAGATCTGGCTACTTAGGGTTAATTTTGTCACATTCATGTAAAAGTCTTGTTAATGATTTCAATAGAATGGTCATCATTTTCAAATGTGGAAAAAATTTATCAGGAGACTTCGAGGTGAGTTTAACTGTCAGGAATGATCCTGTGGGGTAGGTTTGATTTATTTAGTTGTTTAAGATAAAAGCTGAAGCATTCCTTCTTAAAATTCATTTGATATTGGTACTGATACTTCACTTTTTAAAATTATTTAAAGTTACCCGTAACTGTGGAAAATCTTGGAGTGTGGAAGATGTATTTCTTTCTTTCTTTGGAATGAAGAGTGGTAACTATGAAAATTGCTTTTTATACTTAGATATTGAAAGGCATGACATTTTTATAAGGTGATCCTTTAAACATATCAAATCTGAGTCTTTGCTGATGATGATATCTTTATTTACATTATTATTATTATCTACATTTCTATAAGAGTCTTCCTGTTACATCTTTCCTGTATTAAAATATTTTAATTCAGGTTTTATAATTCTTTTGTTTTTAATCTTTTAATCTATAATAATTCACTGAACTTGTTCCTTTCTCATGTATAACTTATAAATGATGCTAATATAGCCTGTGAAAACAATATCTACAAATATTACTGTGAGTAAATTATGATTATATTGTTCAGGTCTATATAACACAATGTAAACACTGTCTAGGTATATCAATTTAATCACAACATTATACACTAATATTTTTCCATGTAAAAAATCAAGGACATATGTTATTGATATAGTGAAATGATTTAAACAAATCTCCCATAAGCTACTAAACAAAATTTTTAAATGCATTATAAATGATGAAGATATTGTATATGTGGTTAGGGATACTATTATTTAAGAATTAACAAAAAAGTGATATCTGAATTTTCAATTTGGCTGATTTGAATAGTAATTTGTATAAAAAAGATGAAGATGGTCTTTGAAGAAAATTTCGATTAAATACAGGTGTTGCTTTTATTGGCTAGTTTATGATTTTTTAAATTTCTGTTATATTTTAATAGATTATTTAGGAATGTGCTTTATATGAAGATACCATTGTCAACTTAAATTTTCAGATTTTGACTTTTGACATGTATATGTATACAGTTGTGTTATTTTACCTGTATTCTTTTCATTAGTATATGAAATGTTTTTAGATTTAATCAGTAAAAGAATTTTTGGAAATAATTTCCTCTTAACATGTTTCCCCATCTCATACCTATATTCTTTGTTGTCATGTGACCAGCAAGGAGAATGTGGAAAAGTTTCTTTAGTTATAAAATTGAATCCATCTGAAATGAAACTGGAAATTAAAGGATTAATGTAAATCAATAGTTTAATGAGTATATTACAATTTGATTTTTTCAAAAGAAATACATTATAGCAAGACTTTGTAAATTATATTTTATTTATTTACAGCAGGCTCAGAAGACCAGGAGGTGGCATCCATTACCATGTCTTCATTGGAGGATGCAGATAAACTACTGGACGAAAGTACAGATATCAACTTTGATAAAAGATGTAGGTTATAAACAATTCAGTCAAGATAGTTATAATCTTTGTTATAAGATGTACTTGTTGAATTTGTTATATTTCCGGTGGTACATAGTCAAAAGTTTGCTCACATTATTTCCTGGTATTGCCTACACTGCAGTAAGTCATGAGATTATAGTATATCTATCTCAATTCTCTGCAAACAGGTTATGGTTTGGGTAAAAACTTTTAATATCATCAGTATTTTTAGATTCCAGATCTCCATCACCTGGATCTGTCAATTCTAGAACTCCTTCGCCCATATGTGAATTAAATGTAGAAAACCAAGTACTTCACAAAGACAGTCCAACAGCAGACAGAGACAGTCTACATATAGAAATGGTTGTTGCCTCAGATGAATCTCAACTAGCTACAGGTAAGAAAAAAAGAAACAAGTCTTCTATATTGAAAAATGATTTATATGGATATGGATTAGAGATAAGCATTGTGTAAGCAGTGGTATATAATAGATTTGTTCCAATTTAGCAACTAGGGAAATTATCTTTTCATTATTTACTGGAATGTATGTAAATGGTTTTATTAAAACGTGAACATAATGTTACTGCAACATAAGATTATATTGGTAGGCCTCCTAATTCTTTGAATAACATTTTTGTAGAGTATAAACAAGTTTTTATTGATTGATTGATTAGTATTTGCTTTACTTCAGTGCAAGAAGGCTATATTGCAGCAAAGTAATAATTTTAGGTTTGAATAACTGAACCTTATTTGTATGTTTTATCATTGTAGTGTCTGAATCGTTGGAGGATATGAAAGGAGTGTTAGCTGGAGGCTTGGTAACAGGATGGACACCAGATGTCGCTGTAGGGTTGTGGAGACGCATGCTAGGAACTTTAGGAGGAGTCAATAAAATAGAAGATGCAGAAAATCATGCACTTGTGTTTGAAGAACTCAGTTTATTGATCGAAACAATGAATAAGGTAAATAACAGTAACAGATCCTTTCATCCAGGTGAAAAAAAAATTCAGACTCGAAGATAGACAACTCTAGCAGCTAAGCAAATCCATTAACACAAAGAAATTGAAAGAGAATGTACAAGAAAAATAGCAACACTGACTTTTGAAACAGATATATGAAGATGACTTTGACATTGAAAATAGAAACATACATTCAACAATTATGCAGAGAATTTACATAGATATAGTATTATCTCAATTAAAAAGTTTATTTAATCACAAAATCCTGTACATAGAAATTTATTTTGATATTTGTATTATATCTATTTTCTAGATGAAAGAGAATTCAGGTGTATCATTAGACAATTTGTCATCACCATTGCCATCAGAATATATACCACCACTGTTTTATTTTGCACCATGGCTTTTTGAGGTAATATATAGTAATATACTTGAATATAGTTACTGCAGTCGTGCAGGTTTTCTCAATCCACGAAAAATGATAAACAAGAAAATGAATTAAAGACCAAACAGCTTATTGTTGATGCGCATCAACTAACGCAACTTGGTATTGACATAAAAGCTCTATGACGTTGTTTCTAGCTATGAAAAAAAACGTCAAATTTATAACGTCCTATTTCGCATTTTTCACGGATTCCAACATGGTGTACGCTTAAAATTACGTCTTTCAAGAAAAGTGGAATTAAGCGTCGCGCTGATACCTAGTGGAAATTAAACAAATGGAAACAAAAGATACTACACTATCAGTAACCTCCGTTCTAATAAAAATAATAATAAAAGTATAAATTTTGAACTCGGCTTTCTGCATTTGCACCGATCTGCATTTCACTTTTTTCTTTCACTTGCGCCGATTTTGTCTTTCATTTGCGCCGATTGTGTACAGGTAAATTAGAGGTAAATATTATGTATCATATAAACCTCTTCCCTTAGCCATTTGTACATATATTATGAATTGTCAATTATAACATGTATATAACTGTTGTCTCCTGCTCACAAAGGGGAGGTGGGAGTAGAGTTTCAAGCCGGATAAGTCAATTTAAAAGATATTTGTGCACTCTGTTTACATCCATGGAGTAAAATTCTATTTACAGCATTTCAAAGCACCACAATAAAATCCATAAAAATGTAATACTAGTACAATGAATTATTATCTTGCGGAGAATTTATATGCCACACACAGTGATATATTCCTTTCTTGTCATTTTATCTTTTCTATACTTGTTGTACTTGCCAACAACGAAGTCCATCTTTTCTTTCTCGTGTCAAAATGAAGTTCTCGAACAATATGACCAAAATTATCTTAAACATAAGGGAACACTGTTTATATCCATATATTACCATGTAATATACATTCTAGGTTTACTACATGTACATGTATTTACTCGTATAGCAAATATAGTATCGGGCTAGTGATAAAAAAAAATTAAAATAGGCGCTAATGAAAGAATCAAATCGGCGCAAATTAAATATCGATTTTTTTTTAAATCGGCGCAAATCTCGTTCGCCCCTGATAAATTTAAATGATTTACGCTTAGAATTTTAACTTAATATGTGATTTTCAAAATTGAATTTTCAGAAGTTAGGCCGATAAATAATACTTTCTAGAAGTTTTGATATACTGGCAACGTATGCATGTTGAGAAGTTAACTTATTTCTGTAAGATTCTTGTAAAATAATGGTGATCTTGCAATAAAGTTTTATCTATACTGCTTACCTGTCAAAATCTTATAGTTAAAAAAAAATGATAAAGGTTCATTGTCTTTTGTCATTTGTTTCATTTCAAATTGTCTCAAGGAGAAATGATAAAGATTTCGCCTGATCTCACTGAAGATTAAGGCAAAAAATATAAGAAATTAATATACTCAGTGAATGTGAATTAAAATAAAAATTTACGGTTTTAAAACTAAACTTGTTGTAAATTTAACTTATGACAAAAACAATTGCTTCAAGAATAAGATCCAACATAAAATTTCTCACTTTCTAAAAGCTACAATGACCGGAAAGATTGAAAACAAATTTCGATTTTCAATGTCGGCAATCTATACATAACAACCTTGTATTTGTTTTAATTTACAAAATGAGCTATTTAGATTCATAATATTTCATCCTGTTTTGAGAAATACTTTATAGTTTTCAACGGAAAATTATTTCTTAGATTCTAAATCAATTTTTAAATTAAAAACTTCTTTGTATTATATATTTACTGTCTCGTTTGTTCAAAACACGTGAGGTAGTAATAACGGGGATCGCATTTTATGATAGGTTAAATGGGTGTAAAACGTTTTAGAATCAAAAACTTTAATTCCTATAATATACCTATAATTTTAATGTTCTTATATTTTAAATATTCAGAAATAATGAATCCACAAACTAGATGGAATAATTTGTATACGCTCGTCTTAGTCAGAACACATAATGGTATAAAGAAGTCTGTCCGTGCTAATGTCTGTCCGTCTGTCAACAGTAGCGAGAGTGGGCTAGGGCAAAGTTCTGAAATTGACGCGACAAAAAACCCCACACACTAGTCTAACATAGTCAAATAGTCTGTAAGTTAGCCAGTGTCATCTTTCATTTCTCTTTTTATTTTCAATGATTTTGCTAATGAGAGGGAGAGGACAAAAACAGACTTTCCTTTCTAAAGCGTCGTAAAAGGTTATTTCGAACAATTTTTCATTCCGACGGATGGTGTTTCTGAAGGTCAATTTTGTGCGGCAACAACATCATGAGATCTGATACTGATACATACATGTGATCTCTTTTATTACCGGATAATAAAGTAGGTCAATATAGTTGTTATTCTTGATTCTTGAAAATTTAAATGTGGGTTTCAAACGTCCAATTTGCAATTTTTTTTTCAAATAGTGCGCCAGCAAGGAAAACTTGTACTATGACGTCAAATTCAATGTTCTGAAGAAAGACAACTCTTTTCTTCAAAACGAACCCGAAAAAAACCTGAAAATTAATCATAACTTTTTTGAAAGGTCGGTGACATATACATTTTTTTGCTTTATTTTGAAGAGTACACATAGCACTTTCCTTCTTGAAATTTTTATGAAAAATCACTGGTAGATATTTTTAATACTTGAAACGTTTTCATTCTTGTGTTTTATTTTTGGCGGGAATGAAATAAATCATATTTTTTAAGATCAAAACAATAAGAGTCTTAAACTCTTGAACCTGTACTTGATAAACAGAAATCTACTGTTTAACATGAAACAAGAATTATGCTTATAGGTTTGATAAAATGGGATTTTTTGAGAGTTTAAATAACAAGCAAATATCATGTTAATATTCGGGAAAACACGAAACTGAGGTTGCTATAGTGACAAAACTAAGTCGGTGACCCCCAATTTTTTTTATCATATTTTGTTCCTCAAATCATGAAATACCTTCACACAAAATTTTAAGGAAAAATCACTGGTAGAACTGAATAGGCTGTTTGGTCTTTAATCCACAGTATATTAGTTGAAAAAATGAGAGTAGACAACTGAACCAAGGCATCTATTTGACAAACTTTATAAGATAGGGTTAGATTTATTTTGCTTATGACAGGATCCAGGTATGAATCTTACTAAATTGGTGACTGACTAGATAGATATGACAACTACTTACATGGCTTGGCCAACATCTTTATGATATGACCAACTACCTATAAGGCTTGGCCAACATTCCTTTTGGGAAGAAAACATTACAAATTTTATATCACCTCCACTAGTTATGTAGAAAAAATCACCTGAATAAATAGACCTGAAAAAAACTTAACTTTCATTAAAAGTTTTCATTGCAAATAACAATAATGATTAATTTCATTTCATGTTTATAGTGTCTATCCTTGTCCAATAAATACAAGAGAGGAAAGTTGTTAGCATACCAACTGTTGTGTCAGATGATAGTTCAACGGCACGATGTGCCTGTTCCTTCAGAGATGGCCTCACAGTTTTATCTCTTATTACACAGAGGATTAGTGTCAAATGATCAGGTATGTATATGGAGTGAAATAAATAAAGAATCAAAAGATATGAACTATCTACTTGATAAGGGATATTTTATGATTTCGAGATAGAAACTCGTTACCCCAATTCTAGATCTGCAATTTCCAAGTTTGTCATATGGGATACATTCCCAAATCCCACAGCCCCAACAAGTCCTGAAAGGCTGTCAGATGTCCGAGCAATCTCAGACTACATAACTATATATATGTTTGTAATAGTCTCTCCTATGCACAACTCCTAAATAGCTAGACGAATATTGAAGAAACTTTACAAAGCTGTAGAACACTACCTGAGGATATTCATGAAGGAATATGATGCCATTCCAAAATGTTAAAGGGGAGATAATCTAACATAATTGCATCAATATGTAATAGTCTTTCGTAAGCACAACTCTTCCTAAATGTAAGATTGATAGTGATAATGCTTTACTCTGTTGCAGTACACTACCTGAGAATGTACATTTACGAATATAATCCCAGTTCATGTTTAAGGAGATTTAATTGAATTTGGGGAATGGGAATATCTTTTTGAAAGCTTACGCACAGTTCTAGTTAACAATACTTTGATGATATATCTGCTAGGGTTTGCTCTGCAATTACACTTCATGTTGCTTTTGTCACTGGAAAAGTTATGATTTGGGGTCAAATTGGCCCAACAATTAATTTTTTTCAAATTTGCTGAGTGAAAAGTTGAATCTATGAACTTTATAAAGGGCTTATTCTAAAACAGTGTGAACATGTTATTTTATTGACCTGTAGGATTTTTGGGGTTTTCTTTTGTGTTCGGTTGTTGTCTTATTAATTTTCACCCACCTTGTTATTATCTAATGAGTAACATATTTTCTGTATTATTTGTAGGATATTATCAATGTATTGGTAAAATACTGTGGGGTGAAGTTTCTGTCAATGTCTGTAACAGGATCATCATTATTGGTATTAGACTTTATACAGGCAGCAGGAGCTGTTATATCTGCTGTAGATATCAACTCAGTACGTATACTTAATAAAGTTATTGCTTATCATGAACTTTCCATGTTCTGTAGTCAGAATTAATTCATGTTGAAAAAAAAAAAGAAATCCGTTTATGTGGACCAATTTAGTATGAAAAAGTGCATCTATGGTCTCATGGAATTATTCTGGCCTCTACCATAGGAGATTTTTGGTTTGATCCCATGTCTTGCTTAAAATTAAAAGATTTAACAATTGGTATTTAATTCTCCTCAACCAAGCACAAAACATTTAAGATTAAGAGCATTGACTGATTGGAGCAAAGACAGAATAATGTTTCTAAGAAGGTTGATATGTCTTCCTGAAGACTTACCTTGTCTGCTAAGATGTTAAAAGCCCACATAATCTAGTACAAAGCAGTATATATATTCATTAAATAGAAAAAAGATAAGAATGTCAACATTGAAAATACGAGCTAGGAGCCACCGTGAAAAACCATTTCGATTCTGCCCACAAATATCATTCTTTTACAGGTAAAACAATTATTTACATAATTTTTAATCTATGACATGAAATCTCAAGCTATTATTTACATACTTCTAATTTATCACATAAATCAAACAGACCTATAGATAGAACAATTATTTACAGATTTTTTATACGACCGCAAAAAATTTTTTGTGGTCGTATATTGGTATGACGTTGGCGTCGTCGTCGTCGTCGTCGTCCGAAGACACATTGGTTTTCGCACTCTAACTTTAGTTTAAGTAAATGGATCTCTAGGAAATTTTACCATAAGGTTCAATACCACAAAAGGAAGGTTGGGATTGATTTTGGGGTTATGGTACCAACAGTTAAGGAATGAGGGACCAAAAGGGGCCAAAATAAGCATTTTGTAACTTCCAGACAATAACTTGTGTGTAAGTGTATGGATCTCTCTGACATTGTACCACAAGGTTCCATATCACAAAGGAATGCTGGGATTGATTTTGGGGTAATTGCCTCAAAATTTTAGGAATTAGGGGCCAAAAGGGGCAAAAATAAGCATTTTTCTAGTTTCAGGACAATAACTTGTGTGTAAGTGTATGGATCTTTCTGAAATTGTACTACAAGGTTCCATATCACAAAGGAAAGCTGGAATTGAGTTTGGGGTAATTGCCCTAAGCGTTTAGGAATTAGGGGCCAAAATAAGCATTTTCTAGTTTCCAGACAATAACTTGTGTTTAAGTGTATGGATCTCTCTGAAATTGTATTGCAAGGTACCCATACCTCATTGAAGGCTGGGATTGAGTTTGGGGTGATGAATCATAAGGGGTTCAAAAATTGGGGGTTCCTTTTCTTCCTTTTTTCCTTTTTTTTTCTTTAAAATTTTCCATTTTAAGTTGGTTATTTCTGATTTATATTTAAAAGCAAATAATAATGATATGGCAGGAGATACACACCAAACAGGATGTGTAAATTATTATATAATAAGTATTGTGCAATAGCAAGAAATTTTCAATTGCACAGTATTGCGTAATAGCAAGAAATCTTCAATTGCACAGTATTGCGCAATAGCAAGAAATATCCAATAGCACAATATTGCACAATAGGAAGAAATTGTCAATTGTACAGTATTGCACAATAGCAAGAAATATTCGATTGCACAGTATTGCGCAATTGCAAGAAATATTCAATTGCACAGTATTGTGCAAAAGAAGATACTTTGTATAAATTGCTTATTTCTTGACCAATTTCAATGGGGTTTTATTCTTGAATTCTTGGGGTTCTTTTAATATGCTGAATCTAACCATGTATTAAGTTTTTGGATTTTGGGCCCGTTTTAAATTGGTCCACATTGAGGTCCAAAGGGTCCAAAATTAAACTTTGTTTGATTTCATCAAAATTGAATTATTGGGGTTCTTTGATATGCGAATCTAACCGTGTATTTAGATTCTTAATTTTTGGTCCCGTTTTCAAATTGGTCTACATGAAGGTCCAAAGGGTCCAAAATTAAACTTAGTTTGATTTTAACAAAATTGAATTCTTAGGGTTCTTTGATATGCTGAATCTAATCATGTATTTAGATTTTGATTATGGGCCCAGTTTTCAAGTTGGTCCAAATTGGGGTCCAAAATTAAACTTTGTTTGATTTCAACAAAATTGAATATATGGGGTTCTTTGATATGCTGAATCTAACCATGTATTTAGATTCTTAATTTTTGGTCCCGTTTTCAAATTGGTCTACATTAAGGTCCAAAGGTTCCAAAATTAAACTTAATTTGATTTTAACAAAATTGAATTCTTAGGGTTCTTTGATATGCTGAATCTAAACATGTCTTTAAATTTTGATTATGGGCCCAGTTTTCAAGTTGGTCCAAATCGGGTCCAAAATTAAACTTTGTTTGATTTCAACAAAAATTGAATGTATTGGGTTCTTTGATATGCTGAATCTAACCATGTATTTAGATTTTTGATTTTGGGCCCGTTATCAACTTTGTCCACATTGAGGTCAAAGGGTCCAAAATTAAACTTTGTTTGATTTCAACAAAATTGAATATATGGGGTTCTTTGATATGCTGAATCTAACCATGTATTTAGATTCTTAATTTTGGTCCTGTTTTCAAATTGGTCTACATTAAGGTCCAAAGGGTCCAAAATTAAACTTAATTTGATTTTAACAAAATTGAATTTTAGGGTTCTTTGATATGCTGAATCTAAACATGTCTTTAAATTTTGATTATGGGCCCAGTTTTCAAGTTGGTCCAAATCGAGGTCCAAAATTAAACTTTGTTTGATTTCAACAAAATTGAATATATGTGGTTCTTTGATATGCTGAATCTAACCATGTATTTAGATTTTTGATTTTTGGGCCCGTTATCAACTTTGTCCACATTGAGGTCAAAAGGGTCCAAAATTAAACTTTGTTTGATTTCAACAAAATTGAATATATGGGGTTCTTTGATATGCTGAATCTAACCATGTATTTAGATTTTTGATTTTGGGCCCGTTATCAGCTTTGTCCACATTGAGGTCAAAGGATCCAAAATTAAACTTTGTTTGATTTCATCAAAATTGAACTCTTAGGGTTCTTTGATATGCTGAATCTAACCATGTATTTAGATTTTGGATATTGGACCATAATAGGTGAATGTCCAATTTAAAATTTTAAGTTCTTAGACCACATTCATTCTGTGTCAGAAACCTATGCTGTGTCAAATAGTCAATCACAATCCAAATTCAGAGCTGTATCAAGCTTGAATGTTGTGTCCATACTTGCCCCAACTGTTGAGGGTTCGACCTCTGCGGTCGTATCAAGCTGCGCCCTGCGGAGCATTTTATTAATATATCACATGAAATCAAACGGACCTAGAAAAATTGTCATTATGCGATTGCAGGTGCTTGTCTGTGTATTTATTTTCATATTTATATTTATATCGGGTCATACAACCTTTGGCATTCTCTGTATGTCATCTGTATGGTTAATTAGATCGTGTCCATGAAGTTCTGATACATTATGATAAGTCCATGAACTGTTAATTGTTTCTGTTGGACTTATCATAATTTGGATATACATTTTAGTATTTAATAAATCAGATATGGGACTTTGAGTTGAACATTAATTATTTGACAGCTAACAAAATTTTGTATTTATAATACTTGAGGACAGGAATATCTATAAGATGTTGATGTCATTTGTAGTGGAAGAGAAAATGGTATTAAACCATCTTACTTGCAACAGAATCGGTTTTATGAGATAAACAATAATTTTAGTAAGATAGATTACAATTAATAATTGGTAAATACATTTTTTACTGCAAAAACATTTTCTGTATTTCAGTGTCCAAGACCTGAAGCTGTGTCCATATTAGGAGGCCTGACTTGTTTTCCTAATCACTTTACAGAATTTCAAGTGATAGACTCCAATTATCTTATGCTGAAAAAGTTACATTCAAAAGATTTTAAGGTACTACTGTCAAGTAATTTTTACTTTATAACTTATATACAGTCTGACTTAAGTGAGTACTTTAGTGTGACCTATTCTTCATGCTTGAATGACTTTGAAAAAGGTGTACATTAAAGTAAAATCTCTTGTACCATAAGATGTTGGATCATCAAACTTTCTTGCCGGTGCCAGTTATAATCTGCTCAATTTTACTGATCATTAGATTTTTGTTTATTTTTCATGTTGTATTATAACTTTAGTATCCTTAGATCTATTTCTGGAAACTTTACACAATTGTTAAAATTGGTTAAAGAGTAGCCTCTTTTTGGAATTTTTATGCCCCCAATGATCATCAAACTTTCTTGCCGGTGCCAGTTATAATCTGCTCAATTTTACTGATCATTAGATTTTGTTTATTTTCATGTTGTATTATAACTTTAGTATCCTTAGATCTATTTCTGGAAACTTTACACAATTGTTAAAATTGGTTAAAGAGTAGCCTCTTTTTGGAATTTTTATGCCCCCAATGAGCATTTTCATTTTCACACTCTTACTTAAGTTTGCTTCATGCAAATTGTATGAAACTCATATACAATGCTAAGAACCTAAACTCGCAGACAGAGATTGAGTTTGGGCAGTGAGTCACTTACCATTCTAGAGTGAGGCCCCCTTTTAAATTGGCTCATGCAGGCTTGCTTTTGATTATTAAATATTTTTGGTTTGCCATTCAAGAGTTGAACTTGTTTAACAGGCATATTTAAAAGGCAATATTCTTACCCAGAAGGATATCCTCATGCAAGTTTTTCTACAGAGCCATTTTGCTATATTCTGATAGTTCTAAATATTCAATTTTATTCTGGCAACAATTTTGATATGCCCAAGTAGTGCTTTTCATGCACTCTTGGCTTTACTGCTTATTACTGTTATTTTTGTTTTCTGTAGGAGCAGATAATGATTCATCTACTAAGAGCTGGAAAGAAAGAACAAAGTGGATATGCTAGGTAAATTTTCTTTTCCCCAGATGATAATTATTCATTGAGTCTTTTTAGCTGGCTAAACTGAAGGTATTCCCTTTACTTGATAGATTTTCCATCACTTAATGTCTGTTATTGTAAAAATTCTTAGCATAGTCTATGCTTTTCTGCGAAGTTCAGTTTAAAATTTGTTGAGAATTGGTCACATGTTGTATAATTCATGGATATTCAGGAAAGTAAAATATCTGATATTCCTTATAAAGAAAGGATATGGTGTAACAAATCATGACACAAAGCTTGATCAAAATAATTTTGTTTTGTTTTGTGTGTGTGTGTGAATAAGGCTTTTGAAAACAACCAAAGTGAGCAGATTTTTTATGAAAATGTTGAATTGTCAATGTTATATTTTATTTCTAATAGATCAGTAGCAGTTAGTGGGATTGGTATATTTCTGTATGAAGAATTAAGTCATGGTACATTACACCCTAAACTTAATGAGGCCTTTATTGTCATCTTTGGCAATCTAAGGGTAAGTTCTCTAAATCTTTTCAAAATAGACTGTAGTTTTAAGCTTGCTATATAAATTTAATGTGCAAATTCTCACCTTCCTTCAACAAAAATATGGGGGAGATGAGACGATTTTATTTATCTTACAGGTGATGACAAATTTTGTTGTTGTATTATAGTGTTGGCGAGAAATAAATACAAAAAAGAACATACAATAAAAATAAGTTTAGGTAATTCCTTTCATGTCCTGTTAGAGTATTACAGACAACAACAAGAAAACAGGTATAAGAGAAACAATACTAGATACTGTATCAAAATATTCTATAATACTGGAAACAATTTCAAATTGCTAAATTTTCTGATATGAAAATCATTCCTCAATATCAAGCACTGTACATCAGTATTTTTTATATGATCATTTGAAACAAGGCAGAATGTTGATTTTAACCAAAAGGCCCCAAAAAGAACCATTTGAAGGACAATTTTTATACTTATATTTGATTTACAAATAGTATGACCATAAATAACTTGTTTTGAAATTAAATACTTGCAAATGGTATCATACATCCACAATAAATCCTATTTGTGATAAAATTGAGTTTGACCAATTGATGACATTGATTGTGCTATACAATTAAGTATTGAAAATATCATGTTCATAGAAATCTGATAAGTCACTGCAAATGTGCATGTAAAATAAACTGAGAAATGCATGAAGGATCCAACAGCACATTACTGCCAAGAAAAGGAAACTTAACAAAAAGAAAAAGATATCCTGTTCATAAACAATACAAAATGTACCAAGAATACATTTAAAAAGATATATTTTAAAAATTTTTGTTTGTTAAAAGAATTATTTGTATTTACAGTGTGTGAACAGAAGTGTTGCTAGAGTCGCTACAGATATGTTAGCAATGTTGGTGGATCATATAAAAGTACTGCTTGATTATCATCCAGAATTACCAAAGAGAATTATTGAGGTTATCACAAATTATTTAGTCACTCCTCCTTAAGGTTTATATAATGACGTACCATCAGTCCCCAATATGAATGGTTGAATATTTTTAAATCAAACTTAACTTCAATTTAATGTGATACTTTTTGATTGCTTTATAAAATAAGTTTTGAGGGTTACAGGAAAAAACACTAACTTTTAAAATCATCGTACTACCATTAGGCATGTTTGATTGTGTTAGAAAATTGTGTATTGTCATCTCAGAATTTGGGACAAAATGAAGCTTATCTGACAGAGATGTTAACTATTTGTAAAAATATATTATTTATGGTCTGAAGTTTTGGTTTGGCTTATGTCCTCTGTCTTTTGGCCTCATTTTCATTGTTCAGTGACTGGATTGATGAGAAATCATTTTTTTGCATTACATGCTGTTTTTTTCAGTAATTGTGAGCAAATGGACTGACTTATGTCCTCTGTCTTTTGGCCTCATTTTCATTGTTCAGTGACTGGATTGATGAGAAATCATTTTTTTGCATTACATGCTGTGTTTTTTCAGTAATTGTGAGCAAAAGGACAACTATATTTAGTGTATAAAATCATTGAAAAGCATATATATGTCTATCAGACAGTATTAATCTAATCTTGATCTCATTTCATGGTTTAATGTTTAATGTTAAGTTTTTCGTGATCAGATCCGTTTCTTGTATTCTATTTTTGCAGTTCAAACTTTGTTGATGTATTCATATAAGAGAAAATCAAAGTTTGACATATTTGCGCAGTTTTTTTCTATTTGCAAGAGTCATATAATTAAATCACTAGTGAACATAAGTTTGTGTATAGTGCTATAAATAATTTTGTAGTTTTGTTTAGATGTATATGTCTATCCGACAAGGTTCATGTTACCTTGACCTCATTTTTATGGATCATTGGTCAACATTAAATTTTATGGTTCTGTTTCATAGATGCTTTAAGTAATAGGTCAACTATATTTAGTACATCAGACTTATAAGTGATAAAAATACAGCATTGACAAATGCTAATGTCATAACACTTTTTTTTATGCAGGTTGTGATGGCTACAGTATCAACTTTAATTCCTGTGTCCGGAGTTTCAAATTCTGATGAGGAAAAAAAGGTAAGGTCCTTTATTGTAAATTAAGAATTTAGAACTAATTTAACACTGTTACATCTGATTTTGTATTCGCTTACCTTGTCAGATGTGGTATGATTGCCAATGAGACAACTATCCACCATAGACCAAATGATGTAGATTTTAACAACTTTGTCCTGTCAGCAGTTTGATACTTTGAAATATTAGATATTTTGATTGTACTTTTATTTAAAGCATTTCTTTGCATATTTCTACAGTATTACTGAACAGAATGACTTCAAATTTGGTCAGCTGCTCAAGTGATGAGTTCCAATGTATGAGCACTTTTCAGATCACTCTGACACCTACTTTTTATTTTCCCATAGTTTGAAATATGAATGGGGATATGCTTTGCACAACAATGTGTTCATTCTTATTAAATCTTAGTAACCAATAATTTGAGTTCCTTAAAACAGAATATTTAAAGTGTATCCAAAAAGATGGAATGAAAAATAGCAGCAGTAATTTGTGTAGTTATGTTATTGATTTGGACTGTTTATATAGTTCTTTGCATTACAACTTATCATTTCTCTGATGTTCTTATCCATATATTTGTTTTGTATTACAGCTAATCATTTCTCTGATGTTCTTATCCATATATTTGTTTTGTATTACAGCTAATCATTTCTATGATGTTCTTATCCTTATATTTGTTTTTATTACAGCTAATCATTTCTCTGATGTTCTTATCCATATATTTGTTTTGTATTACAGCTCATAATTTCTAGGATGTTCTTATCCATATATTTGTTTTATTACAGCTAATCATTTCTATGATGTTCTTATTCATATATTTGTTTTGTATTACAGCTGATCATTTCTATGATATTCTTATCCATATATTTGTTTTATTACAGCTAATCATTTCTATGATGTTCTTATCCATATATTTGTTTTATTACATTATCCATGTATTTGTTTTTATTACAGCTAATCATTTCTATGATGTTTTATTCATATATTGGTTTTGTAATACAGCTAATCATTTCTCTGATGTTCTTATTCATATATTGGTTTTGTATTCCAGCTAATCATTTCTCTGATGTTCTTATTCATATATTGGTTTTGTATTCCAGCTAATCATTTCTCTGATGTTCTTATTCATATATTTGTTTTGTATTACAGCTAATCATTTCTATGATGAAACAGCTAATCATTTATATGATGTTCTTATTCATATATTTGTTTGTATTACAGCTAATCATTTCTATGATGTTCTTATTCATATATTGGTTTTGTATTCCAGCTAATCATTTCTCTGATGTTCTTATTCATATATTTGTTTTGTATTACAGCTAATCATTTCTATGATGAAACAGCTGATCATTTATATGATGTTTTTATTCATATATTTGTTTGTATTACAGCTAATCATTTCTATGATGTTCTTATTCATATGATTTTTTGTATTACAGCTAATGATTTCTCTGATGTTCTTATTCATATATTTGATTTCTCTGATGTTCATATTCATGTATTTGATTTCTCTGATGTTCTTATTCATATATTTGATTTCTCTGATGTTCTTATTCATATATTTGTTTTGTATTACAGCTAATCATTTCTATGATGTTCTTATTCATATATTTGTTTTGTATTACAGCTAATTATTTCTATGATGTTCTTATTCATATATTTGTTTGTATTACAGCTAATCATTTCTATGATGTTCTGTGTTGTGGATTGGTGTATGAAAATGCCTATTAATTCACTTCTAGAAACAACGGATTCAGATAAAGGGTGTATATATAAAGTCTTTCAGGTACTGACAATCATATTCTAAGCCTTTACATTAATACACCATTCCCTTTGTCTTTTTTGTTTTTGAAATATTTTATAATTTGATAGTAGAAAGACCCAGAAGGAAGAAATGCCAGAGGACAATTTTTTTTCCCCAAATCATACCTGTTATTGGTTGACCTTTTTTTTCGTTTCTGATTTAACCATTTAAATGCAAAAACTGTTTAAGATAATAAGCTTTATATCCAATTTTGGGGTGATAGTTGACTAGACAGTACCTTCTTGGTTCCTTCTTGGTTCTTTAAGATTAAAAATAATTTATCGGAATTCCAATGGGGACTAACTGTGCTCCACTTATTGCGGACCTGTTTTTGTATTGCTATGAGTTACAATTTATGACTAAAATCAGCAAAGACCCATCGAAACAACATCTGATACAAAAATTTAATAATACTTTTAGATATTTGGATGATATATTGGCTCTCAATAATGACGACTTCAGTATGTATACTAAAGAAATTTATCCTGTTGAACTTACTTTAAATAAAGCTAATACTAACAATGACCACTGCCCTTTCCTCGATCTTGATATCTATATCATTAACGGAAAGCTTAATACAAAAATTTATGATAAAAGAGATGATTTTCATTTCCTATCGTTAATTATCCATTTTAGATGGTGACGTTCCTTGTCACCATCTTACGGTGTTTATATATCTCAACTTGTACGATTCGCTCGGGTATGTAACAACGTTTCAGATTTTAACGAAAGAAATTTATGTATTACTGAAAATTATTACACCAGGGTTTCGATATCACAAACTAGTCAAAACATTTACTAAATTTTATCATCGGTACAAGGACATCATTCGTAAATATAGCTCAACATGCAGACTTCTTATCGTTCAGGTATTTCACATCCAATCTTTTATGGTAATATTCTTTATAAAGCACTAAAATGTCAGTATTCACCTCAGAAGCTAACAAAACCTTTAAATAGACTTATTAAGAAGGGATATAGTTACGATACTGTTGTCAGGTCATTAAAGATTGCATATTTTGGCTTTAATATTGATTCACTTATAGGGTCTTTGCATCGGAACTAAACACATTTATTTAAAACCAGTTGTTGGCATGACGCGGATTATGCTCTTCTCATATATTTTATGATGGTATGATACTAAACCCCTAACGGGAGGGATTGTGCCTGATATCCATATGATGAAGACATAATCTTTCAATCAGTTTAATTGAGGTCTGGAGCTGGCATGTCAGTTAACTGCTAGTAGTCTGTTGTTATTTATGTATTATTGTCATTTTGTTTATTTTCTTTTGTTACATCTTCTGACATCGGACTCGGACTTCTCTTTAACTGACTTTTAATGTGCGTATTGTTATGCGTTTACTTTTCTACATTGGCTAGAGGTATAGGGGAGGTTGAGATCTCATAAACATGTTTAACCCTGCCGCAATTTTGCGCCTGTCCCAAGTCAGGAGCCTCTGGCCTTTGTTAGTCTTGTATTATTTTTACTTTTAGTTTCTTGTGTATAATTTGGAGTTTAGTATGACGTCCATTATCACTGAACTAGTATATATATTTGTTTAGGGGCCAGCTTAAGGACGCCTCCGGGTGCGGGAATTTCTCGCTGCATTGAAGACCTATTGGTGACCTTCTGTTGTTGTCTGTTCTGTGGTCGGGTTGTTGTCTCTTTGACACATTCCCCATTTCCATTCTCAATTTTATTACATATTTTTGATATTTTTCTTTTCATTTTTAGCTCACCTGGCCCATAGGGCCAAGTGAGCGTTTCTCATCACTTGGCGTCTGTCGTCTTCGTCCGTTAACTTTTACAAAAATCTTCTCCTCTGAAACTACTGGTCCAAATTTAACCAAACTTGGCCACAATCATCACTAGGGTATCTAGTTTTAAAAAGTGTGACCGATGACCCGGCCAGCCAACCAAGATGGCGGACATGGCTAAAAATAGAACATAGGGGTAAAATGCAGTTTTTGGATTATATCTCTGAAACTAAAGCATTTAGAGCAAATCTGACATGAGGTAAAAATGTTCATCAGATTTATCTGCCCTGAAATTTTCAGATGAATCGGACAACCCATTGTTGGGTTGCTGCCCCTGAATTGGTAATTTTAAGGAAATTTTGCATATTTGGTTATTATCTTGAATATTATTATAGATAGAGATAAATAAGCTTTATATCCAATTTTGGGGTGATAGTTGACTAGACAGTACCTTCTTGGTTCCTTCTTGGTTCTTTAAGATTAAAAATAATTTATCGAATTCAATGGGGACTAACTGTGCTCCACTTATTGCGGACCTGTTTTGTATTGCTATGAGTTACAATTTATGACTAAAATCAGCAAAGACCCATCGAAACAACATCTGATACAAAATTTAATAATACTTTTAGATATTTGGATGATATATTGGCTGTCAATAATGACGACTTCAGTATGTATACTAAAGAAATTTATCCTGTTGAACTTACTTTAAATAAAGCTAATACTAACAATGACCACTGCCCTTTCCTCGATCTTGATATCTATATCATTAACGGAAAGCTTAATACAAAATTTATGATAAAAGAGATGATTTTCATTTCCTATCGTTAATTATCCATTTTTAGATGGTGACGCCTGTCACCATCTTACGTGTTTATATATCTCAACTATCGATTGTCGTATGTAACAACGTTTCAGATTTTAACGAAAGAAATTTATGTATTACTGAAAATTATTACACCAGGGTTTTCGATATCACAAACTAGTCAAAACATTTACTAAATTTTATCATCGGTACAAGGACATCATTCTAAATATACTCAACATGCAGACTTCTTATCGTTCAGGTATTTCACATCCAATCTTTTATGGTAATATTCTTTATAAAGCACTAAAATGTCAGTATTCACCTCAGAAGCTAACAAAACCTTTAAATAGACTTATTAAGAAGGGATATAGTTACGATACTGTTGTCAGGTCATTAAAGATTGCATATTTTGGCTTTAATATTGATTCACTTATAGGGTCTTTGCATCGAACTAAACACATTTATTTAAAACCAGTTGTTGGCATGACGGATTATGCTCTTCTCATATATTTTATGATGGTATGATACTAAACCTAACGGGAGGGATTGTGCCTGATATCCATATGATGAAGACATAATCTTTCAATCATTTAATTGAGGTCTGGAGCTGGCATGTCAGTTAACTGCTAGTAGTCTGTTGTTATTTATGTATTATTGTCATTTTGTTTATTTTCTTTGTTACATCTTCTGACATCGGACTCGGACTTCTCTTTAACTGACTTTTAATGTGCGTATTGTTATGCGTTACTTTTCTACATTGGCTAGAGGTATAGGGGAGGTTGAGATCTCATAAACATGTTTAACCCTGCCGCAATTTTGCGCCTGTCCCAAGTCAGGAGCCTCTGGCCTTTGTTAGTCTTGTATTATTTTACTTTTAGTTTCTTGTGTATAATTTGAGTTTAGTATGACGTCCATTATCACTGAACTAGATATATATTTGTTTAGGGGCCAGCTTAAGGCGCCCGGTGCGGAATTTCGCTGCATTGAAGACCTATTGGTGACCTTCTGTTGTTGTCTGTTCTGTGGTCGGGTTGTTGTCTCTTTGACACATTCCCCATTTCCATTCTCAATTTTATTACATATTTTTGATATTTTTCCTTTCATTTTTAGCTCACCTGGCCCATAGGGCCAAGTGAGCGTTTCTCATCACTTGGCGTCTGTCGTCTTCGTCCGTTAACTTTTACAAAATCTTCTCCTCTGAAACTACTGGTCCAAATTTAACCAAACTTGGCCACAATCATCACTAGGGTATCTAGTTTTAAAAAGTGTGACCGATGACCCGGCCAGCCAACCAAGATGGCGGACATGGCTAAAAATAGAACATAGGGTAAAATGCAGTTTTGGATTATGTCTCTGAAACTAAAGCATTTAGAGCAAATCTGACATGAGGTAAAATGTTCATCAGATTTATCTGCCCTGAAATTTTCAGATGAATCGGACAACCCATTGTTGGGTTGCTGCCCTGAATTGGTAATTTTAAGGAAATTTTGCATATTTGGTTATTATCTTGAATATTATTATAGATAGAGATAAACTGTAAACAGCAATAATGTTCTGCAAAGTAAGATCTACAAATAAGTCAACATGACCAAAATGGTCAATTGACCCCTTAAGGAGTTATTGCCCTTTATAGTCAATTTTAACAATTTTCATAAATTTTGTAATCTTTACAAAATCTTCTCTTCTCAAACTACTCGGCCAAATTTAACCAAACTTGGCCACAATCATCACTAGGGTATCTAGTTAAAAAAAATGTGTCCGATGACCCCGCCTACCAATCAAGATGGCCGACATGGCTAAAATAGTACATAGGGGTAAAATACAGTTTTTGGCTTATATCTCTGAAACTAAACTAAAGCATTTAGAGCAAATTTGACTTGGATAAAAATGTTCATCAGGTTAAGATCTGTCTGTCTTAAAATTTCAGACGAATCAGACAAGCCGTTGTTGGGTTGCTGCTCCTGAATTAGTAATTTTAAGGAAATTTTGCAGTTTTTTGTTATTATCTTGAATATTATTATAGATAGAGATAAACTGTAAACAGCAATAATGTTCAGCAAAGTAAAATCTACAAATAAGTCAACATGACCAATATGGTCAATTGACCATGTAAGGAGTTATTGCCTTTAAAGTCAAATTTAACAATTATTCGTAAATTTTTGTAATCTTTTACAAAAATCTTCTCTCCTGAAACAACTGAGACAAATTTAACCAAACTTGGCCACAATCATCACTAGGGTATCTAGTTTAAAAAAATGTGTCCGATGACCCTGCCTGCCAACCAACATGTCAGATATGGCTAAAAACAGAACTTGGAGGGAAAATGCAGTTTTTGACTTGTATCTCTGAAACTAAAGCAAATGTATAACAGTTGCATTTTTTCTTGCATCAAATGTAATAAAAATATCAGGTGAGCGACACAGGCTCCTTGCAGCCTCTAGTTTGATTTTATAGTTTGAATACAAAAAATAATAAGTTATATGTCCTATTTTGTCGTAATAGTTCACTTGATGATTCTTTGTTCATTAAAATAATTAAAAAAATAAGTTTAGTTTTACTCTACAAGTAAGCATGTTATCATTATAGTATTATGGAATGAGACTCATTCTTACATTTAAATTTTACTTTTAGATGTTGAATTATGCTGTTTCTGGTCATACTGAGGAAACACTGAATCAAGTGAAGCAGTCACTGATTGGTATGATACAAGATGCAGATTTTGATAACTTACGAGATCTGACATCTAATTATACCAGGAGGCCTAGTCCAGATAAGATGTCTAGTCGGTCAACAGATAGTCCTAAACCAGAATCTCTTGATACAGTCAAACTGGCCGCTAAAACTGTTCATTCTTATTAAATCTTAGTAACCAATAATTTGAGTTCCTTAAAACAGAATATTTAAAGTGTATCCAAAAAGATGGAATGAAAAATAGCAGCAGTAATTTGTGTAGTTATGTTATTGATTTGGACTGTTTATATAGTTCTTTGCATTACAACTTATCATTTCTCTGATGTTCTTATCCATATATTTGTTTTGTATTACAGCTAATCATTTCTCTGATGTTCTTATCCATATATTTGTTTTGTATTACAGCTAATCATTTCTATGATGTTCTTATCCTTATATTTGTTTTTATTACAGCTAATCATTTCTCTGATGTTCTTATCCATATATTTGTTTTGTATTACAGCTCATAATTTCTAGGATGTTCTTATCCATATATTTGTTTTATTACAGCTAATCATTTCTATGATGTTCTTATTCATATATTTGTTTTGTATTACAGCTGATCATTTCTATGATATTCTTATCCATATATTTGTTTTATTACAGCTAATCATTTCTATGATGTTCTTATCCATATATTTGTTTTATTACATTATCCATGTATTTGTTTTTATTACAGCTAATCATTTCTATGATGTTTTATTCATATATTGGTTTTGTAATACAGCTAATCATTTCTCTGATGTTCTTATTCATATATTGGTTTTGTATTCCAGCTAATCATTTCTCTGATGTTCTTATTCATATATTGGTTTTGTATTCCAGCTAATCATTTCTCTGATGTTCTTATTCATATATTTGTTTTGTATTACAGCTAATCATTTCTATGATGAAACAGCTAATCATTTATATGATGTTCTTATTCATATATTTGTTTGTATTACAGCTAATCATTTCTATGATGTTCTTATTCATATATTGGTTTTGTATTCCAGCTAATCATTTCTCTGATGTTCTTATTCATATATTTGTTTTGTATTACAGCTAATCATTTCTATGATGAAACAGCTGATCATTTATATGATGTTTTTATTCATATATTTGTTTGTATTACAGCTAATCATTTCTATGATGTTCTTATTCATATGATTTTTTGTATTACAGCTAATGATTTCTCTGATGTTCTTATTCATATATTTGATTTCTCTGATGTTCATATTCATGTATTTGATTTCTCTGATGTTCTTATTCATATATTTGATTTCTCTGATGTTCTTATTCATATATTTGTTTTGTATTACAGCTAATCATTTCTATGATGTTCTTATTCATATATTTGTTTTGTATTACAGCTAATTATTTCTATGATGTTCTTATTCATATATTTGTTTGTATTACAGCTAATCATTTCTATGATGTTCTGTGTTGTGGATTGGTGTATGAAAATGCCTATTAATTCACTTCTAGAAACAACGGATTCAGATAAAGGGTGTATATATAAAGTCTTTCAGGTACTGACAATCATATTCTAAGCCTTTACATTAATACACCATTCCCTTTGTCTTTTTTGTTTTTGAAATATTTTATAATTTGATAGTAGAAAGACCCAGAAGGAAGAAATGCCAGAGGACAATTTTTTTTCCCCAAATCATACCTGTTATTGGTTGACCTTTTTTTTCGTTTCTGATTTAACCATTTAAATGCAAAAACTGTTTAAGATAATAAGCTTTATATCCAATTTTGGGGTGATAGTTGACTAGACAGTACCTTCTTGGTTCCTTCTTGGTTCTTTAAGATTAAAAATAATTTATCGGAATTCCAATGGGGACTAACTGTGCTCCACTTATTGCGGACCTGTTTTTGTATTGCTATGAGTTACAATTTATGACTAAAATCAGCAAAGACCCATCGAAACAACATCTGATACAAAAATTTAATAATACTTTTAGATATTTGGATGATATATTGGCTGTCAATAATGACGACTTCAGTATGTATACTAAAGAAATTTATCCTGTTGAACTTACTTTAAATAAAGCTAATACTAACAATGACCACTGCCCTTTCCTCGATCTTGATATCTATATCATTAACGGAAAGCTTAATACAAAAATTTATGATAAAAGAGATGATTTTCATTTCCTATCGTTAATTATCCATTTTAGATGGTGACGTTCCCTTGTCACCATCTTACGGTGTTTATATATCTCAACTTGACGATTCGCTGGGTATGTAACAACGTTTCAGATTTTAACGAAAGAAATTTATGTATTACTGAAAAATTATTACACCAGGGTTTCGATATCACAAACTAGTCAAAACATTTACTAAATTTTATCATCGGTACAAGGACATCATTCGTAAATATAGCTCAACATGCAGACTTCTTATCGTTCAGGTATTTCACATCCAATCTTTTATGGTAATATTCTTTATAAAGCACTAAAATGTCAGTATTCACCTCAGAAGCTAACAAAACCTTTAAATAGACTTATTAAGAAGGGATATAGTTACGATACTGTTGTCAGGTCATTAAAGATTGCATATTTTGGCTTTAATATTGATTCACTTATAGGGTCTTTGCATCGGAACTAAACACATTTATTTAAAACCAGTTGTTGGCATGGCGGATTATGCTCTTCTCATATATTTTATGATGGTATGATACTAAACCCCTAACGGAGGGATTGTGCCTGATATCCATATGATGAAGACATAATCTTTCAATCAGTTTAATTGAGGTCTGGAGCTGGCATGTCAGTTAACTGCTAGTAGTCTGTTGTTATTTATGTATTAGTCATTTTGTTTATTTTCTTTTGTTACATCTTCTGACATACTGAGGAAACACTGAATCAAGTGAAGCAGTCACTGATTGGTATGATACAAGATGCAGATTTTGATAACTTACGAGATCTGACATCTAACTATACCAGGAGGCCTAGTCCAGATAAGATGTCTAGTCGGTCAACAGATAGTCCTAAACCAGAATCTCTTGATACAGTCAAACTGGCCGCTAAAACTGTAAGTCATACCGACAGCAGTTAATTATGTAAATTACTAACATAGTAGTTATTTCGTATTTCATTCTGCTTAAAATGTATTTTATATAATTTTAACTGCTGCTAAAAACAAAGATATACAGTTTGTGTACATTGCTGAAATTATATACACGGTTTGGTCTTTCAGAATAAAAATAAATGGTTTATTTACCTTATACATTATTTAGATTTATTAAGGCCATTAAGTTTTACCCTGTATGTCCATCCGTCTGTCTGCCCAAACGTCCCAAAATTAGTTTCTGTTCTCTAACTTTAGTTTATCTCAACCAAATGTCAAGAAACTTATACAATGCTTATTACCACCAAACTCAGATAAGCTTGAATTTGGATGGCGTCACTTTCACGGTTCTCAAGTTATGTCCCTTTATTAATGGAAAAATTGATAAATTTGCCGTTTCTGCACTCTAACTTTAGTTTACCTTAACCAAATGTTATAAAACTTATACACAATGTCTATTACCACCAAACAAAGATCAAGGTCGAACTTCAGTAGTGTCACTTTGGCCGTTCTTGAGTGATGTCCCTTTGTTAATTGAAAAGTTGCAGAATTTGCCGTTTATTTACAAGCAAGGGCATCTGTGTCCCATGGAAACATTCTTCTTTTTCTTTTATTATGTTTTGATAAGTTTCACACATGTATAGATGTAGATTGAGAAAAAGTTCATGCATGTAGCATAATATATCAGCTTTCAGTATCTTCTTAGTTTATAGATATAGCCAGATTTTTTACCCATAATGGGATACAGAAGATGGCAGTGTAATTAGCAAATTTATACTGGATGTAAAAAATACATAAAACAAATGTATCAGCAAATATTCAGAACTGATTTATCTTTTGTACAGCTTATAAATCATCTAGTCAACCATTTGTGCCATTTCCCAATGGGATCGGGAGCATCCAGAATAAACAGTTCTATACAGGAATACCATGACTGGGAAGACATGACCTGTGATGACCTCAAGTCAGATCTGTTCTTCTCACCAAACTTGCAGGTTAGTATCATAGGTTTCAATTCAGTTTTATTGTTTGAACTTTCCAGGATATGTATTCTCTTCCTGAGCTGTCGTCTTGACACTAAAAAATTTGAATTGTAATTCAATTAGTATATGATTTATTTATATCTTTATTTTCTAATATCAGTTATTAAAAATTTACTTGATATTTACAAGTTATTAAATAAAAATGTACTACTACTTAAGATTTTTAAATAAGAACTCTTGAGCGATATATATTTGTCGTTGTATACGCGTCTTTTGATACATATCCATATTTAAGGAAGCAACAATTTGAACTTGATGAAAAATAAACAGGATGTTACAAAGATTAACAATGACAAACCCCATGAGATGCATGCCTAACAAATAATATCTGTATTATTTTGTAAACCCAACACATTACAATAATATTTATATGATCCAGAATTGTTATAAGTTTTACTTTTGTAATTTCAGTTTTCATTTTGAACAAAAGAACTTTGATATCATTCATAGAGCTCTCTGCATTGGTGAGTAAAATCATATGTTGTACTCGTTTCTCATAATGTGTAAATACTATTGATAAAGAAGGTTCTCAGTCATTCACAATCGGCTTGTTGATTAAACAAATATTCCTGGACAAGGAAGCTTTGGATGATTTTCCCAAAAATTTTATTGACAGGTAAAAGATACAAGTTATTTCAGTGATTTTCTATTTATATAGTAAATATTAGTGGATTTTGTTGGCTTTTTGAAGACAAAATGTACTTTTCTTGCCATGGTAAAGTGTAATGCTTAAAACAGTTGGCTGTGTAATACTTTGAATTATGAATTGGGTATGCTGAGCACAACAAAGTGTGCATTTTTTTTTTTTTTTTTTTTTAATTTTAGACAAATGCTCCAGGAGGTGGAGTAACAGCAGGATTGACCACTGCTAGAACTGTTTGTCGTGTGATATTGAGAGACCTTACTGGAAAATACTCATGGGATAGTTCTGTACTTTATGCCCCACCATGGTGTAATAAGGGATCATCTTTAAACAGTAAGTGCATTTGTAATTTTGACTGAAAACTAAGTGAATGTCAGTTACTTCCAGCTCAGATATATTTACATCTTAATTTGTCAATTTGTGCATGGAACTGAAAAATAAAATATACAGATATATTCTGTACGAAAACAAAGTGAACACATTATATTATATTCTAATAACTTCAAGGTCAATATTTTGATTTTAAGCTTAATGAATTAATGGCTGAATGTTAAGAAAATATAGATATTGATTTACTGGTAGGAAATAATTAGTTAAATAACTTATGTTTGAATGTTTTGGTATATTTTCCAGATGCCAAAGCTTTGCTGGATATTTGTATTTACATATTTTGATATTTTCTTTTCATTTTAGCTCACCTGGCCCATAGGGCCAAGTGAGCGTTCTCATCACTTGGCGTCTGTCGTCTTCGTCCGTTAACTTTTACAAAATCTTCTCCTCTGAAACTGCTGGTCTAAATTTAACCAAACTTGGCCACAATCATCACTAGGGTATCTAGTTTTAAAAAGTGTGACCGATGACCCGGCCAGCCAACCAAGATGGCGGACATGGCTAAAAATAGAACAGGGGTAAAATGCAGTTTTTGGATTATATCTCTGAAACTAAAGCATTTAGAGCAAATCTGACATGAGGTAAAAATGTTCATCAGATCTATCTGCCCTGAAATTTTCAGATGAATCGGACAACCCATTGTTGGGTTGCTGCCCCTGAATTGGTAATTTTAAGGAAATTTTGCATATTTGGTTATTATCTTGAATATTATTATAGATAGAGATAAACTGTAAACAGCAATAATGTTCTGCAAAGTAAGATCTACAAATAAGTCAACATGACCAAAATGGTCAATTGACCCCTTAAGGAGTTATTGCCCTTTATAGTCAATTTTTAACAATTTTTCATAAATTTTTGTAATCTTTTACAAAAATCTTCTCTTCTCAAACTACTCGGCCAAATTTAACCAAACTTGGCCACAATCATCACTAGGGTATCTAGTTAAAAAAAATGTGTCCGATGACCCGCCTACCAATCAAGATGGCCGACATGGCTAAAATAGTACATAGGGGTAAAATACAGTTTTTGGCTTATATCTCTGAAACTAAACTAAAGCATTTAGAGCAAATTTGACTTGGATAAAAATGTTCATCAGGTTAAGATCTATCTGTCTTTAAATTTTCAGACGAATCAGACAAGCCGTTGTTGGGTTGCTGCCCTGAATTAGTCATTTTAAGGAAATTTTGCAGTTTTTGTTATTATCTTGAATATTATTATAGATAGAGATAAACTGTAAACAGCAATAATGTTCACCAAAGTAAAATCTACAAATAAGTCAATATGACCAATATGGTCAATTGACCATGTAAGGAGTTATTGCCTTTAAAGTCAAATTTAACAATTATTCGTAATTTTTGTAATCTTTTACAAAAATCTTCTCTCCTGAAACAACTGAGACAAATTTAACCAAACTTGGCCACAATCATCACTAGGGTATCTAGTTTAAAAAAATGTGTCCGATGACCCTGCCTGCCAACCAACATGTCAGATATGGCTAAAAACAGAACTTGGAGGGAAAATGCAGTTTTTGACTTGTATCTCTGAAACTAAAGCAAATGTATAACAGTTGCATTTTTTCTTGCATCAAATGTAATAAAAATATCAGGTGAGCGACACAGGCTCCTTGCAGCGTCTAGTTTGATTTTATAGTTTGAATACAAAAATAATAAGTTATATGTCCTATTTTGTCGTAATAGTTCACTTGATGATTCTTTGTTCATTAAAATAATTAAAAAATAAGTTTAGTTTAACTCTACAAGTAAGCATGTTATCATTATAGTATTATGGAATGAGACTCATTCTTACATTTAAATTTTACTTTTAGATGTTGAATTATGCTGTTTCTGGTCATACTGAGGAAACACTGAATCAAGTGAAGCAGTCACTGATTGGTATGATACAAGATGCAGATTTTGATAACTTACGAGATCTGACATCTAATTATACCAGGAGGCCTAGTCCAGATAAGATGTCTAGTCGGTCAACAGATAGTCCTAAACCAGAATCTCTTGATACAGTCAAACTGGCCGCTAAAACTGTAAGTCATACCGACAGCAGTTAATTATGTAAATTACTAACATAGTAGTTATTTCGTATTTCATTCTGCTTAAAATGTATTTTATATAATTTTAACTGCTGCTAAAAACAAAGATATACAGTTTGTGTACATTGCTGAAATTATATACACGGTTTGGTCTTTCAGAATAAAAATAAATGGTTTATTTACCTTATACATTATTTAGATTTATTAAGGCCATTAAGTTTTACCCCTGTATGTCCATCCGTCTGTCTGCCCAAACGTCCCAAAATTAGTTTCTGTTCTCTAACTTTAGTTTATCTCAACCAAATGTCAAGAAACTTATACGCAATGCTTATTACCACCAAACTCAGATAAGCTTGAATTTGGATGGCGTCACTTTCACGGTTCTCAAGTTATGTCCCTTTATTAATGGAAAAATTGATAAATTTGCCGTTTCTGCACTCTAACTTTAGTTTACCTTAACCAAATGTTATAAAACTTATACACAATGTCTATTACCACCAAACAAAGATCAAGGTCGAACTTCAGTAGTGTCACTTTGGCCGTTCTTGAGTGATGTCCCTTTGTTAATTGAAAAGTTGCAGAATTTGCCGTTTATTTACAAGCAAGGGCATCTGTGTCTCATGGAAACATTCTTCTTTTTCTTTTATTATGTTTTGATAAGTTTCACACATGTATAGATGTAGATTGAGAAAAAGTTCATGCATGTAGCATAATATATCAGCTTTCAGTATCTTCTTAGTTTATAGATATAGCCAGATTTTTTACCCATAATGGGATACAGAAGATGGCAGTGTAATTAGCAAATTTATACTGGATGTAAAAAATACATAAAACAAATGTATCAGCAAATATTCAGAACTGATTTATCTTTTGTACAGCTTATAAATCATCTAGTCAACCATTTGTGCCATTTCCCAATGGGATCAGGAGCATCCAGAATAAACAGTTCTATACAGGAATACCATGACTGGGAAGACATGACCTGTGATGACCTCAAGTCAGATCTGTTCTTCTCACCAAACTTGCAGGTTAGTATCATAGGTTTCAATTCAGTTTTATTGTTTGAACTTTCCAGGATAGGTATTCTCTTCCTGAGCTGTCGTATTGACACTAAAAAAAATTTGAATTGTAATTCAATTAGTATATGATTTATTTATATCTTTATTTTCTAATATCACTATTAAAAATTTACTTGATATTTACAAGTTATTAAATAAAAAATGTACTACTCTTGAGATTTTTTAAATAAGAACTCTTGAACGATATATATTTGTCGTTGTATACGCTGTCTTTTGATACATATCCATATTTAAGGAAGCAACAATTTGAACTTGATGAAAAAATAAACAGGATGTTACAAAAGATTAACAATGACAAACCCCATGAGATGCATGCCTAACAAATAATATCTGTATTATTTTTGTAAACCCAACACATTACAGTAATATTTATATGATCCAGAATTGTTATAAGTTTTACTTTTGTAATTTCAGTTTTTCATTTTGAACAAAAGAACTTTGATATCATTCATAGAGCTTTCTGCATTGGTGAGTAAAATCATATGTTGTACTCATTTCTCATAATGTGTAAATACTATTGATAAAGAAGGTTCTCAGTCATTCACAATTGCGGCTTGTTGATTAAACAAATATTCCTGGACAAGGAAGCTTTGGATGATTTTCCCAAAAATTTTATTGACAGGTAAAAAGATACAAGTTATTTCAGTGATTTTCTATTTATATAGTAAATATTAGTGGATTTTGTTGGCTTTTTGAAGACAAAATGTACTTTTTCATTGCCATGGTAAAGTGTAATGCTTAAAAACAGTTGGCTGTGTAATACTTTGAATTATGAATTGGGGTATGCTGAGCACAACAAAGTGTGCATTTTTTTTTTTTTTTTTTTTTTAATTTTAGACAAATGCTCCAGGAGGTGGAGTAACAGCAGGATTGACCACTGCTAGAACTGTTTGTCGTGTGATATTGAGAGACCTTACTGGAAAATACTCATGGGATAGTTCTGTACTTTATGCCCCACCATGGTGTAATAAGGGATCATCTTTAAACAGTAAGTGCATTTGTAATTTTGACTGAATACTAAGTGAATGTCAGTTACTTCCAGCTCAGATATATTTACATCTTAATTTGTCAATTTGTGCATGGAACTGAAAAAATAAAATATACAGATATATTCTTTACGAAAACAAAGTGAACACACATTATATTATATTCTAATAACTTCAAGGTCAATATTTTGATTTTAAGCTTAATGAATTAATGGCTGAATGTTAAGAAAATATAGATATTGATTTACTGGTAGGAAATAATTAGTTAAATAACTTATGTTTGAATGTTTTGGTATATTTTCCAGATGCCAAAGCTTTGCTGGATATTTGTACTGAAATTGAGAGGGAGCCACTTTTGATACAGGAAGAAGAATTACCACCATCAATACTCCCTATTACTGGTCATAGATCTTCTTCACAGATTCCTTATCACCAGACAGATAACGAAGAGGAATATGACAATTTAAATGATGTAAATAAGTACCTTTTAGAATAATTGATTCATATAAAAACTTCAATGAAGCAGTCGCTTGGCATTTGTTATAGCATGTTTTCTGATTGGAATGCTTACTTTAAAAATTTCAGACATGGTCTTTTTTTATCAAAATACTGTCAAGTTTTTCTTTTGCGTAATTAACATTGGGCTAAATCATACTTATTTCTTACTATTTTCTGAACTGATTCACTACAGGGCTATATTCTTTACCTCTAAAACTATGTGGGTATCTCTGAAAAACTTTGTAATTTTCTTTTAATACAGATTGATGCTGATCAGGTATATTGTCTACAGAATGCAATGTTAAGGCCACATAAACCTTTGAAAATGCTTACAATAAAATTCCTCGTTTTCAGTTAAGTGTGAGAATGTTTTTGGATTTAAAGCATGAAATGAACTGTTTTGGCAAATTATTGCCAGTTTTCTTGCAATGTGTTTAGTTAGTAAACATACATTTAATTTAGAAAACAACTATGTTATATTGACATTCATAAAATTGAGAGTGGAAACGAGGTATGTGTCAAAGAGACAACAACCCGACCAAAGAGCAGAAAACAGCCCAAGGCCACCAATGGGTATTCAACACAACAAGAAAATCCTGCATGTACACTTGAAAGTAAACCACACATTCTTCTACAACTTCTGGATTACATTGATCATATCTGAAGTGATATGTCTTTTATCTATGATACTTTCTTATTACAGCTCCTAGGTTATATTGGCTATACAAGCCCTGAGTGTATACTGGAACCTGGTTTACCATTGAATGTTGAAGCACCTATACCGGAGGGTTTAAGTGAAGATGCTGAAAATGTTGTTACAGATATGGTGATAGATCAGAAACTTGGAGAGCTGGAATATTACCAAAAACATAAGAATAGTCAAAGGTAATTGGGTAAACAAATGCTTGGGAATCCTGACATGTCTATGAACTAATTTAGAAAATAAAGATAGCAAATACTAATACTGTAAACTCCATTGAGAAAAGAATTTTTTATGAGGAGAAAGCAGAATTAAATTTCAAGATTTCAGGATTTTATGTAAATACTGGTATTTGCTTTAATCAAAGTTGGACTATGTCATATCAACTATGGTTAGGAATTGTGTTTCCATAACCTGGTGACTTAATCTCATTGACCCAAAATTCTTTCACAATTGGGTAAAGAAATATTGCAGCAGAAGACATAATATGGTGTCAACTATTGTCTTCTCTCGCATAACTGCAAGATGCAAAACTCATTTCTGATAACATTTTGTAATGATTTTATTTGGAAAACATGAATGGCAGCTAAGAATAATGTGGTCAATTCAGTTCTAATGAACTGTAGCTGTTTTTTGTTTGTTTGAACGGGTACTAAAATGTGGCAATGTATTGATAACAAAATGGATGCAAGGGTAAAGGTACAACTTATAAAGTAGGTTTAAGTATTCTTTAACTCACAGTTTTGTCTCGCCTTGACGAAGTCAAAAGCGAGACTTAGGTATGTTGTTTCGGCGTCGGCGGCGGCGGCGTCAACAATGTATTAGTTTGTGATTAGGTCTAGTTCATGGTGAACCACTAGTGGTAGGTCAATGATATTTGGTATGCAGTTGTATTAGCATTGGCACATCTCATTACCATGGAGATTATTTGGCCCTCCCCTCAGTCAAGGTCTATTGACTTTGAAACTTTTCATAGTTTACATGTATTAGTTTGTGATTAGGTCAATTTATGGGAACCACTAGTGGTAGGTCAATGATATTTGGTATGCAGTTGTATAAGCATTGGCATATCTCATTTCCATGGAGATTATTTGGCTCCGCCCCTTAGTCATGGTCTATAGACTTTGAAAATTTTCCTAAGTTAACATGTATTAGTTTGTGATTAGGTCAGTTCAAGGGAACCATTAGTGGTAGGCCAATGTTAATTGGTGTTCAGTTGTATAAGCATTAGCACATCTCATTTCCATGGAGAATATTTGGCCCGCCCCTCAGTCATGGTCTATTGACTTTGAAACTTTTGCTTAGTTTACATGTATTAGTTTGTGATTAGGTCAGTTTCAGATGAACCACTAATGTTAAGTCAATGATATTCAGTATGCAAATGTATTGGCATTTGCAAGTTTCATTCCATGGAGATTATATAACCCCACCCCTAATTATGGTTCATTAACTTTGAAACTTTTACATAGTTTACAAGTTAATGTTTGTGTTTAGGTTTGTTTAAAGGAACGACTTATGAAAAGTCAATGGTATTTGGTTTGCAGTTGTATTAGCATTGGCACATCTCATTTCCATGGAGATTGTTTAGCCCTGTACCTTCAGTCATGGTTCATTGACTTTGAATATTTGCATAACTTACATGTTAAAGTATTGCTATTTTAATTTCAACATTTGCATTATCAAAATAACAAATAGGCGAGACATATCTCTGTGTTAACAGTTTATTATTTGCTATTCAGTTTACTTTTTCGCTCAAGGAATTTATACCATTATTGATCATGCAATCAGTAGATATAAATTTAATGATAGAATTTTGGAAAAAATTTCCTCAGCAATATCCAAAAGAACAAACAATTGTTGGATTTTATTACCCTTTATTTATATATATCTTTCTTGTCATATGATACTGATATCTAACATTACAGAAAATCTATTATGTTACTAATTTTATACACCTGCCTCGAACAATGATGCACATGTCCATCTGTCTGTTCATCCATCTGTCACTTGTTTTTGGATAATTAAGTACAGTTTTTTGCAACATTTAGGAGAATGATACTATGCCTTTAATAGGAATGAAGGTACATATAAAAATAAGATAACCTTGACATATATTTTACATATGAGTGACCATGGAATCTTTATGTAAAGGTGTAGATTTTAGCAATTATGGGTAATAGAAAAGACTTTATCAGGAACTAATTTACAACAGCAGAGAAATCATTGTGAAGTCAGAAGTTTATGCTGACATATATGTTATCTAATGATAATGTGAATCTTTTACTGTCTTATAAATGAATACAGTATTGAAATAAATGAATTGCCATTTATGGGAATTGTTTATTCATGTATTAAATTTATTTTTTCATCTACCAAATATTGAATAGGTGTGACAAGTGATATCTATAGGCCTTTAAGAATTGCATACAGTGCATTTTCTTTTCCTTTATTTTTTTTAAATTTGGTTTGTAATTTGTTCACAAAATACTGAGTGTAATATTGTTTTTTTGGCATCAGACATGTGGAGAATGTGAAGTAAGTTGTAGATGGCTATATTTACTCTGGTTTATAGCTTACATAAAACAAGTTTGCTGTGTGTTTTATACTTTATAGTTTCAGTATATATTATTTATCTTCATTTCTCTAACTCTCTTCTCTTCTATGTGAAAACACAGCATGCACATAATTATTTGAGATTTTATGAGGCAGTAGGTTAAACAGAAAACACTTTTTATATATGCCTCTAATTTGATATTGTATTGTGTATGTGTTTTTGGTTCTAATATATGATTATTTAGTTGGAAATAGTTTCTTTACATTTAATTAAAACAAAATGGTTTTTGACTACCAAACCAAGAGGTGGTTATAAAATAGGGAAACAAGGATATGGGGTATCCATCCATTACACAAAATCAGTACATGCACATCAAATATACACAAAAAAACAAAGGAACATCGCTTTTATTGCTGTTCTTCATCATTTAATGTCACAGTGAGGCCTTCAACATGGAGCAAAAAAACTCTCACCTCACTGCAAGTTTAAGACGACCCCTAGCACCGGCTTGAGTGGAATTCTTTGCAAAAATAATTTGGATACACTTTGTAAGATGTAACACTATGACTAAAAATAATCTGTCATTGTCTTTTATTATTTAGATATTTTGTTTTTAACCAGATTTTCGAAAGAAAAATCGGTTATTGATTTGGGGATGTACGGCGGACGGGCGGCTGCCAAACAGTGTCCGTTCATTAACATGAAAACGCTTTGACAAAATCTTTTCAAATTTAGATATGTTGTTTCCTGACTAAATGAAGGTCAAGTTCAATTTTCACGATTTTAGCTGTTCTCGTTGTTGAGTTGTAGACCTTTCAGTTTCAAGGTGATTCTTATGATATGATTTTGAGTTAATTCCCTTTGAACAGAAATGGTGTAATTAATAAGTAATTTCTATGTCATTTGGGCTCTTGTTTATTTTGAGTTATTTCCCTTTGAACAGAAATGGTGTAAATGATTAGTATTTCATCAAAAATTAAATTCTTGGGGTTCTTTGATGTGCTGATTCTAACAATGTACTTAGATTTTGGATATTGGACCATAAGGTCTGAGGACACAGTTATCGTCCTTAGATTTTCGTTGTCTACAAATATAGTCCCTAGTGTGGACAGTGTATAACTTGCAAATTTTTTTCATACACTTTCCAAATTTATTTCTTTATATTTTATGCATGAAATTTTAAGTATGGGGATGAAATTACATGTTAAAAAAATGTGGGTGCTGAATCTTTATGTTAAGTAGTGATTTGGTCCAGTTAAATAAGGTCAAAAACTAGTATGTCTGAAGCTGTCAAACTGAGTTATAGACCCCGTTATCATAGAATTGTCAATATTTTGAGTTAGAGCTTGTAGACTTTTCTATAATTTTGATATTATTTGTTTCAATAGTAGTACACTACACTGTATAAATCTTTTCGAGATGTGATTTTTAGTCCCCTGCCAATGAAGTCAAAGGGGACTTTAGGTTTGCACTTTATCAGTCCGTCTGTCCATCCGTCAGTCCGGCAACTCAGCTTTCCACACTTTTTTTCTTTGTTCTTGAAGGTATTGATTTGATATTTGGTATATAGTTTTATCATGACAAGTTATAGATCAAGTTTGAATTTTGTTGCAGTCTGATGATTTAGTCCAGAGTTATGGTCCATAAAAAAACTTCATAACTAATGTTAGAGTACTATGTTAAACCATATAATCTGTACAAAGGGAGATAACTCATTTTTTAAAAGACATTCTTTGGTAAATTGTTTGAGGAATTTTGTGGCAGGTTTATATGTTATTTTGTATAAACTAATTTTCTGAATGCTACATGTATATATATATATTTTTATTAAGTGAAATACTTTAATTAGATAATAATCTGTTTTTATTAAGGTATATATTTCATTACATTACATTGTGTAGATAAAAGTTGTTGACATTTTATAGATAAGTTACAAATCTATATTAGTTTGTGACAAATGAAGAATAAGTATTTGGAACTATTAATTATATTTGATTGTAATTTGAAAATAGATATACATTGTATTACATCATATCTAAATTTAGAGAACTATTAATCATATCTAATGTTAGAGTGTTAAAGGTTTTCCACACTTTTTTCATCATGCTTGAAGATATTGTTTGACAATTGGTATATAGTTTTATCATGACAAGTTACAGATCAAGTTCAAATTTTTGTTTCAGTCTGATAATTTTGTGCAGAGTTATGGTCCTTGTACTTGAAAAAATTCACTCATATATTCAGTTTTCCACACTGTTTTTAGTCATGCTTGAAGATATTGACTTGATATTTTCTTTTGTTTACACCATGACAAGTTATAGAACAAGTTAGCATTTTGTTGCAGTATAATGAATTTTTACCCAGTAGGGGACTATGTATTGCCATGCAATACTCTTAGAATGCTTGTTTTAATTTGAATTTATTGTTTTAAAGAAATGCACTACCAAATAACTGTGTTCTTGGGCCATAATAGATAAATGTCCAATTTCAAATTTTTCAGTTCTTTGACCACATTCATTTTGTGTCACAAACCTATGCTGTGTCAAATATTCAATCACAATCCAAATTCAGAGCTGTTTTAAGCTTAAATGATGTGTCCATTCTTGCTCAACTGTTCAGGGTTCGACCTCTGCTGGAGAATTCCGGTTTGCTGTCACTCTGACAGCCTCTTGTTAGTAGTGGAAATGATCAAACCCATCTTTTGTTTAATTCACATTTTTTCAAAACTATGTGGTAAATAAATCATACTTATATTATTCCATTCTTTGTAGGATTTTTTTTTACATCATAGTTTTTAATTTTGATTTTAAAAACAGTTTTTAAGAGAAAAATACATTATAAATAATATTGTTGAGACATTATTCCTGATCTTTTCCTTTTACTTTTTTTTTTTTTTTTTTGGCATGACCTAATCTTTACATACAGTGTGATTTATTTTCAAATATTGGGGAGAATTGACAAGATCGAGGGAAATGTCCAGTTGTAATTGTTTATTTAATTTGATTACTTTTTATAATTAATTATTTTGATTCCTTTTGAAGAAAAAAATATCAAGCATAGTTGTCTTTTCTGAAATCTTATTTAGACAAATTTCAGATTTCAAAGTTTAAGTTTTATAAGAGTAATACTGGTGTGTTCATACAGTAAGTTCTGTCCTCAATAACCAACCAGTTTCAGATATAAAATGATTGATTGATTCTTGTTGTTTAATGCCATTTTCAGCATGCTTGGCTAATTCATGGCGGCCAGTTTTTATTGATTGAGGAAGTGGGAGTGCCTGAAGAGAACCACCAACCTTCGACAGGAAAACTTTCGATCCTAGTCAATTAAGATCAAAGTCCAACACACTATGCCACTAGTGAACTCTTGACCTCAGTGCCAGCACACTAGTGCTCATAGTAGATGAACAACTACTTAGACAACTCGCACATTGACCTCCACAAATGAAAAGAAGAGATAATTATCTCAGTGTGCTGCTTTCAAATAAATTAAAGATGTAGGGTATATATCAATAAGACAGCAACCTAACAACAAAGTTAATCAAAAGACATCTGGAGAGCAACATGTAGTGTGTTAATAATAGACAGGTGTTTATACAATTATCATCCCATGTCAGTAATAGTAGTGAATAAATCTAAAAGAAAAAAAAAAAGATCTTCCTTTGTTATATGTATCTATTTAAAAGATAAAAATGTTATGGTTACTTTAGCATCAACTAATATTATAGTATTGAAACTGCTTAATGAATGACTAATCTCTTATTTGCTTTTAATTTGAAAATTTAAACATACAAACATAACAAAGATTTGTAAAAAAAATTATCTTCTTCTTGCTTTCCATCTTTGACATGTTACATATTGTTTTAATATAATCTAGAAATAATAGTCAGTTACAAGTATGGATATTTGAAGCATAAATAATGGTAATGTGGTGATAGTTAAAAACATTGCAATATCACATTGATTATATCGGATCAGGATATGGGAAAAAGACTGACACATTCAATTTACTCTTTACATATATAGTGTTATAATTTTTATACCATTTCAACAAAGTTGCAAAAGGGAATGTAGTAATGGTAAATTCAATAGACTACTGTAAATTCAGAAATTATTTTGTGCATTTATTACTGCTATTTTTAAAGAATGAACGTAAATGAGAGATTGATTTTGTGATTTCAGGAAAATCTGCATACAGATATATGCATCAAATATACTCATCCAGTCGCAATGATGAAAACCTCGCAATAATTTCTGAATTTACAGTATATGTTTGTTATTGGGCTGTCCTCCCCTCCCCACCTTCATGACAATGCAGATTAAATTTTAGTTTAGGCATCACTTAAAAACTGGCCTTAAATGTAAAAAAGTTAAAAGTCTTTTTCAATAACAAATCATTATCTTTGCAGTTTTACTCTATTCATTTTAATTTGGTTTGATAACCACTAAGTTTTGAAAAGATCTCTAAAATCAAAAGTATTCATTCTGAAATTTTAAAAAATCTTTTTTAAATTTAATTAATTTTGGAACTACTTATGTTCAGTTTTAATTTCTATCAGATGTTTTAAACTCAGAATCAGCTGAACAAGATCATTTTCGTCAAAATTTAGTAAACTGTAATTTATACTTGACAAGCTATGTGTAGAATAGATATTTTCATGATATTCCAAGTAATTGAAATGCAATTAATGAAAAATTAGATAGCAGACAGTCTAATAAATGGTTCTTTGATAAAATGCTTTTCTCAGACTTTAAATGAAAATTGCATATTTTAACTGAAAATCAAGTTGTCTCAATACTATATATATTAAAGTTTCTTCTGAAATAGAAATGTCTTCATGCATACATAGATTCTGTTTTCAAAAACCAAGTATTAATGCATGGATTTACATTCTAAAACAATATATCTAAAACTTCATTTGAATAATTTACTTCATGTCTCTAAGAATGTTACATGTGTATAGCAACTTTTATCTGATGATTAACATTATATCATATTACCTTGCATGTTATATGTATATAGAAAGTTTTGACTGGAGGGAAAAGGGGCATTTTTATAAGTGTAGTTTGGTATTTTTCAGTTTGATTGCTCAGCCACAGATGCCATTAGAGGTTCAGGATCCTGTATCACCATTTCAAATTTGCAGAATGCTTCTTAATCAGATGGGGCTGTTAGCATGGGAGAAAAGGTAATATTTATTTCACTGTAGGTTGTATTGAGCTTCAGACACAATTGGTCTTGTTTTCAGTAGGTATATGGATTGTCAAACGCGATATCTAGTCGCCCAAGTGTTCACAATAGTCGTTTGCAGTTGCTTTCGTCATCAACAATTTCCCCCAATTACTAAGTCAATGAAACAGCAAATTTTTCATTTAAAAGTGAAGAAATTCAAAAACATAAACGATTTATTTCTTTAGAAAAGATGTGAAAGTATTGACTTTACAGATTTGTCATATGTTATTTCAAAGAAACAACTTTATGAAGCATTTTCTTTCACTTCCGATACTTGTTACTCGAGATCGTATATCAAAACATTCTGATTATTGGCAAAATAAGTTTGTTACTTCATTAGAAAGTGATCAAAATTGCCATTAGTTAATGTTTGATCCATTGCATTAAAAGTGTCATATTCCTTTTCAAATCGCTTGTCAAACTTTGTTTATTTTTGTAAATTTTCTTTGTTTGCTATTGAAATATTTGTACGTACCAAGGATCGGAGCTGGATTCATTGTAAGGGGACCAGCTTTGACCGAAATCCGTATTCTTACTAAAATAACTACAGACGCCTGAATTGAATGGTTGATAATAGAATAATGACCCCAAAATCGAAAATCACGCATTCCACATGCATTGATAGACTGTTGGTTAGATCTCCTTGCTGAATATATATATTATCATGTAAATGCATTGATTCAATTTATTGATTAAAGTTGCTTAACTCTGTTCAATTTATATATCTTTTTAATGGGCAAAGTGAATTTCATTAAAATGATAAACAAAATAGTTTTTTAATTGCATTTTAATTGATATATGATACTTTCTTTTCCTTTTTGATATAAAAAAAGTTCATTTAGTTCGTAGATTCTGTCAAGAGGATTAATATAATTATGCAACTATAAATGACTATTTAAGGCATAAACTGAAACAACTGTTACTTTAATTGACTCAGGTATGAATTGAACACCTATTTAAAAAAAAAGGATACATATGGCCCTTTATATAATAGTAAAAACCAAACATTGTAGTGCTGCGAGCGAACAAGCACTCTTCTTTCAAATCTCACCACTTCTTCCTACCAGTTTCAAAAAGGGAAGTCACTTCTCCCTATGATTTTGAAGTGGTGTGAGCCCTGATGTAAATATTTCTTCACTATTTAGTATTCAGCTAAGTAAAAGCCAATGTCAATTTGCATAGCATCAAAATATACTAAGAAAAGAGGTTTGATATTTTTACCTTATGATGGAATCGTTATTAAAATTATTATTATGTTTATTTTTTAGATGCAGTTTTGATCTTCTGAAGAAATCTGACAGTATGCTTAGACAGCTAAAGTATTTAGATAATCAAAAGTGGTGAGTTTAAAAACAGAACTGTAGCATTTAACAGAACATTACAGTATTTTAAGATATACTCGGCTTCAGATTAGAAATAACTTGTGAGCTTTTATCACGTTTGAAGTTATGGCCATAATCCAATGAAAGATGCATGTGTGCGAGTGTGAAAAAAAGACAGTAAGAAAATTGTTGAATTAATGAAGCATACCAACAGTTTCAAAATTGCTCTATTAAACTGACAATTTAGGAAATGGTATGTTTTCTAAGTAAATTTACCATAATAGATATTCATTAAATAGAATAAAAATATTTCAGTCGAGAAACACACAAGTTTGCTGTGATATATGTAGCAGAAGGACAGGAAGATAAAAACTCAATCCTAAATAATATTGGAGGAAGTAAAGCGTATGAAGACTTTATATCAGGATTAGGCTGGGAGGTATGTAGTGTGAAAAATTAACATTAGAACAATAACCTAGTCTGTCAAATGTCTTGTATATGGTTGAAATCTGTGGCTTGAAGTTCAAGGTCACTAACAGTTTGATGTTGCATGCCCAAGATTCATTTCAACTAATGTCACAACTAAGTCAAGATTTCTTTTTTTTATTATTTTTAGTTCAGAGATAATGTATTGTGTAGGGTCAGAATGTCAAAAGGCTCTTGTTTGTAGAAAATTAACTAAAAAAAGCCAATACCAAATTGTGGACAAACAAGTGAGCCTTTTCCAGATAGCATCAAAGATTTATTGTTGAATGTGAAGTGTCTGCATGATTAAGATTTTGTTCTCTCTAAATGCACACACAATGATAAAATTATCTCTACCACTCATACAACAATAATATATTAATTAATCGTTTTACTGAGATGCTTGTAATTTATAGAAGTTGTTTACAAATATAAATTTTGAAATATAAAATTTCACACAATTTTTCACAAAAGTTGAAGATTACTTTATTATAAGCAACAGTAAACATGTATATTTTGTTTTCAGATTGATTTAGAAACTCACCAGGGATTTCTTGGAGGTTTACACCAGAACAAATCTACAGGAGATACTGCCCCTTATTTTGCTACATCTTTGTACGAGTGTATATATCATGTATCTACCAGAATGCCCTCAGGTTCAGATGAAGCAATCCATACAAAGGTATGTGTTTGTTTTGCTAAATTTACCCCATGCTTTAATACTTACTTGTTGGTATACAGTGATTGTTTAGTTTTTAGCTCACCTGGCCGAAGGGCATTTTATTTGTAAATTTTGTAATCTTTACAAAATCTTCTCCTCTGAAACTACTGGACCAAATTCAACCAAACTTAGCCACAATCATCATTAGGGTACTTAGTTTAAAAATGTGTGGTGACCCAGCCAACCAACCAAGATGGCTGCCATGGCTAAAAATAGAACATAGGGTAAAATGTAGATTTTGGCTTGTAACTCTGAAACCAAAGCATTTAAAGCAAATCTTACAGGAATTAACTTGTTTATCAAGTAAATATCTATCTGCCCTCAAATTTTCAGATGAATTGGACTACTGGTTGTTGGGTTGCTGCCCTGAATTGGTAATTTTAAGGAAATTTTGCCGTTTTGGTTATTATCTTGAAAATTATTACAGATAGAGATAAACTGTAAACAGCAATAATGTTCAGCAAAGTAAGATCTTGAAATAAGTCAACATGATCAAAATGGTCAGTTGACCCTTAAGGAGTTATTGCCCTTTAAAGTAATTTTTACCAATTTTTGTAAATTTTGTAATCTTTACAAAAATCTTCTCCTCTGAAACTACTGGACCAAATTCAACCAAACTTAGCCACAATCATCATTAGGGTATTTAGTTTAAAAAATATGCGGTGACCCAGCCAACCAACCAAGATGGCTGCCATGGCTAAAAAGAACATAGGGTAAAATGTAGATTTTGGCTTGTAACTCTGAAACCAAAGCATTTAAAGCAAATCTTACAGGAATTAACTTGTTTATCAAGTAAATATCTATCTGCCCTCAAATTTTCAGATGAATTGGACTACTGGTTGTTGGGTTGCTGCCCTGAATTGGTAATTTTAAGGAAATTTTGCCGTTTTATACGACCGCAAAAATTTTTTGTGGTCGATATTGGTATGACGTTACGGCGTCGTCGTCGTCGTCGTCCGTCGTCCGAAGACACATTGGTTTTCGCACTCTAACTTTAGTTTAAGTAAATGGATCTCTAGGAAATTTTACCATAAGGTTCAATACCACAAAAGGAAGGTTGGGATTGATTTTGGGGTTATGGTACCAACAGTTAAGGAATTAGGGGCCAAAAGGGGCCAAAAATAAGCATTTTGTAACTTCCAGACAATAACTTGTGTGTAAGTGTATGGATCTCTCTGACATTGTGCCACAAGGTTCCATATCACAAAGGGAATGCTGGGATTGATTTTGGGGTAATTGCCTCAAAATTTTAGGAATTAGGGGCCAAAAAGGGCAAAATAAGCATTTTTCTAGTTTCAGGACAATAACTTGTGTGTAAGTGTATGGATCTTTCTGAAATTGTACTACAAGGTTCCATATCACAAAGGAAAGCTGGAATTGAGTTTGGGGTAATTGCCCTAAACGTTTAGGAATTAGGGGCCAAAACTGGTCAAAATAAGCATTTTCTAGTTTCCAGACAATACCTTGTGTTTAAGTGTATGGATCTCTCTGAAATTGTACTGCAAGGTACCATACCTCATTGAAGGCTGGGATTGAGTTTGGGGTGATGAATCATAAGGGGTTCAAAAATTGGGGGATTTTTTTTCCCCTTTTCTTCCTTTTATTCCTTTTTTTTTCTTTAAAATTTTCCATTTTAAGTTTGTTATTTCTGATTTATATTTAAAAGCAAATAATAATGATATGGCAGGGAGACACACCGAATAGGATGTGTAAATAATTATATAATAAGTATTGTGCAATAGCAAGAAATTTTCAATTGCACAGTATTGCGTAATAGCAAGAAATCTTCAATTGCACAGTATTGCGCAATAGCAAGAAATATCCAATAGCACAATATTGCACAATAGCAAGAAATTGTCAATTGTACAGTATTGCTAATAGCAAGAAATATTCAATTGCACAGTATTGCGCAATTGCAAGAAATATTTAATTGCACAGTATTGTGCAAAAGAAGATACTTTGTATAAATTGCTTATTTCTTGACCAATTTCAATGGGGTTTTATTCTTGAATTCTTGGGGTTCTTTAATATGCTGAATCTAACCGTGTATTAAGTTTTTGGATTTTGGGCCCGTTTTAAATTGGTCCACATTGAGGTCCAAAGGGTCCAAAATTAAACTTTGTTTGATTTCATCAAAATTGAATTATTGGGGTTCTTTGATATGCCGAATCTAACCGTGTATTTAGATTCTTAATTTTGGTCCCGTTTTCAAATTGGTCTACATTAAGGTCCAAAGGGTCCAAAATTAAACTTAGTTTGATTTTAACAAAAATGAATTCTTAGGGTTCTTTGATATGCTGAATCTAAACATGCCTTTCAATTTTTGATTATGGGCCCAGTTTTCAAGTTGGTCCAAATCGGGTCCAAAATTAAACTTTGTTTGATTTCAACAAAAATTGAATATATGGGGTTCTTTGATATGCTGAATCTAACCATGTATTTAGATTCTTAATTTTGGTCCCGTTATCAAATTGGTCTACATTAAGGTCCAAAGGGTCCAAAATTAAACTTTGTTTGATTTCAACAAAATTGAATATATGGGGTTCTTTGATATGCTGAATCTAACGTGTATTTAGATTCTTAATTTTGGTCCCGTTTTCAAATTGGTATACATTAAGGTCCAAAGGGTCCAAAATTAAACTTAGTTTGATTTTAACAAAATTGAATTCTTAGGGTTCTTTGATATGCTGAATCTAATCATGTATTTAGATTTTTGATTATGGGCCCAGTTTTCAAGTTGGTCCAAATTGGGGTCCAAAATTAAACTTTGTTTGATTTCAACAAAAATTGAATATATGGGGTTCTTTGATATGCTGAATCTAACCATGTATTTAGATTCTTAATTTTTGGTCCTGTTTTCAAATTGGTCTACATTAAGGTCCAAAGGGTCCAAAATTAAACTTAATTTGATTTTAACAAAATTGAATTCTGAGGGTTCTTTGATATGCTGAGTCTAAACATGTCTTTAAATTTTTGATTATGGGCCCAGTTTTCAAGTTGGTCCAAATCGGGTCCAAAATTAAACTTTGTTTGATTTCAACAAAATTGAATATATGGGGTTCTTTGATATGCTGAATCTAACCATGTATTTAGATTTTTGATTTTTGGGCCCGTTATCAACTTTGTCCACATTGAGGTCAAAAGGGTCCAAAATTAAACTTTGTTTGATTTCATCAAAATTGAACTCTTAGGGTTCTTTGATATGCTGAATCTAACCATGTATTTAGATTTTGGATATTGGACCATAATAGGTGAATGTCCAATTTAAAATTTTAAGTTCTTAGACCACATTCATTCTGTATCAGAAACCTATGCTGTGTCAAATAGTCAATCACAATCCAAATTCAGAGCTGTATCAAGCTTGAATGTTGTGTCCATACTTGCCCCAACTGTTCAGGGTTCGACCTCTGCGGTCGATCAAGCTGCCTCATGGAGCATTTTATTGGTTATTATCTTGAAAATTATTAAAGATAGAGATAAACTGTAAACAGCAATAATGTTCAGCAAAGTAAGATCTTGAAATAAGTCAACATGATCAAAATGGTCAGTTGACCCCTTAAGGAGTTATTGCCCTTTAAAGTAATTTTTACCAATTTTTGTAAATTTTGTAATCTTTACAAAATCTTCTCCTCTGAAACTACTGGACCAAATTCAACCAAACTTAGCCACAATCATTATTAGGGTATTTAGTTTAAAAAGTGTGCGGTGACCCAGCCAACCAACCAAGATGGCTGCCATGGCTAAAAATAGAACATAGGGTAAAATGTAGATTTCGCTTGTAACTCTGAAACCAAAGCATTTAAAGCAAATCTTACAGGGATTAACTTGTTTATCAAGTAAATATCTATCTGCCCTGAAATTTTCAGATGAATTGGACAACTGGTTGTTGGGTTGCTGCCCTGAATTGGTAATTTTAAGGAAATTTTGCCGTTTTTCACAATCATCATTAGGGTATTTAGTTTAAAAATGTGTCCGATGACCCCTTATGAACCAAGATGGCCGACATGGCTAAAAAATAGTACATAGGGTAAAATGCTGTTTTTGGCTTATATCTCTGAAACCAAAGCATTTAGAGGAAATCTGATGATGATAAAATTGTTCATTAGGTCAAGATCTATCTGCCTGAAATTTTCAGACCAATCAGGCAACACGTTGTTGGGTTGCTGCCCCTGAATTGGTAATTTTAAGAAAATTTTGCAGCTTTTGGTTATTATCTTGAATATTATTATAGATAGAGATAAACTGTAAACAGCAATAATGTACAGCAAAGTAAGATCTACAAATAAGTCAACATGACCAAAATTGTCAATTGGCCCCTTAAGGAGTTATTGCCCTTTATAGTAATTTTTTACAATTTTCATAAATTTTGTAAATTTTTGTAAATTTTTACAAAATATTTTCCACTGTAACTACTGGGACAAGTTCATTATAGATAGAGATAATTGTAAGCAGCAAGAATGTTCAGTAAAGTAAGATCTACAAACACATCACCATCACCAAAACACAATTTTGTCATGAATCCATCTGTGTCCTTTGTTTAATATGCACATAGACCAAGGTGAGCGACACAGGCTCTTTAGAGCCTCTAGTTTTGTTGTCAGTTCATCTGTATAATCCAACTTTGAATTCATGACACCTTAATCAGTGGGTGACCATGAATATTTTAGAGATGTTTTAGTTTCTTACAGTTCTATTTACCTTTTTTTATATTTTATTTAAATGACCGTTAATGTTTCTCTGTATAAAACATGGACATTGCTTTACATGAAAAGATGAATGAGCATTGTTGTCATCATCCACTGAAATAATAACCTTGTTCAAAATTGAGTTTATGACAAGGTTAGTTTTAAAAGGATTTTCAAAGCTTTATCCACCCTTTATACATGCAAAATCATTGCAGTTTATTAAATTGTTTTAGATTTGGCTACAAAGCAGGCATTTTCAAATTGGTCTACATTAAGGTCCAAAGGGTCCAAAATTAAACTTAATTTGATTTTAACAAAATTGAATTCTTAGGGTTCTTTGATATGCTGAGTCTAAACATGTCTTTAAATTTTGATTATGGGCCCAGTTTTCAAGTTGGTCCAAATCGGGTCCAAAATTAATCTTTGTTTGATTTCAACACATGGAGCATTTTTTGGTTATTATCTTGAATATTATTATAGATAGAGATAAACTGTAAAAGCGATAATAATCAGCAAAGTAAGATCTACAAATAAGTCAACTTGACCAACATGGTCAGTTGACCCTTAAGGAGTTATTGCCCTTATAGTCAATTTTAACCATTTTTCGTAAATTTTGTAATCTTTACAAAATCTTCTCCTCTGATACTACTAAGACAAATTTGACCAAACTTGTCCACAATCATCATTAGGGTATCTAGTTTAAAAATGTGTCCGATGACCCTTTCATGAACCAAGATGGCCGACATGGCTAAAAAATAGTACATAGGGTAAAATGCAGTTTTTGGTTCATATCTCTGAAACCAAAGCATTTAAGCAAATCTGATGATGATGAAATTGTTCATAAGGTAAAGATCTATCTGCCCTGAAATTTTCAGACCAATCACGCAACATGTTGTTGGGTTGCTGCCCCTGAATTGGTAATTTTAAGAAAATTTTGCAGCTTTTGGTTATTATTTTGAATATTATTATAGATAGAGATAAACTGTAAACAGCAGTAATGTTCAGCAAAGTAAGATCTACAAATAAGTCAACTTGACCAAAATGGTCAGTTGACCCCTTAAGGAGTTATTGCCCTTTATAGTCAATTTTTAACCATTTTTCGTAAATTTTTGTAATCTTTTACAAAAATCTTCTCCTCTGAAACTACTAAGACAAATTTAACCAAAGTTGTCCACAATCATCATTAGGGTATTTAGTTTAAAAATGTGTCCGATGACCCCCCCATGAACCAAGATGGCCGACATGGCTAAGAAATAGTACATAGGGTAAAATGCTGTATTTGGCTTATATCTCTGAAACCAAAGCATTTAGAGGAAATCTGATGATGATAAAATTGTTCATTAGGTCAAGATCTATCTGCCCTGAAATTTTCAGACCAATCAGGCAACACGTTGTTGGGTTGCTGCCCCTGAATTGGTAATTTTAAGAAAATTTTGCAGCTTTTGGTTATTATCTTGAATATTATTATAGATAGAGATAAACTGTAAACAGCAATAATGTACAGCAAAGTAAGATCTACAAATAAGTCAACATGACCAAAATTGTCAATTGACCCTTAAGGAGTTATTGCCCTTTATAGTCATTTTTACAATTTTCATAAATTTTGTAAATTTTGTAAATTTTTACAAAATATTTTCCACTGTAACTACTGGGACAAGTTCATTATAGATAGAGATAATTGTAAGCAGCAAGAATGTTCAGTAAAGTAAGATCTACAAACACATCACCATCACCAAAACACAATTTTGTCATGAATCCATCTGTGTCCTTTATTTAATATGCACATAGACCAAGGTGAGCGACACAGGCTCTTTAGAGCCTCTAGTTTTGTTTGTCAGTTCATCTGTATAATCCAACTTTGAATTCATGACACCTTAATCAGTGGGTGACCATGAATGTTTTAGAGATGTTTTAGTTTCTTACAGTTCTATTTACCTTTTTTTTTATATTTTATTTAAATGACCGTTAATGTTTCTCTGTATAAAAACATGGACATTGCTTTACATGAAAAGATGAATGAGCATTGTTGTCATCATCCACTGAAATAATAACCTTGTTCAAAATTGAGTTTATGACAAGGTTAGTTTTAAAAGGATTTTCAAAGCTTTATCCACCCCTTTATACATGCAAAATCATTGCAGTTTATTAAATTGTTTTAGATTTGGCTACAAAGCAGGCAAGACATATTGCTATGTAAACGGTTTATATCTCGCCTGAAATGATAACCTTGGAAGTAAGACTTGGGTGTGTTGTTCCTGTCAACAATTGTTATGTTTTTGAGAGGATATCTGTATTGTTTATATATTATTATTGTAGATCAAACATCTAGGAAATGATGAAGTACACATTGTATGGTCAGAACATTTCCGTGATTATAGAAGAGGTATTATACCTACAGAGTTTGGTGATGTTATAATAGTCATTTATCCTTTACCTAATGGTTTGTACAGAATACAGATTATCAGGAAAGCAGAGGTATGTCATACGCCTTACACTTTAAAAAAAATCGGAGCCTATTGGGATCAGCTTTTATCTTTATCATCCTTTTGAGCTATTTTGGAGTACCTTTAATTTTAATTGCTGCAAACTACTTTTTCCAAAATTTGGAAACCATTCAGAAGATTAACAAAATATTTCTGAAAAATCTGTTAAAGATTGCTACCAAATCTTTTAAAAATTCTACAATTTGATCTTATTTCGATGTAATGTTAAATGACTTAAATTGCCATCACCAAAACTAAAATGGGGTGGAACATTTTCCAGTTACTACCATTTTACATAAATGGAAAAGAAATTAAGTCAATGTTTAGTTGCCTCCTAATTAATTTAATATTATTTTTATATTTTGTAGATTCCATATTTTGGACCTCTCTTTAATGGTGCAATAGTGGATCGTAAAATCCTACCCGGTCTAGTCAGGGCTGCTGCAATAAATGCAAGTCGTATTAAAAGGGCTCAAATGTCCTTGTATCACTCATTGTATCCTTTGTTTATATTCCCATTATTGTGTCTCCTGACAACATTCAGCTGCTTTGACACATAAGGATCACATCTATCTTCTTGCCTCATCATCCATGTCACTTTGTTAATTGGCACTTCCTTGACAACAGCTGTATGAATTCAACCAGGCTTTTGCCATTTCTGCTCATATTATTAAGGGAACTCACAGGAGATACATTTCTTCATTGGAAGTCACACACATATATTCAGTGATGTGTGAAAACAAATAATGTGCAGTGTTACTTCATTAATAAGTACATTTTCAGAATTATCAGTTGTAGCAACAACAACAAAAATTACACAGCAGATAGGTAACTCTGTATCTGATGATTCCAAACAGCCTTGAGATTTTAATTAATACATTATTGTACTCCCAAATCCTGAAAAAATGTGAATAAAGCAATTTAAGGAATGACTCTACTTTTAAAAATGAATCAATAGAAAGCTACTTTATAATTACAAAAACAAAGAAAACATCAAATGTTCCTGAAGGATTACTGACCCTGAAAATCTTGAGTTTAATTTTCATGTTTTTTAGTTGAAAAGTAGTTTGAAGCTTATCACAAGTTGAATATAATTTTTATTTCCTTTTAGGAAGTTTTTAGTCTTTGATTTTATTTGGCAATACATAAAAATGTTTTTTCTTTAGAGTATCTATAGTACACTTACTGTACATAAATATAGTGATTACAGCTTCAGTGTTCTCCCCAGATATTTTTTAAGGCACAAAAATTTGTAGCGCCTAACCCTTTTTTTTGGGAGTGAACTATCGTGACGCGAAACAATCCTTCAGAACTACAAAATGAATTTAAAAGCTTTATAACAGTCTAAGTGTTTATTTATGTACACTTTTTATGAAATATCATTAAGTAAAATATAATCAATTTACACACGTATACAACATATTGATCATGCTGATATCACAGTCCATTTATAGAGTTAAAAATTTAATTTAAGAGACCAAATTTAGTAATTTCAAGAGAATATTCTTCTGTTCCTTTGAGCCTTTAAGTGCTGAACAGCTTTAAATATTTCCTTAACTTGTGCATCTGCATGCTCTTTCTAAAAATATTGTATTATTAGCAGTTTTTTAAAAGAAAAGATAAAATGAACAGCTGATCAATTTTGAAGTTTGACATTTCGAGATCGCTTCCGTGTGTATTTGTCACACTCTTTTCTTTGGCAGGTAGAAACCTGGCAAATTCTTCAAAGTAAAGTCCAACAAAATTATTTACATATGCTACTGCGTTTCCGTTCCCAGCTATTGACATTGAGTTGTGTATTGTCATAGTTTTCCGGTGCAAGGACCAAAACAGACACAACTGATTTATTTTTTTAAAGATGACAATTTAAGAAGAATTTTATTTGCTAAGAACGAAATTTTATATTCTATCCCAAACTATCGATTCATGTCATGAATTTATCATAAATATTAGTTTGTGTTACTTTTTTTTCACGTAAAATGACTTCCATTCATAAATATATTTGTAGTTGTATATTACAAAGTTAGCATGTGTTATCATCATGTTCATTGGTTGTATTAAAATAGATTTTTACTATTGACCAATGAGAAATTTGATATTTAATTCAGCATTCTTATAAGGAAAGCCACACGTAAAAACGTTTCATATTTGTATTTCGATCTTTTCCCTCAATTCAAACCCTGAAACACTGAAAAAAAGTCTCCAAGAAAAACATTTATCTATTCGATGAAAATCTATGCAATTACGCGATATGATAAGGCAAATACAGGTAAAGGATAGACTGGAGTCAATAATTGTGTAATTTGGTGGTATTGATTTTCATCTCAGCGGCGATCTTTAACTTTACAAAAGTTGTCAAACAGTTCATAATTGAATATAAAAGTTAACACGCTGTGGGATTAAGTATTAAGGGACAGCAGCCAATTAAGACGCTGCGGGATCAACGAAAATATTTTGAAGGCGCTGCGGGACTGCAGCATCATATCGGCCTGGGGAGAACACTGAGCTTGAATTACTTATTTTTTTCTGAACTGAAACCAACTGATATTTGTTTAGATATAAATTTAGTTCAGTCATTTAACTCATTATAAAAAAAAAATTATATATTATGTTTGCTTCATATGAAGTGATATGACTAGAAAGAGAAATCGCATACTTATTGTTCTACCACTGAATAGTTATATTACTGTTTTTCTTAATTGAATCAGTTATGAGGAACGTGCCAAAGGTTTCGACACATTAGTACAAAACCATATAGACATGACAATGTTTGAAGATTTCTCAGCAAGTGTGTTTGCTCCAGTTCTCCCAGCTAATTCTACAAGTAAGTTAACACTAATTTATACTGCAATTGTTCCATTTAAAAATACATTGACTGTATAACTTAACGTGATGTACAGTCACTGACCATATACAGCCATAACCTATAACCTATGCCAACTGCTGAGACTACTTTTTAAATTCTTCTTGAAATGAACACATCACCATGAGATGGGCATCGACATAAAACATATTTCTCTTACAAATCTTATTGTTCTTATTTGTTGATAAAATTGTATGAATTATTACATTCATTTTATATTGTTGATATTTTATTTTGTAATCAGCTGCACAGCCACTTGTTCAATGACTGATTTCAACAAAACACATGTTGAACCATAACATTTTTAATTTGCCAATGTAAGAGGCCTTTTAAAGACTAAAAAATATACCGGTGCTAGAGATTGCAGTACATAGACATCAATTGTGGATGGACTTGACATAATAATTATTTAAGTCATTCAGCATGAAACAAGAGTAAACACTGGACGTAGTCATCCATTGTTCCCTGATCTAAGCTTTATCCTTTATTGTTATTATGTCAAATTGATCCACTATTATTGTCCATATATAAATGTTTAGTCCTAATGGCATAGTATAAATGTCTTGTGTTCACAACTCTTCTAACGGCTGTTCCTGAAAAAAAAAAATGTATATTTGATAAGAAATCACAATTTTGTATTTGCTTTGTATCACTTGATCCCTTAACAGTCATAAATACACATTATATATGCCATATTTGTTATCTAGATTGAGTGAGCATACATGAGCAAATACAGCATCTCAAGATTTATTTCCCCAGAAAATGTGTAATCCAGTGAGGAATTCCATCATTGGTGAATCCAGCGTTTTGTCAGCTTATTTTTCTGTTTGACTTAATGCAATATTTTGTAACATCATAACTGAAAAAACAGTGGCTATTACCTTCCAATACAGAACTGTTATTTGATTTTGAATGAAAACATTTAGGTTAATTAGCTGTATTAATTAAAAGTTTTATTTCTGATTTTTCAATTTCAGTATGTGACCAAAGTACAGACTTGCCACAGAGTGCAAGTTCCAGTTCATTAGAACAGACATTTACAAGTCCTGATCAAATGTCTCCTTCTAGTGCTAGACAAAGTCGAGGTAGGAAAGTACAGTCTGCTATTTGGCATAAAGGACGTGACAGTTTGATTTTCTTTTAGCTTTGTTCCCACCTGTGGAATTTTAAGCATGACAGACTGTGTGGTTCAGCTTGGCAGTTTTGTTGTTGTTATTATTTTAACAATTAAAACCTGGTTTTCCTAGCTAAGAAATGGAAGATGTTCTAAGATTACTGCAATACTCAGGGACTTTTTAGTAATACTGTAACCTTTTTTTTTAGAACAGTAGATAATTAGAATTAAATTCAAAAAAATTATTGTTATTTTTTAACATTTAATTAAAACTATGTTTTCAATTAAGTATGACAACGGCAAAAATATTAACTGGCAATTTTGAACAACTAATAATGAATGCTTTATAGATGATAACCTTACTAATCATGTTAATTTCCAATATTTCATTCAGATTCTTTCATTTAAAAAATGCAGCTGTATATTTAGTATTTTCAAAGTCTTTGATTATAAAGAAACCAAAATAATTCATCAATAAAATTTTCTCTACCCTTTTAAAGTTTAAACATAATAAAATGTCTTGCACAAGATATACTATAAGGGAAAATTCTATTAACATTGTGTATAACAAAGATAACAGTGTACATGTTCATTATCACACAGCTCCTGGGAAAAATTATCGAGGTGGTTTGCGTCGCCAAAATTATGTTGACTTTGGCTGATCATTCTAAAAGCAGGTAAACATGGAATGATGATTTAGGAATGACAATGAATGCATGGTCAGTGATAGGGTAATATATAGCAATGCTTACTGTGCAAATATGGTATTCAAAAATTCTGTTGCATCTGCACTTTTAGATAAGCTTCAGTTTTACAACTAACATAATTTAAATGGGTAAATTGTTTTGTTAAATTGAATAGGTTAGATCTAAAATTAACTACATTTTAGAAAGAAAAGTGTTTAAAAATTAAATAAATTGGATTATAAATTTAAATATATTTTTTTTTCTCTCAAATTTTCTCCATTTGAACACAAACATATTGGATGATGATTGGGAGGTAGGTTTTCTTGTAGCATGACTGTGTGGTGAGATTCCCTTTCAGTAGATAATTGTGGTTTTTACTTTATATTGTTTTCTGTTATTCTTTTGAATATTTCTTCATAGTAATTCATTTAATTGATGAGCATGGTTAGAAGACTCATCAATTAGAATACAATTAAGTCCTTTGTGTACAAGACCAATATTATAACTCTGTTACTGTATATTGGTCTTTGACAGTGCCCATTGTCATCAAATTTAGGGTGATACTTTTAATTCTCTTATGATTGTGGCCCGTTATTGATTTCTTGCATGACGAGATATTTCTCGTATCACACTGCACAGAGTGTGATACGAAAAATTGTGTTAATTTTGATTGGCTTATCTAGCATCAGGAGACAATATTACGACATTTCCATTGGCTATTCATTAGGTCATTTATAACCTTCTAAGGTTAAGTTGATGTACATTTCGTCCATGGCAAAAGACATATGTGATTTCTTTGATAATATACAAAAAACTCACACTTTTCACCTGGAATTCCTCTTTTTATCAAATTTTATTACATTCTGAAGCATACAAAAATATTTAGAATGTCTGATGTTAAAGTTTGACGCTGGAAAAGGACATATGACATCATACTGGTATGTGCAAAAGACTAGATCAATGATTCACGAAATTTTCTATTTAACACAATGAGAGTGTTGATCGTAAGAGAAATAGGTTTAATAACTTGTGAGAATTGGCTACTACTTGATATCAACTCTCATTATTTGGTTTAAATAGTAGTAATAAACTCACCAATATTATTTAAATAGAAGCACACATGATTTATTTTATGAAATTGCAGTATCTTTTTTTCTTATTTAGCTCAGTGTTATTAATTTTATTTCATCTCAATGTAGTTTTGCAATATTCTGTTTCTTGTGAATTTTTAATTTTCTGTCAAACATATCATTAAACTACTTGCACTGTCAATATTTTAATATTCTGTATGCTTATTTGAGGTGGGAACTACTTTATTTGCAATTATATGATACCTGTATCAATATTTATTGGATTGATTGAGGTTTGAACAGTTTCAAGTTTTTTTTATTCATTATTTGTGAAGAAAAGACGATTTTCATTTCAGTAGCACATTTGAGCTTTTCAGTAGGCTGATTTAATGTTCAGTTTGAATGCTTTTTGACCCATTCCACAACTATATATGCATTAGACTTCAATGTAAAATTAACAGCAGTAGAAAATCTGGTGTTTATGGCTTTTGGTTATATGGTATAGCTATTTTAACCATCTTTTCCAATTTTCTATTAGTATATAACTGAAGAGATGTGGTAAGTCTTTGTATGTTTCTGTTATCTGAATGCTTTATTCACAGTCATATTAAGTTGCTATAATGTCACTTAGCATGATGAGATGTGGAAAAATAGACCTGGTGTTTTCTGTTTAAAGACAATCAAGATTAAAACAATGGTATATTAATCTATTTCTCCTTGAAATTTAGACTGTTTTCTGATTGCACTTCATCTGACAATAGGTTATAAAATAATAATAATAATAAAAAATTACTTCTTTCTGTTTAAACACTTAGTCAATTTCATTTACCGTTATTTGTATTAGAAGATATATATTTGAAATTTTTAAATTAGGGACTCCATCAGAAACTTGCTAAGTTTTACAAATTAAAAATAAGAAGATATATGATTACCAATGAGACCAATTGACATAGAAGTTAACAACTGTATGTCACTGTACACCCTTCAATCCAATTCCAGAGAAATAATCATTCTTGAATTTTCTTCTTTTCATCATTCAATATTCACTTCTTTTAAATCATTTTACAATTTAGTGTTTTCTCAGAATATTAAGATCTTTCTATAAGATACAGAGTCACAGACAAATACTAAGACCCTTGCTGAACTGGCAATTGCCTATGGGATGTATAAAAATGTAGCCATTATGTCTTATGATCCTAGTTTGGAAAGTACAACACTCGTCACATTACAGAACTTATTCAACAATTCTTCAGAGAGGTCAATAGATAGCATGTTGCGGGGCAACATTTCTTTTGGCACTTGATCATTCTTAAAGATCCCACATCATTTTATTTAGACTTTTGGATGGTATTTATTTTATTTTGCTTTACTGTTTCCTTTTAACCCATATATTTTCTCATTCATAATAATTTAATGAATTAAATTTATCTGTCAATTTTCAAAAACATTGTCTACTAACCCTTATATCTGATATCTTGATAAACTATTGTAAATTAAATTGGTCAAAGATAAATGTCACAATAAAATTTTAAAAAATGTCTTCTTTGACTGTATCAAAGTTACAGTGAAGTTATACGATGTTTAAGAAGGGATTTGGCATATGAAGAAAGTGAATAAAGCATCAGATGGTTTCTTGTTGTGAATTTTGTTCTTTTTAACTTTTTTTTTATAGAAAATTCAGCATTTGTGAAGTTATGACATTACTGGTGAATGGAAATTTTTAGTAGGTTGATTGATTGGCAAATGTCAAAGTTGCATGGGGAATTATTTCATTTCTGCATGAAAGCTTGGTAAAATAATGTTTAATACATCCTTTACTAATTCACCAATAATTAACATACAATTGTTGAATTTTGTTCTTGATGTTGTATTTTTTAGCTCACTGTTGTGTGAGCTTTTATTTTAATCTTATTTCTGTTAATGTAACCATGTACAACTATAAAATATTAAGGAGTTATGCAGGTATGGTTCTATAGTTATGCAATCCATTTGTGCCTAAAATAAAGTAACTTTTATTGTCTGAAAACTAGTTCATAGTGTCTAGAAACTGAAGTTTACAATTTTATCATCCCCCCCCCCCCCCAACCACCACCACTTTGAATGAAATTTGAGGAAAATTATCTAGGGTTTGTCCATAGGCTTATTAACTAAAATTTATGTAGAAGATGAGTAATAAGGTTTTTAGATATGAATATTTATCAGTTTGTCCCATTTTTTCCCCAAAAAATCCCAAATGATGCTGTGGATTAAGTCTCTGGAAATACTTTTATCACTTTTTGCTGCAAGTCTTTTAGTGTTTTAAAGTGTTTTTCTACACTGTTGAAATGTGCAACAATTTGTATCCCCTATCTAAAGATGTATTTTGTTCATTCATTTGTTAGTTCGTCCATCTGCCCCCAGTTAAGTTTGTGTGTTACAAGTCCAGATCTTACAAACTGCAAGTCCTAGAAGAATTGATATAATGTCAGTTAATGTATCATTTTATGCTGGAAGGACCACAATTAAATTAAATGACACTGACTTCATTTTCAACTTAAAAATCTGTTTTTCAGAAGTTCATATCTTTTATACAAATACCTTATGTTATGAAGTTACTGCTTGGCATATGTCCATTGTCATTGACCTCATTTTGAGGGTTCAGCTTAAAGAAAAGAAAACTTAATGTGAATTTCGCACTTATTATGAGTGATAGGACAACTATATTTGGCATATAAAATCACTGCAATGTTTGTCAGATAGTGTTCACCTGACCTCATTTCATGGATCAGTGATCAAGGTTAAATTTTTGTGGTCTTCAGTATAATTCAGTATAAAAGATTCTATAAGCAATATGTCAACAATATTTAGTGTATCCAATGACTGTAAGGTGCACGTGTCCATTTGGCAGTGTTCATCTGAATTAAAGATCTTCTTTTTTTTTACAAAAAATAGAATCATAATCTAAGTAATTGAAATTTTCATAAGTGATGCCCTATTATATTGAATTCAGTAACACATTTTTCAGCCCTCCAATAAAAACAATGAATGTGCTACTGAAAGAATACAAAGACTGTAATTAAGTGCAAATCTGAACTGTTTTTACCTCAGAGAAAATCAGTAAACAATTTGGGTACATTTTTAGAAATTAGGCTTACGAAATCCTCTGAAATTATGTTGGGTAGTCTCTGCATCCTCACAATTAAAGTCTGGACTATTCAGAACATCCAAAACAGTGATGTTCCCACAATGCAGCAGCATTTCTAAATTGGTCCATTATACAGTGATTTAAATTCCTTATTTGGAGGCAACATGACACTGACTATGTATGCTTAAAGCTCTAAGTGATAGTAATTGATAACAATCTGTTACAGTGCTGATGGTTATTACTGTTTAATACAGTGTTCTGTAGAACAATTTAAACTTAACTCATTTTAAGTCGTATACATTGGTTCCTTGTATATAACGTATTTCGTTCATTATTTGACTCATGAATTGATTTTTATTGTGCATATTCTGAAACTCTATGGTTAGTAGGTTGTTTAAATAATTTAATTCCTCTTATTTTTTTTTTTTTAATGAGAAGTTACAAAATGTATTATCATGTTACCTTTATTAACTTTTGAATTCTACAATCACTCAGTATTATAAACCTGTTAGTTGTCATCTAGTATAGTTTTATGGTTGATTCCATCCACCTTTAAACATTGCTGCCTCTGTTAATAATATTAGGAGATATTTGTCAACAAAGTCAATAATTATTTTTTGTTCAAAATCTTCCTTCGAAAGTTTAATCTGATTGAAATAGAAATCCCCTGTCTAAGATTTACTTACAAGGAACTGACAAGGCACCTTTCTGCTTTCTGTTTTAATTGGGATCCTTTGGATTTGTTGTTATGGTACACACCTTCAAAAATTAGAAGGCTGAAATTTCATTGCCTGCTGTAATAATTCCAAGTACAGAATCTCGATTAAACTGTTGTCAGATCCTTGCAAGAAAAGCATGGACAAAGCATCTAATTTTAATCATTGTTTTAAACCACTCATCCATTTGAGACCAATCTTGATGCATCATTCTGAAAGGGTTGTCTTTAAAAGCTGTCTGCTTGTTTATGCTGTCATCAAATTAATATGGCTACTTATGCTTATATTAGAAAATATTGGTAGAATCAACAAAAAGTTTTCAAATTTGAGAAAAAATATTGTCATCCCCTTTGATAGATATGGTTGATGACCCCAATCACCTACAAAAACATGGCTTTCTGAAAAAAAAATTATACCAAAAATTAAATTACAAAGACAGTAAACCAACCAATGCCTGGTAAATCTTCAACAGATAGAATTTATGAAGGTTGTTACAATAAAAACATAAAATGTAAAGACTTGTAACAACAACACAAAAATTAATATGAATAAGATCTTTGAAAAATCTTGTTTAAATAATAGAAAATTTTAAAAACTTGATTCTTAAAATCTGAACAAAACTGAAAAATAATGTGAAGAACAAATTGCTACCGAACTTTGACGAATCTTACATCTAAAGATAAACAAAATTTTACAAAATAATCAGAATAATTCATGTGAAGTTCCCAATCTGATTAAAATCAGCTGTAAGTTTACGCTACAATATTCTGTGTCTAGGGAGCATAGCGTATCACAACATCGGATTTTAATGAGATTAGTGAAGTACCGATATTGCTACAAAACATTTTATACAATAGTATATTCAGGATCCTCAATTATTTCCTGTAAGCTGGGAAATCAGGAAATTCCACCATAGCCATAATGTAATATGCCCCATGCTAAGATGTATGTACCTGTCAGTCAGTCCAGAAGTAATTTTCCTTTCCGGATGCCAATTCAAATTCTTAACATCAGATTGAAACCTCTATATATTCACATATGATGAGAGGAAGATCCAATATTTATTTTGAGGTCACCACATTCAAAGTTCAAGGTCTTAGTTACTAAAAATAGACTGAACGTGTGCATTAAAGTGATTTCAAGATGCTTTATCAAATATTACATATCAGATTACAACCTTGCTTGGATAGTCACATATAAAGAAAGAAAGATTTTCAGGTCACTATGTTTAAGGTCAAGGTCATAGTTACTAAACAAACACAATGTAATGTGTGCAGAAAAGTTGTTTCTGGCTGCTCATTCAAAAACTACATATGGGAATGCAGCCTTACTGGAATATATGATTACATTTAATGAGATGATTGATTTTGACTATGTTTAAGTTTGCAAGTTGCTATTGTTGACACTGGGAATAGACCAAAGAGAGTAATACAGTATGTTTAGAGCCTCTAGTTGGGTTCATATTTTACCAGTAATAAGTCATTAAAATGACCTCCTTGATTAAATATACCAGTTGTAATATTTGACAGAAAAAAACAATTTATATTACAGTATTCATTAATTATACAATTTTGAAAAAGCTATAGAATTTTATATATTGTATGATTTGAGGGAGGGAACATACAGAAACTCTTTTCAGATCTCCTCCTTGGACTTCCGTACAACCAAAAGATAGTAACAAAATACCGTTTTACATTATAGGTTATGTATGAATCTCTGTTCTTTCATAATGTGTAAATAAATTGGCATCTCTCACTAAAATATATATGTAGAATTGCATGTCATAAATTGGAAACTTTGTCTTTTCAGGTAGTAGCACTGATACTGCTAATGAAGAAGGCCCTATTAAAAGAACAGCCAGAAGACTTTCATTACGTTCAAGAAAAACAGGGAAATCTACTTCTGTAACTCCTCCTTCTAGTCCACTTTTAAAACAGTAATGTAACTCATCTCTAGGATATTCAAATTGTCTATGTACAAATTATTTATTTGAAGGGTTGTTTAAAGTTTAACAATGCAGGTTATCTCTTTTAGAATCTCTCCAAATACATTTTACAGTCATTTTTTTTTTTTACCTTTAGTCATATCCTTTCAATAAAATTTTACCAAATTCTTATCCACCTTTGTCCCAAACATTTGTGGACTGTGAATGAACAGTTTTACTATGGAAGTATATTTTTATTTATTGGATACATAGGCTGCTTTCAATTATGCAGGTTCAGCTGGTTCCTCCTAAAAATCTAGTTATCATGATCCATTAATTCATTAATGTTAGGAGACCAGTAAAGTGCTTATTTTTGCAAATTTTATTGATTCAAACAGGATAATAAAAAACATCTTCATTCTCAGCTATTTTCATGATTTAATACCGACAATATATATGATCATTTAAGACATTGGGGCACATTTGGGGATGGAGATGATTGACCACAAACTTTATTTGATTTTCATTATATTTATTTGACTTGCAGAAATAAATAATGAGAAAAAGGACATTTTCGGTTGCCTCTTTCATTCAATTTCTATGTTTATGATATTGAGCAGATATTTTAGAAAAGTTTTGAATTGTTAACAAAGATATGATGAATCAGATGTTTGAAAAATATAGTAATATGAAACTTATAGTATGGGTATGTGAAGAAAATTCAATATCTGTCAAATGTATATGGAGATTTTCTAAAATTAAGGCAAATATTGAAGAAATTTCAATGTTAAGTATGTATCAAAAATTTGTTTAAAGTGATGGTGGATGATAAGAAATCTCATATTATGGTGATCACCCTTTGATTGTTTGGAATGGAGCTACACTGAAGGTGTTAATTTTTTTCACTTTGAGAGGCATCATATTTATATTTATGAAACTTTTATCAGGTTACAAAAAGAGCTATTTTTAAAGATAAATAAAGTTGTTTATAATAATTCGTAGGATTTTAAATTTTAACAAAAGAAATCCTTATCTATTTATCCTTATTATTGAGTGGGTGGGGATATAACATCAAATTTGACATTAATATTCAGGATGAGTTAGTACAATGTTACTGTGATGAATTTATAAACCTTGCTTTGTACTGGACCAACATGCTGAGCCAGATATTCAACATGCTTAGTTGCTCACTCGCAGGGGCCACTTCCTATATACAAGGTGATAGGACGTACCGCTGGACTAGGTAACATTTTCCAGCTTGAAAATATGTGAATAGGTGGGGAAAACTATCAAAAATATATGAGAAGGTCAATCAAGTTTTCATAAATATGAAAAGCCATGTAACTTTCATGGTGTTACAGCTGTGTTTTTATCCACAAATGTTACCTCTTTTGCCACTTTGGAATTCCACTTTTCCATCACACCACACACGAAATCCAACCAATATGGGAAAAGGTTACATTTTTACCTACGCAATATATGAAAAGGTATATTGAAGTGCCCCCCCCCATGAGGTTGCTCACATGATATGAAGAAGGTGGGGTTAGAAATATTTAGTAATAGTGTTAACTGGTGAGTTCAAGAAAGTTACAGGTGGTTCACAAAGAAAGAATATAAATTTTTATTTTATGGAAATTTTTCCTGAAAATTTTGTCTTTGAATAGTGTTTCACGTTCCTCCATGAAATTCAAAGGGGAGTCACCTTAAGGTTAAAACATTATTGTGGTTTTGTATTATTTGTTGAAGTGTTCATTTATATTTATTTATTTAAGGGATTTAGTATTTATGTATAGTCCTGTTAATAGGAATAATACTGTGGATTCATTATTATTTGTTGAATACCAATTTTTGTGGATATCATGGGTACTGTTGAACCACAAACTTAAATGTTCAACGAATGACACATTTTCTATTAGGTTGTATGCAGACTTTGGAAAAACCACAAAATTAGATATCCTATTAGAGTTTTCCTCAATCCATGAAAATTGGCACCCTCGGAAATAAATGAACCCACAGTAGGTGTAATCTGTTAGTTATCATAGTTAAAGCTAGGCTGTGATATCAAATATTGTGTATTATTTTTAAATGTTAACATTTAGCACCTTTTAATACCCTAAACCAAAAGTCTCAATGGTGTAAAACACAATTTTTCACAAGATACTTTAGTTCTTAAGGTATCAAATGACTTGCAATTGAACTGTGAGTTTCTGCTAAGGTAGATCAGATAGATTCTCCTGAAATGGACGAAGGCTTGAAGGTTTTTACATACAAATTAAATGAAAGTTGTCATATCGCTTTGTTTATTAAAACAACATTTACATGAAGAACAGTCAGTTATTCTTGAATGTTATCAAAGACCTATTTCAAAAGGATGCTTGTAAATTTTGTTTTTTCTAATGTATGTTCTAATGCTTATATCTGAATCAAAAGAGATTTATAATTGCTAATTACTTTATTACTATCTTAGTGTTTGAATAAGTTAAAACACTGTTAGTATTCTCTTTCAGTATACAGTATTTAATATTCTCAGGAATTTAAAAGTGCATTTATTGTAGCTACTTATAATGTAATATATCTATTTTATTGTATTCAGAATAGGAAAAGCTAATTGTTCAATTCAGAAGAGATACAAATAGACAAGTCATTATTAGGAATTATACTAAGCTTAAATGATTTGTCAGAAAAAGCATTATAAAAATGAACATTACATTTAGATAGAAATAATTGCAACTTCTTATAACTATGTGTATGCAACATTGATAGCAAACAGTTTTAACTTTTTTTTTGGTTAGCTGAATTATAATTTCGATAGACATTCATCACTATTTAGAAGTACTATGGCATGCAGACCAGAGAACTCCTTTCCTGCATTGTTATTTGGTAGTTCATTACCCTGTTTTATGTTCAGCTAAGTTAAAAGGATGCTTGTAAATTTTAATTTTTTGTAATGTATGTTCTAATGCATATGTCTAAATCAAAAGAGTTTTCTAATTGTCAGTTACTTTATTCCTATCCTTTTAGTAATGTTTAAGTCAGTTTATTATTTTTTTTGCGATGTGAGGCTGTCCCAACATTTGTAGTCAATGGAGGTTATTGGCCTGGTTAGTATATACTCATACAATATTGAAAAAAACAAAAATTAATGTGCAATACAAGACATTGTGCCATATTATTGGTATCACTGCCATTGTTGGCATACTTATAGAATCATCTTAATATGTACTGTTGTGATGTTATAATTATCATTTACATGTTTATATTCTCCTCAGTTCTTTAATATCTTATACACGTATTTCACATATATAAGTTGTGATTTTCTGAAAGTGAAATAAATTTATGGTGTAACAGTTAATGTTTGCTGATTTCTTTAACAATAATATAGTCATATTTTAGATGGGACCAAAATACATTATAAAAATAGTATACACAAAGGTGATGGAGAAAAGATTATAATTTGCTCCACATGGTTGGTCCAGAATACATAAATACCTTAAGTATTATGAAAATATAAACAAATTCAGGATGAAAATTAATCAAAGATGGCAAAAGATTGCTGCACTACCTTAAATAAAAAAAAAAAACACAATTTTCATAAGATTTTTTTTTTGTCAATTCTAAATCAATTTAAAGATTCCTACAAAATGAATATCGTGTAGTGAGTTTTCAGATGAAGTAGTTAAGGAGATATAGGCTCATTTGGACTTTAATCTGATTGTTAAACTTTTCTCTCAAATTGAGATTGCAAAGTCCATACAGTCATTTGGTAAATTCATATTAGTTCAGTTTCGCTCATTGTTATTTTCAACGGATCTTTTATCTTTTTCATTGTAGTAATGTTTTGTGTCTGCTAATCAGTGGACATAATTGAGCAAACTTTATTTTTTTTAATTCAAAATGTTTTAGATAGTCTATGGGAAACATTTTTTAAAGTTGAAAAGTTTTTAAATTGTCTGACCATGTTTTAGGTCTTGAATTAATTTTTCTGTCATTTTTTATACGACCGCAAAAAAATCGTATATTGGTATGACGTTGGCGTCGTAGTCATCTGAAGACACATTGGTTTTCGCACAATAACTTTAGTTTAAGAAAATGGATCTCTATGATATTTTACCATAAGGTTCAATACCACAAAAGGAAGGTTGGGATTGATTTTGGGGGTTATGGTACCAACAGTTAAGGAATTAGGGGTAAAAAAGGGGCCAAAAATAAGCATTTTTGTAACTTCCAGACAATAACTTGTGTGTTAGTGTATGGATCTCTCTGACATTGTACCACAAGGTTCCATATCACAAAGGGAATGCTGGGATTGATTTTGGGAGTAATTCAATTACTGTAATTGCCTCAAAATTTTAGGAATTAGGGGCCAAAAAAGGAGCAAAAAACAAGCATTTTTCTAATTTCATGACAATAACTTGTGTGTAAGTATATGGATCTTTCTGAAATTGTACTACAAGGTTCCATATCACAAAGGGAAAGCTGGAATTGAGTTTGGGGGTAATTGCCCAAAACGTTTAGGAATAAGGGGCCAAAAATAAGCATTTTTTTCTAGTTTCCAGACAATAAATTGTGTTCAAGTGTATGGATCTCTCTGAAATTGTACTGCAAAGTACCATACCACAAAGGGAAGGCTGGGATTGATTTTGGGGGTAATTGCCTCAAAATTTTAGGAATTAGGGGCCAAAAAGTGGCAAAAAACAAGCATTTTTCTAGTTTCAGGACAATAACTTGTGTCTAAGTGTATGGATCTTTATGAAATTGTACTACAAGGTTCCATATCACAAAGGGAAAGCTGGGTTTGAGTTTGGGGGTAATTGCCCCAAACGATTAGGAATTTGGGGCCAAAAAACAAGCATTTTTCTAGTTTCCAGACAATAACTTGTGTTCAAGTGTATGGATCTCTCTGAAATTGTACTGCAAGGTACCATACCACAAAGGAAGGCTGGGATTGAGTTTGGGGTGATGAATCATAAGGGGTTAAAAAATTAGGGGGATTTTTTTTCCTTTTTTTTTTTCCTTTTTTCCTTTTTTTTTTTTTCTTTCAAATTTTCCATTTTAAGTTGGTTATTTCTGATTTATATATAGATTTCATCAAAAATTGAATTCTTTGGATTCTTTGATATGCTGAATCTAACCATGTATTTAGATTTCGGATATTGGACCATAATAGGTAAATTAAAATTTTTTAAGTTCTTAGACCACATTCATTCTGTGTCAGAAACCTATGCTGTGTCAAATATTTAATCACAATCCAAATTCAGAGCTGTATCAAGCTTGAATGTTGTGTCCATACTTGCCCCAACTGTTCAGGGTTCGACCTCTGCGGTCGTATCAAGCTGCACCCCAGCGGAGCATTTTATTTTATAAAGCAATATCATACAAATGAATTAATGCTGCTGAAAATGTGTACCGGTATATAATATGTTAAATTTTGTAAAAACATTATAAAGTCAATTTGTATGGAAATTCTATATCCAGTTCTTGCTTAAAAATAACAGGTTATTACTTTGGTTTTCAGGTATATGATTTTGAGTTCTGCCTTGTAATTTTAATGCATGTTAAATGTAGAATTTAGTGAAAATAACTACTGCAAATCCTTAACTGTTTGTTGTATTAAAATAACGATGTAATAGTTATATCATATCAAACACAACTTTGTATTGACTCATATCATTTTTATCGATGGTAATAAAAGTAAAGAAACAAAGCAAATGATTTTTTATTATCTTATTTGACTTGAAATATCCAAATGCAGTTAGATAGTAGCTTTACATTGAATTAAAGCAGTGGATATTTCCAACGTAGAAACCTTAGAATTACTTATGTATGTATTCCTAATTTGTGATGACCAGTGTGAGCTATAATTGGTATCACTTGTTGTCATTCCTCTGTAAACTTTTCACACTCCTCCTTTGAACTGCTATGTCATATTAAAAGTAACTAATCAGGATAAGTGTATGGAGGGTCCTTGGTATCAGTCTGCTTCCACCAGAGGTAATAATTACTCTGATTAGTCAAATCTCTTCATGTTTGAAAGTACAAAGCAAAATGTTTTTAAAATCTATATGTAGGATGATTGTGAGACCCTCTGCAAAGGTCTCATTGTGTGGTTTAGGGTGCATATAAGACCAAAAGAGGGACAGTCAAACTCATAGATTGAAAATAAACTGACAACACCATGGCTAAAAATAAAAAGACAAACAGACAAATAATAGTACAGAAGACACAACATAGAAAACTAAAGAATAAGCAACACGAATCCCACCAAAAACTGGGGGTGATCTCAAGTGCTCTGGAAGGGTAAGCAGATCCTGCTCCACATGTGGCACCCGTCGTATTCCATATGTTATTACAAATCCGGTAAATAGTCTAATTCGGTAGGTCACATTCATGGAAAGTGAGGTCCAATAATTTCTCTGTTTCTTCTGTTACATTTTGACCAGAACTAGGCAGGAACAATGTTTTGGAGGTTATTTATTAAAAAAAAAGAGATCATGTATTCTGGTATGATGAAAAGATGTATGCTGGAGGTAAATCTTGATTCTTCATAAATACCTAACACTAAGAAAATGACAATCCAAAATCTTTTCAAATTTTCAGAATATTGCTTGCAGACATTTTACTTAGGTTTATCATTTGATGATATTTATGTTATACATTACACCATCTAAAGTCAGGAGCCTGTAATCAGGTTTGTTATCTGCCATACTAGTACTTGTCCTTTGTTTTATTTATATGAACTAAAAACAGTTTATCAGTTTGGTCTTTGGGAGATAATTGTCTCAATGGCACTAACGACGCATATCATTTTTATCAACACATAGGTTCCCTTTCAAGTTTATTCAATTTTATGAAAAATATTTTCATCTTTATATGACATGATATTTTTTTTTTAACTGCATTAACTTAATCAGTCTGTGCAAAACTGTGAAACATAACAGGTATATTGTGAAAAAGGTCCTTTGTTTAAATGATTTACTTGATAAGAGTTAAAAAGAAAATAAGTCCACCTTTGTAAATTTCTTAATTTCTCTTATTGAACTGCAAATAGCCATCTTTTAAAATTCCTAATTCAACCTTTAGAAAATATTTTCTGGAACTATTTTGCTGATCATTACCAGATGTGTCGGAAACATGGTGGGAGAGGTCCTATCTTTTGTTCTTATTTTACAAAGACATAGCTGCCAAAATTAACTCCTATACATCATTGGTAAATTTCAGATGTCCTCTACACTGACACTAATAGAATTTGTAGAGCTATTACAGTTTTCTGATTGGTTGATGTATATGGAGTGTGTGGTGCTGCGCTTCACTAAATCCAATAATGATTGAAATCAAATAATTTTTAACCAGATTTTCAAAGGAAAAATGGATTATTGATTTGGGGATGTACAGCGGGCAGGCTGGCGGGCGGCTGCCAAACAGTGTCCGTTCATTAACATGAAAACACTTTGACGAAATTTTTTCAAATTTAGATATGTTGTTTTCTTTGAACAGAAATGGTTAATTATATATATAAAGTTTGATTACACTTACAGATAAGTTTTATAGATTTTTAAAAGACATTGTATTAATGATAAATGACATTTTGGTTTTTTTTTTCTTTTCTTTGGTAAATTGTTTGAAGAATTTTGTGGTAGGTTTGTTTGCTATTCTGTATAAACTAATTTTCTGAATGCTTTATATATATATTTTTTTTTTATGAAGTGAACTCCTTTAAAAACTAAGCTTATATTGTCTGTTAATAAACATATATTTAGATTTCTGATTTTGGGCCCAGTTTTCAAGTTGGTCCAAATTGGGGGCCAAAATTAAACTGTGTTTGATTTCAACATAAATTGAATATATATAGTGTTCTTTGAAATGTTGAATCTAAACCTATTTTTTTGTATTTATTTTCATTATTAATTAGATAATACCACATTGAGGTCCAAAGGGCTTTGTTTAATTTCATCAAAAATTGAATTCTTGTGGTTCTTTGATATGCTGATTCTAACAATGTTTTAGTGGTTAAATCATATCTAATTTTATTAATTATAATTTGAAAATAGATATAACATCATATCTAATTTTAGAGAACTATTTTTTAGTGGTTAAATCATATCTAATTTTAGAGAACTATTTGTATATCATTTATTCAGTTTGAGTTATTTCCCTTTGAACAGAAAATTAATAAGTATATAGATAAAATTAAACTGTGTTTCATTTCAACATAAATTAAATATATATAGGGTTCTTTCAAATGCTGAATCTAAACCTGTATTTAAATATTGGATTTTTGGGCACAGTTTTCAAGTTGGTCCAAATCAGGGTCTAAAATTAAACTTTGTTTGATTTCAACAACAATTGAATTTATGGGGTTCTTTGAAATGCTGAATCTAACCATGTATTTAGAGATTTTGGATTTTGGGCCTTTTTATCAAATTGGTCCACATTGATGTCCAAAGGGTCCTAAATTAAACTCGTGTTTGATTTCATCAAAAATTGAATTCTTGGGGTTCTTTGATATGCTGATTCTAACAATATACTTAGATTTTGGATATTGGACCATAATAGGTAAATGTCCAATTTCAATTTTTTCAGTTCTTTGACCACATTCATTTTGTGTCACAAACCTATGCTGTGTCAAATATTCAATCACAATCCAAATTCAGAGCTGTTTTAGGCTTAAATGTAGTGTCCATACCTGCTCAACTGTTCAGGGTTCGACCTCTGCAGGAAATCCGGTTTGCTGTCACTCTGACAGCCACTTGTCTATGAGAATGTATTACCTTTTAGATTATAACACTCACAAAGAGCTTTGGGGTATATAGGAATCACCACGTCCATGTGCCTTATAAGTGCTACTCCTCCTGGACATATAGACAGATACTAATGAAACTTCACTCAGTTGTAGGAAACTACCCGAGAATATACATGAAGGGATGTTATTACAGTCCAACATGGTAAAGGGAGAAAATCATTTTTTTTGTGGGCAAGGGTATCCTTTTGCGAGTTCACTCACAGCTCTAGTTGGCATAGGTCATGGGATCTCCTTCATTCATCTCTTTTCAGCTCATCTGCCACATACCATGTGAATTCTTGCCATCACTTGGTGTCTGTTATTTGTCCTTACATTTTTTACTTTCTATCTTCTTAATAATTAATAGTGTACTACAACATTAGCAAATAAGATAAGCAGCACGATAAACTAACTAGAGGTTCTAACAGGCTTTTGTTGCTCTCCTAGATCAATGTGCATCTCCAACAAAGACCACTCTCCAACAATATAAACTAAAATATTATTCATCACTATTTTGTGTTGCTGATTATTTTTTATAGCAATTTCTCTCTACTCTAGTTTTTTTTTACCAAAATGCAAAAAATTGGGCTAAACTCCTAAAATGAGTGGACTGACAATTTTGTCTATGTTGACTTATTTGTAGTTCTTGTCATGTTTTAACTACTATAGTTTCGCCCAAAAAATTGAAAAACATCTTCATTTAAGGGCAAAATATTTGTAACACCTTGACTGACAATTTTGACTTTTTAACCTGTTACTAGATCTTGTCTTGATCATTTTAGCTTTTTAGTAGCAAGTTAACCGTCATTTAGAGGTAATTACTCCTATGGGGAATCGGCTGACGATTTCGACTATGTTTGACTTATTTTTAGATCGCTTTTTGCTTCTACCTATTATAGGTTCCAAGATAATAGTAAAAAAAAATGTTAACATCGTCTTTTAAGGGCAATAACTCCTATTAGGAGTCATCTGAAAATGCTGGTTAAAATAGGCTTTATGTTGATCTTGACATTATGAATATCCCCCCACCCTCACCTTTTCTCTCTTTATAATAGTTTTCACAAAAATAGACAATACTTGCATTTTATCCGTATGGTAGCCATTTTCGTTGGCCTTCAAGATCACCAGACACATTTTTTAAACATGACTATTGTGGCCAAGTTTGGTTGAATTAGAACAGATTTTTATAAAAGTTAACAGAAGACGCCAAATGATGGCAAAGCTCACATTGCTCTTTGGGCCGGGTGAGCTAAAATTAATAATAGCATGAGAAGCGTATCTACATGCAGAACAACAACATCCCAGGCTGATCCATTCCCGGACCGTGTGAAGCTTTGACATTGTGAAAAACTTATTCCAATCCTTAAACGGTTTTGAAGGCTGTTCCACAGAGTATCAGCTACAAATATTATACCTTTCATGCCGCACAATATGTGTTGATTTTGCCTTTGAGATTTTTTTTTTACAATTTTTCCCAGTTCAGAAATGCCATGCCAAAGGGCAAAAATTGAAATATAACTGCATGGAATATAGTAAGCTTGCTTGGCTTTTTCAAATCTGGTGCCAAACATTTTTAGAATGTTCAGTTGCTGAGGTGCCTCGTGTATAATTTTTCTAATTTTGTCTGATTAACTATGTCAATGCCAAGGAGTTTTACAGTTGAATCATATGAAAGTTCAGCATTTTTATTATTTCGTTATACACCCATTTTTCTTAACTGCGAAAACTTAAAATTTGTCAGGGTTACTCTGCATTTTCTTTATTTTGAACCATTCAATAAGTTTTGACTATTTTTCTGATTCTAAAGTAGAAGGTAAAACATCATATTCCGAAGGGTTAATTCATTGACAAAACCGGCAGAGTTGATTCCTGGATCCCAGTATTAACCAGCGTTTGCCTATTACAAGCACATGTAGAGGAGAGATTACAATAAGTATAATGCCCGAAAGAGAGCACCTGCACCCATTGAGACAATGTGTACCAACACCTCTTTGATAAGACTGAGGATTGAGGATTTCTCCCACGTTATTGAATTTCAAAGGCGGGGTTTTAATCATTTTTCAAGTCAAGTAAGGGAATTGAGTTTCTTCATTAGTCTTTTGAAACTTTACGTGTAAGGTCAACAATATTTGGTTCATAGGTTTTTATAATAATTGTAAGTCGGATATGTATAGTATCGGAAGATTATGCCATTTAGTTTAAACAATATTTTATTTTTCAAAAGTGCACAAATTACAATTATGCAATAGAAATATAGGGATTCGAAAACAAGAAGAACTTATATAAATCCGTCTCCCTTAACAAAATGACAACATTGGGAACAAAGTGTAAAGAAACCCGATATAATTTAATTTTGAATTTACATTATATGTTTATTCTGTTGTTTGCCTGTTACTCAGAAGTCAGTTTGATCGAAAAATCTGATCAACTCATTTCAAATTGTGGTCTCACATGTAGCCGTGAAAATATGTAAATGTTGCAAAAAATAAAGTTAAATTATAAAGTTACAACATCTAAATCGACATAACAATAAAAGTTTATAAACCAAATATCCCTGTTCCAAAATAAAACTTTGTTCAACTTTAAATATATTTTCGTTTTCCTTCGTTTGTGTATTAACATATCTTAGTAGTGTGGAAATGGTTTGTGTCCTAATGAGTCTATAATTATGACATTCTAGCAGATAGTGTTTGCTGCTCTCAACTTGTTCACATATGCAGAGGCTGGAAAGAACAATATTTTTTTCTGGAAAAGGTGTCCATTTAAGCCACTGCAGTTCGACCGGAGTCTAGCGTGAAGTATTTGTCCTTTTCTACAACCAGTATTTTAATATGAAGGGACTTTCTTAATATCACGATTTAAATAATTTTTAAGTGCGATTTTTTTGATAGATTACATCTTACATCTTGTGGAAGGCTGTTCCATTCACGAATAACAGATGGTAGGAAGGAATTTTGATAAAAAAGTTCTACAGTTTATGTTTTGAATATTAAATGCACTTTTAGTATTATAGTTATAAACTTGACAAAGTTGGTGAGGTACGAGACTACAAAGATAACCAGGAGCTTGATCATGAAACATTTCGTGAAATTTAATAATTTTATGTCTGGATCTTCTTTCACTAAGAGGTACCCAGCCAGTATCATAATTAAGTTTAGTAAAGTTTAGGTTTAGAACAAAGTTTAGTGGCTCCTGTGACGATACGAGCCGCTTCTAGTTGGATGCTTCTTAGTTTGTCCTTCAAATAAGTTGATATGTTATCCCACACAGTATCCGCATATTCGAGAATAGGCCTGATGAAACTGATATAAATAATTTGCAGATGATTACGCGATGACTTAAACTTTAAATTCCTCATAAGATTTAAGCGCGGCGTAGCATTGTCAATAATATAATTTACATGACTTTCTCAACAGCCGTTTTCTTGAAAAATTGACCCTAAATGTTTATGTTTTTCAACCTCTTGTATAAGCGTATCACTCATATATATTGGTGGATTAAGAGGTTTTGCTGTTTTTCTAGATGTGGTCATGGTTTCGGTTTTTCTTGGATTAAATTGTTGAGACCATAAGTGAATATTTTCTATATCAGAGTTCATTAATTCAGCCGTAGCATACTCGTCCTCAACAACTATATATAATGCTGTATCGTCAGCGAAAAGTCTAATGTTGCATGATATGTCACATACATATCATTTATAAATAATAAGAAAATACAGGGTCTAAAATTGAGCCCGAGGGACACCGGCTTTAATACTATAAATATCAGAGGTCTGTCCTCCTATGACAACTTTTTGTCTTCTCTCGGATAAATAACTTTTGAACCAGTTCAGGAGGTCCCCTCTTATTCGATATTTTTCTAGTTTATGAAGGAGGCCTTCATGCAAGACCCGGTCGAACGCTTTACTGATATCACAAAACACAACTCTGATTTCCTTTACAGAGTCATTATAAATAGGCCATTTGCATGCTTCGGTGGTATTGTAAAGTTTTTTGGTTTGGTCTGTGTCTCAGAAATTATACATACTAGAAGAACCATTTTTGTGTAATTCATTGTTGAACTTGAGGCTGACCGTTGTAGATTTTATTTGACTATACCATTATATTTGACTATATCATCACATCATCTTATTGTTTTAAATTCAGAGACATCTATAAAAGAGGTATCAGAACTGATGATATCCTTCCGATGGTAATACAAGACTAACACTGAAAGACAGATATGTTTTTAATTGGTATCTGGTTGCTCCATCTCAAAAATTTCCACGAAGTGACATCAATGAACTTTATGCGTAACCCCTTCATGAAATTCCCAAGTTCCACTCATATTCCAATGTTCGATCATACATTTAGGATACATGACCAACGGCTCGAGTTGAATAATATGCCACAGTGTAGGTATTTATTTATCTTTTTCAGTTTGGAAAATGTTGCTTGACTGATGTTCTGAAACCGTTGTTAAATATGCAATGTAACAGCATGTTTTCTTTTGGTTTTAAATACGATTTTCGCTCTTTAGAATTAAAGGCAATTTTCCGTTGTTTATCGATGAATGTTTCTATATGTAAATTAAAAAACTTCATTCTTTGAAGGTATTTTAAGGCTGATGGTTTATTTACAATGTGTCAGGAAGTATAATCTTTATTATTAAAAAATGAAAATAACACACTTTATAAAGTTTGAATGCCGTACGTGATTTTTTTTCTGGATTTGCCGACTTCATCAGGAAGACTCAAGCAAACCCCCAAAACTATTAAATTGAAGGATGTATAATTACCTGAATACGTGATGGATGAGCGTATGACCAACAGAGACTGGTAAATATAATAGCCAAATCCACCATAGATCAACTTTGCTCTGAGGGAGCTGGAACTTTAGTTCCTTACTAGTTTTTTTTTCTGAATTTATCAACGTCGAGTGTATGAAAGGTATGTCAACATTCACGCTTAAAATTTCAATTTCTTCGGATTTCCAGGTGTAACTTTCTATCTCAGTTAAGAAAGATTCTGTGCTGTCCTCGAATTTTAGTTTTTTCGCGTTTTGTATATTTTCTATTTCGACCAGTCAGCGTGAGTTGGCTATTCACGTTCCCCTATTTTCGGAATGTGACTTTGTTAATGAGGTTTTCACACGGCTTCTTTGAATCTCTAGTTCCTTTTGTTAGTTTTTCTTTGCTATTGATTGGTTCACTTGGAAAGTATTTTCTTTATTTTTAATTTTGTCAAGACTATTTGTCACCGTCACAAAAATGATCCCTCCTAAAGATTTTTTCTAAGAAAGAACTTTCTATAAATAAATGTCTTTCAGTTTCAAGAAGTATTTTCCATAGAATTTGTCACAAATCAGGTGGGATAAACAAAATTCATCGAAAGCAATTTTCACCTACGACAAGGAAATTACCTGTACATTTTGGCTTTCACGGATTGGCTTGTATTCTCGCCAAAATTATTTTTAGTTGTTGTTTACGACAGGGATTTACCTTTTGACGTCATTTCTTATTTACAACGAGAACTTCGACTTATAACAGTTTTGTTCTAACAGAGGAATGATGTACACGTTTTTAGTTAAATTTTCATTTTTACAGATTTTGTCACTTGTAAGTATTAATACAAACAGAAATTAGATAAAACGGACATTAATACATAAAGAAATAAATGAAATAAAGGTATTTGTTGTATAAGTATTTCTTAAACGGTATTTTAACTTGAAACATATGCTAAATCTTTTAGAAGTTCTGATATACGTCTACTTCATTTTCACCTGCTCTTAACACTGTTACAGTTTTAGTTGACCTAATACAATATTTGTAGATTTGGGTGTAGTTTAAAAAAAAAAACAATATATACTTTTCAATTTTCAGTTTGTATTGTCAACCAGCGCTAGTGATGGACTAAACTTTTGGGATGCGATGAAACAGCTTGATGAGATGAATCGGGAAATTTTACAGCAAAGATCCTTTCACCAAAATGATACTGTAAAAAAAGTTTCATCCACAACGGTGTTACAAGAACCAAACACACTACATTCAACAACTCTCGGCTTTGACGATAAAGTTAAAACGAGTGAGACGGCTACAGTTCATGACAAATCACAAACGGAAAAAGTAAGCGCACGCCCGACTACAGAACATGGGACTCATGGGCCAAAAGTTACTAGACAGAGTGAAGCAATTAAACCTACTACCAGCATAGAATCTTCTAGTTTGTCACATTTAACGTTTAGTACGGACTACAAAATGAAACCAAATATTTCAAGTACCCATGCTAATTCAGTGCATAATACTAACGCTAAAAAGTTAACTATTACCGTCATGGATGAAAAATTTTCTCATGATGTATTGCTGTATGTGGGTGTTGTATGTGGTTCGGTTTTAGCATGTATTTGTATTTTAATACTGGTGATACTTCGTCGCAAAAGAAGGGAAAGTCACAAAGAAAAGCATATAGAAAAAAGATTTTCTGCAACAGATCAAAGAACGTACAAGGACACTAAGATTTTTGTGATGAGCAAAACAGAACACGGAAACAGTATTATAAATTCTTTCGACGCAATACCAACTGATACTAATTTGTGGAAAGAATTACAGAGTAGCACACCTAACGTTTTTTGATATGGAGGGATTTAAGTTATGCTGTCGTTCAAAGGGAAGAAAAAAGAATATGCCAAATAATCGTTCTTTTATAGCTTTCTAAACGGTATTGGTTTTGCTCATTATTGTAGACCGTACGGTGACCTATAGTTGTTTACATCCTAGTCACCCATTTGGTCATATGATGGATAGTTGTCTAATTGGAAATCATACCACATTTCATTATTATTGTCATGGTCAATACTGCAGAAGTTTATTTAAATATATACAATACGTCTACAAACTATATAATATATACACGACAAACGGTAATGACAAAATACATTTTATATCAACTTTACGTTAAACGAAAGTATTAGCTTTCCGTTGCGTGTTTACATTTTTTACATGATTTCAATATTTGCAAGCCATGATTTTGTGGTAGGATGAGACCAATTTTACAGGCTGATCTTAGTTTTATTCTTACTCAAAGCAAATAAGTGTGATGTTAGAAAATTATGTAGGCCCCTAAATCCTTACTTATTTTTATGTTTGTTGGTTTAATCCATATTATAATATCTTACTCGATATTGTATTGAATGTGTACTGAAATGTTTTTATTGACTGTTTTATGTGATTTTATTACAATTGTTATCAATATAAAAGTTTACATTAAATGTTAAAAACCCTTTTTATTTTTAGAATAAAATGTTTTACCTGTTTTTAATGTTCGTCTTACGTATATTTACCGGAACTACTGGAAGAAAAGAGCTCCATAGATTCATAGATCCTGCATGCGTGGGCAGTACCTTGTCATTCATTTCTTCATTTTTATTCTATTCAAAATCCTGTCATGACAGTCGCTTCACATTTGAATGCAATTAAAGTTGGGCCGTAACTACTGTGACGTAACGTTTGACGTAAATTAAACAGTGTTTCTAAATCATCGACACTACATTGTGTGAAGCCTTGTTCCTTTTCACATAAGTAATGTTTTCTATTATCCTTTATACACGACATTTGCCTTTGTTCAGTTGCTGCTTTAAAAATCTATCTCAACGGAATAAAATCTAACGATTCTTTTACAGGTTGATGGATGGTTCGTCATTTCGGGCGAATGGTCCGTCCTTCAAGTTCGGTCGAAATTTTGTTCAGGCCCATTTGAAGTTGCTTTGAATAAAATTACTTCTAAAGATGAATGACATATAATGGGATAAAAGCTGTTATAATGTGTCTTTTAATGAAGTATCCTCCGTATCAAAATTTGTTTTGTATAATATCTAGGCCTATATCTACTTTTGATAAGATGAATATATATCCCTATTTCTGTAGGTGTATGTTCCTATATTTTTTTTCCGTTTTGGAGTTTGCAGTTTTAAGAGATTACCACCTGTAATCTTAGATAAGTCAGTGTGATTTAGGGGGATGACCTAGCGGGCCATGTGATTGGAAAATATATAACTTTTTGCATAAAATCGTCCAAAACACCTTTGCCTCGCTCCGCTCAGCAGTATATCTTCAGTTCTCTTGAATTAAGTCCCCTTTAAAAAATCGTCGATCCACATCTGTAAGCAATGTGTGCAGGATCCCTAATTCCAGATCTATTAACAAATTGTTTCTTGTTATTCCTGTCAGTTGTGTTGGTTACCCTTCATCTCTCTTTATTGTTGCTTTTTTCAAATTTTTTAAAAGGAAACTGTAATTTTCTAAAGGATGTGCCGTGTGGAGAGCAAAAAAAGTTGAAATAGATACATATGGTTTACCATAATTTCATGGCATCGACGATTAAGGAATATCAGAACAAGTTAGAGGAATGCAAGGTTTATAGAAACTAGTCGACATACAGAGGTTTATCATTTGTATGAACGCACGCATGCTTTCAAAAAAAGTTTTATTAAAGATAACATTAAAAACAAGTTCAAGGATACATGAAATACATTAGCTACCTTTCAGTTTCAAAATAACAAGCTTTTCATAACACTAGTATAAATTGATAGGGGATTATTAAAGGAACCAAAAGAGCAACAAAAAATATAGGTCAATGTGCTTGTTTTCGAGATATTAACCATTGAAATTTTTGGGGGGAAAATATTCTCTCTTGATTTTTCATATCCTTATCATTGAAAAGTTCAAGTTCTCAAAAAATATTAAAAAAATAACAAAGATTTTATAAGACTTTTACAGATGGCTTATAATTATACATGTAAAAGATTTATAAAAAGAAAAATGGGGGTCAATGGGCAAAATTTTTTAAGGCATTCACATGGACAAAACCAGAGGATTCCGAAAATCTGACAAAAATTCCAAAACATGACAAGCGAACATCCTTAATATCAGCATGTACTGATGGAAACATATCAGCCGACCACAACATATATCCTATTCATTCTGTCCTAAATTTGACGTTTTATTAACTTTTATTATATGACTATAAATTTTCTGATTTCTCATTGGCTAAAAGCATACGAAATTTTCATTGATAAAACATTATATTCACCGCCAGAGGTTAATATAAGATTTGGAACAGCGTCCGTGTACCTAAATATAGATATTCCAAGGCAACGTCAATGACGTATGTTTATGAAGTCATGTAAAGTCCCGTTTTTTCTTCTTTTTCTTCTTGTTTTCGGTGTAATTTTTAGTAAACTTTATTGAATATTTCAACTTATGAAAATTAGCAACTGCAAAAGCAGATGATATTATATTTAGTATAAAAACAGGGAGCAGTTTTAAAAGTATCTTGAGCAAATACTACAAAATTGGAGAAGGATAAAAAGTCATATAATAAAACAATATTGTTGACGTTTGATTTCAGTTGATACAATGATTTATTAACCCCAGAGATATGACATTCAACCTCGGCCGTTGAGCTCGGTTGATAAATCATTATATCAACCTCATCAAAGATCAATAGTTGTATAATATTAAATTTTCGTCCTAGTCAAATTCTTTGGATACTTAGCCACGGTCCTAATGTCGAGTAAGATTGCATTCAGGTGGGTATACCTTTTCAGATTTCAGTTGCATGTAAATGTCAATTAACTTTAGAGCGGTTACTGGAACTTAAAGAGAGGCGACAGGTACCAAAGGGATAATCAAACTCATAAGTCGAAAACAAACTTACAATACAATGGCTAAAAAAGGAAAGCGACGAAAAGACAAACAACAGTATACAAAACACAACATAGAAAACTAAAGACTGAGCAACACAAACCCCACCAAAAACCGGGGGTGATCTCAGGTACTACGGAAGGGTAAGCAGACATTTATTCTTAATACAATAACAAATTTTATTTTAAGTCGGGTTTACATGAAACATTACAAACATCAGCTCTGTAGAGCTTTTTGCCTACATTAATAATAATAACAACTCCGTGTTGAAGGCCGTACTTTGACCTATAATGGTTTACTTTTACAAACTGTGACTTGGAGTTGTCTCATTGGTACTCATACCACATCTTCTTATATCTACCTACTTACAATATTAAGACATATAAAACATACACATTAGACAAAATAGAAAAGCACTAAACTAGATTATAACCACATGCAAAGCAGATGAAATAGATAAAGCAAAACTAGTTCTACAAGCTGCATAAAAACTCAACATAAAAATAAAAAAATCAAGACTGCAGGAGCCACATCTGCATGAGTTGCCATTCCAGTTGTTGATCATACTTTTTAACTGGTTCAGGTTCGTCTGCGCACGGATCGCGTCAGGCAGCTCATTCCAAAGTGTAGCTCCAGCCGATATCCTGCTCCAAATGTGGCACCCGTCGTGTTGTTCGTATCAGTACAAACCCGGTGATAAGTCTCATTCGGTAGGTCACACTCGAGGAAAAGAGGACGGGATTGTGGTTACGACAATTGGAAAATATCCGTCGTCATCTGTGAAACAGATATGCCATAACGGTCAACCAACTCGTGATGGCGTCCGTAAAATTTTTGGAAGGATGATTTTAACTGCACCACTTGGAACTCTTAGTTCAATCTGGGACATACTATATTGTATAATAGTCCCAGGTTCAATATCTTCCTTGTAAGCAGCAACCATCTATCAAAGAAATTATGATAGGAAATGCGAGTTCTGGAATATAATATCAACTGGAAGATATAACGTCACAGTACCCTAATTGCACCTATTCAACAAAAATAGCTGCGGAAATCTTACAAGTTTTCTTTGAGACTAAACAGTTTGTATTTTTATGATTTGACATAATACACGTTTTTCAACATAGGTAAATATATTTAAATATACACAAAACGTTCTCAGTTTATATCAACAGATGGAACATTCACTGGAAAAAGTAAATCTACGGAAACGTCGCCATGCGACGTTCTCAAAAAGTCATCTTTTAAAAATGAGCAAATAAAATATGTAACAAGCATCCATTTCTTAAAAAATGAATAGTAAGCATGGACTAATGTCAAATTGTTCTAAATATTTGAAGAAATAAAACAAAACATCTGTTATTCGATTTTTAAGGATGTGAATTTAAGCATGGATGCAATTTGGGTACTCCTCATTACAGAATTCTTGATCGTTTGGAGGTCGGTTCAAACCAATTTTTCTATGATTCAATATGGATTCAAAATTAAATTGGTGTAACTATATAGTAAATAAGGATACATCTACAAAATAAACACAGAATGGAAACTTTTGTCTGGATCATAAAAAAACGTAGGTGAAAAATCTGTCAAAATAGGTGCAATTTGGGTACCCTCACGTTACACTCCATATGCAGGTGCTGCTGGAATGTTGGTACATAGAAATGAAAAGTTCACAATTGGGAAGCTGAACTTGGCATCTCTTTTGTCGTAAAGCTTTGTTCTCAACCGACCCTCATTATAAATTTCTAGATGCAAGTCAAGATATGAGGCACTGAGACTTAACTGACTGTACTGTATCTGTTTTATCCTCTATTTCAAGTTCGATAACATAAGTTTTGAAGCGAGACAAAAAATTGATTTTTTTTTACCAAATTGACACACCTGCAAACATTATACATCTATATAGAGTGGATTTATCTTTTTTCACCTAGCTGGCTCTCCTCTCACAAATATTGTTTATTGAGACCGTTGTACTGTTGTCACTTTTTGAAAATTAGTAAATTTAGTTAGATGTACCATTAGACAACAGTTATCTCCCCTAATAAGATTCACCAACTGGACTGAAATGGACACAATTTTCCACGAACAGGTATAAGTTTTCTTTACAATGACAACTTAATACATTTTCTCGATATTTCATAACAAAGACTCATACATGTGATGAACAGTGAAACTCAGATCAGGAGATTTGGAAATTTTGGTCAGGAGATTAGGACTCAGATCAGGAGGTTTTTTATCGACATAAATTTTGTCTTAAATGTAACCGTATGATGTAGAAATTGCCTTTTAAAGTGGTTTTTTTCATCAAATTTCCATCAAAATGTAATATGTTTACAGTACCCTTGTTGCCTTTCTATTTGAATGATATCACATTATTAAAAAAAAATATTGAGAAGAATCTGTTTCTTGTTTTGTTTTTTGTTTTTGGTAATTGATTGTTCACTGCTTGCAAATAAATCATTATGACCTTTTCTTTGTGTATAGATTTGTATTCATGTCTCCATCTCCTTATCATTGGTAACTGTATAAACAAACAAGAAAGAAATATGCTATACATGTATGTTTATAACATGATAAATTAATTAAAAAAATAACAAACAATAACAATAATATTGCATGGTCTTTAAGCATTATGAAAGTCATATTTGTAGAAAACTTAATACTCAAGCAGTGTAAAATGTTTTGCTATTTCTAGCTGTATCACTGAATATCTATTATACTGACAAAACTAATCTGAAGCCATCTTAGAAGTAATACTGACAAAATTTATATTCAGTCTAGAATGTAGAACATTATATATACCATTACCAAATTCGGCAGGTCAGACTTATTATATAAATTTCAATTTAATCCTTAAAAGAAGTCTAGATTCCTAAAATAATTTATAATTTTATATTTTTTATTTGTCCCAAAACATTTAAATTCATTTAATTACCATCCTTATATGATTATTTGATTAAAATATTATTCATTTATATTCTTTTACAATTTACATTTTAAAAGCAAAATAACTTAAAACAGGATAAATCAAAGGAAGTAACAAAAATTATTTCAAAACACTAAGTTTTTATTACACAACGACAGTTAGCCAGAGGTAATCATCGTTGATTACCAGTATGTTTGCCACCAAGCTGTCAAGTGAAGCCATATAATTAAACATCTTCTTTGATTCACAGGTAAAATATAACACAGGTGTCAATTACACCCGCACTGTAGTAAGAAATTATCAAATATGGCGGCGAAAATTTTCATTCATGAAATATTTCATACACGGATTTTTTCTCCTAAACGGGAGGACGGAGGAGACCCTGAAAACGGATTATTGTACTCCCGTCGGAGGTTCACATGTATGAAGACTTGCTTGCATGGAGATTCGGTGGTCCGAGTGGTCAACTGAACTGTCCTTTGAACGCTATCATCCTGATCATGACATTTTGAACTACAAAATGTATCACTGACCATCACTATCAGTATCAGTCCCATAATCTGTTTCTTTTGATGACATATGAAAATATAATTGTAACTTCGAGCGACGTCAGTCGCAATTATAATAGGTCAGCGTACTTTATTTCGTTGACACTTGCCTTTCAGGAAAATCTGAATATTGTGGCAATGAAATTTTCATCATCAAAGGGGGATAACTCTTATGTGGGGTTTCTCCGAATCCGGGTCCGTTCACGCCCATTAACGTTCGCCCCCTTTCACGTTCGCACCCTACACGTTCGCACCCTTTTTATTGATTTTGTGTTAAATAATTTTTCAATCGTATTTTGGTTAGTGCAGGAACATATATATATAGGCTGTACAAACTTCTATCTGATGGATGGGCCCCATTTGAATGAGGTTAAATTTAAACCTGATATTTTAATAGAAGTTGTACATAATGTATGTCTGTAAAGAGTAGTAATGAAGAGTGGCATGACACTTTTTTATGTTGTCTCTCATATGCCTTGTGGGTTTTAGAAAATTAAAAATTTTTTTGGAAATCTGATGAACCTTGAAAGAAGCTTGTTATTTGAATTGATATGAACAATTGTTTTTTATTGGTCTTTATTCTGTGACGTCAAGTCTGAGACTACTGTTTTCTTAATAATATAATAGTATCAGGACCAAAATTATCCTATATTAGCCTCAGCTATATTTAGTATTTGAAAATGTTCAGTGATTTCCTATATTAGCCTCAGCTATATTTAGTATTTGAAAATGTTCAGTGATTTCTGATGTCTTGAAAGATTAAAATCTGGTAGACACAGTAGAAATTGTAAAACTTTTATTTTTTATCTGACAACTTAAAAAGTATTAAAGGACTTAGTCACAGAAAACAATTTGAACGTTCCAAGAGTTTCAAAATGTTAAAAATCCATGACAGAAGATTCTGTTTTAAAGTGGCATTTGCTGTCAAATTCATGTTTACCGATTTGACTCAAATTCTCATATTTGATTTAGAACATACTAAAACGTATATCCAAATTACAAAAAAGTCTAAAATAAACAGTTAACAATGCATGGACTCTATAATATGTATCAGCATTTTGTGTGTATTTTTGTCTAGACGTCATCTAATTAACAACCGAGATGACTTCCGAAAATTGCAGATGGTCTTACAACCAGATATAAACATAAATATAAATAGATAGCTACATATGTACCATGTGTAATTGGATTTTCTAGGTCTGTTTGATTTCATATTGTAGGTTAAAAAGTATGTTTATCATAGTTTTTATCTGTATAAGAATGATTTTTTTGTGGATCGAATCAGTCAACCCAATGGTTCATCCTTGTGTCACTTTCAATGTTGACATCCTTTCCTTTTAATAGCTGAATACTTGCGTAACCCATCTCCAGCTGAGGGGTTGAATTGAAGATCACATGAATACGGATTCAATAAGGTAGAATTATTCACTTGCAAGTGAATAATCTATCATCGATGTTTTTTTAGCTTAATTTGACAAAATTGAACCTAACTGGCTGCTAAACCCAAATTATCATTTCACTATTGGAATATTTCACTTTCAGTATTGATTGAACAAAAAATAAATATTTTAATTTTTTTATATCTTGTAGCTTATGCCCCTTTAAGACAGAAAGTATCCATGGTATCACCAACTTATAAAATATTGAAAAGAAATAAAATCATGAAAATATCACACAATACAACCTAAAAAAAACAAAAATAAAAGCAATATCAACCCCTTTAAACAAATCAGGGTTAATCGAACAGTGGGTATGAAATTCATTATTGCAAGTAATACCATGCTCCACTGATAATCAGGGTCTGACACTAACGGTTGCTCAATTGCCCGGGGCAAGTTAATACTGTATTCAGACAAGTAAAAACATCATCTTGGTTGTCCGATCGGGCAAGTGAAAAAAAAGTGTTATATGATTAAAATTTCACAAAATCAATAGTGTCTGTTGTTGTGTCCATAGATTACTCAGTGATGACACCGCACGGTCGAGTAAAGTGGTATTAACCCCCCTTCAATGCGTATATTTCGTCATTTATTCGCACTGAATTCCCCATTTTACCAAAAATAGATCACGTTTAAAAATATTGGCCAATCAGTCTGCCGCAGCATTGCTTTGTCATTATCGTTATCAATCGGGACACCACTCAGGCGTTTCCAACGCACATGTTATTCCCACCGACCAATGGAAAGCGGAGGTCTATTTTCGTTGTTCTAACTTTAGAATTTGACATCGGATGTGTATTTCAATTCCCTAAGATGGCAAAACGTAAAAGCTTGAAAGAGAAAATAAAATTAAACTTTAACAAATTTGTCAGTTGTTGTCAGTTTATCAAGAAGGGTTTTTTGAAATGGCAATTCTTAGATAAATTATTATGAAATAAGTATCTCTATGTAAATGATCCAATTCCCGTATATTCGTCAATCTTTTCCCTCCCTCTTCGGCTCATATATGCCTCATAGTATATCAGTGGTCAAGTCTAGTTGCTGCCATCATGGCACAACAATCAACCCTGGCAAGTTTTTTCAGTGGAATTCCTCAAAAATAGCATGTAAAAGTTTGGGCATGTAGATTTCACTTTCGGACAAGTAAAAGTAATAGGGCACTTGCCCAACTGGACAAGTTGGTATAAAAGTTAATGTCGAACCCTGTGATAGCACCTGTCATGGTGCTCATGGCCAAACAAAAATCTAGTGGTAATCTATATTTGTTTATGTCACAAACATGGGAAAAAAAAGATGAGATTGTGATTATGGCAAGTGAAACATATAAGGTTAATTTGTCATACATATATAAAATATTTGATAACATTCCACCATATCATGATGGTGTCTGTCTTTAACAGAGATGACTTCAACTTTATCATTAAGGCCCTTAGTTCAATAGCTTTTTGATGATCAGCTACCCTCAATCAGTGTATCATTTAATTCACACAAGCCCTGAAATATAGTATCAACTGGAATGGAAAGTTCACAAAAGGAAAATTTAAATAATTTTCTTTCATAAAATCTCAACAGGACCCTCAATACTAATATAACAAAATTTGATATGAATGCCTATGAGACAACTACAAAATGTATCCAACAGAGGGCAAATGACTAAGATGTAAGTAACCTGAGGTCGCCTTATGTCAGTTTCTCATGTAATGTAAGATATGACTTAAATGCATCTGTGGTATCTTTATTTCAAGTTCAATGGGATAGTTTCTATCAAAATGAATATTGCACCAAGTACATTCATTGATTTATTCAGTAACAACATTTTTGTCTCACCTTGACAAAAGTCGCAGTATGTGAGACATAGGGATTACTATTTGGTGGCGGCAGCGTAAACTATTTGTATAAAGCTATATAATTCAGAAGTTAAAAGACCGGGATGCTTCATACCTTGTTTGCAGATACCTTATGTTACAAAGTTTCTGTCTGTCATATGTCCATTGTCCTGGACCTTGTTTTCATTATTCAGCAACTGCTTGAAAAAAAATTATAGTTTTTTGTCATGTGAATTTTTTACTTTTTATGAGTAAAAGGATAACTATATTTGGTATATGGGTTCATTGGAATGTCTACATGTCTGTCAGATAGAGTTCACATGACCTTGACCTCATTATTTGGATCAGTGATAAGGTCCGTTTCTCAGATACTATAAGCAGTAGGTCAACTATATGTGGTGTATGGAATGATTGTAAGGGGTACATGTCAGTCTGGCAGGTTCCATCTGACCTTGATCTCATTTTCATGGTTCACTGATTAATGTTAAGTTTTTGAGTTTTGGTTAGTTTTTCAAATACTTTAAGCAGTAGGTCAGCTATGTTTGGTGTATGGAATGATTGTACATGTAAGGTGTACATGTCTGTCTGGTAAGTATCATCTGATCATGACCTTGACCTCATTTTTATGGTTCATTATTCAATGTTAATTTTTCTTGTTTTGGTTTGTTTTTTCAAATACCATAAACAGTTAGTAGGTCAACTATATTTGGTGTATGGAATGATTGTAAGGTGTACATGTTTGTCTTGCTGGTATAATCTGACCTTGACCTCATTTTCATGGTTCATTATTCAATGTTAATTTTTTGTGTTTTGGTTTGTTTTTTCAAATACCATAAGCAGTTAGTAGGTCAACTATATTTGGTGTATGGAATGATTGTAAGGTATACATGTTTGTCTTGCTGGTATAATCTGACCTTGACCTCATTTTCATGGTTCATTATTCAATGTTAATTTTTTGTGTTTTGGTTTGTTTTTTCAAATACCATAAGCAGTTAGTAGGTCAACTATATTTGGTGTATGGAATGATTGTAAGGTGTACATGTTTGTCTTGCTGGTATAATCTGACCTTGATCTCATTTTCATGGTTCATTGTTAAGTGTTAATTTTTTGTGATTTGGTCTATTTTTTAATTAACAAAAGCAGTACATGTGTAGGTCAACTATATTTGGTGTATGAAATAATTGTAAGGTGAAAAAATCTGTCAGACAGGATTTAAATGACCTTGACTTCATTGTCATAGATCTTTAAAGATTTTAAGTTTATGTGATACTTGTAGTAATTTTTTATGATCCATCCATTTTAGAGTACTGCCATGTTTTCTGCAATTTAATGGCTCATATAAAAAGACATGATGTAATCATAGATTACCTATGCTTTCATTTTAGCAAGAGGGTTCCTTGTGTGCACAACACTGTCTAAATGCCCTATTACAAGGACAGTACTTCAGTCCAGTAGATTTAGCAGATATAGCTCAGCAGTTAGATGAATCAGAAAGAGAACAAATGGCAGTAGGTGGCATAGAAACCGAAGAATATAGAAGATTCATGGAGGTAACCGTAACATATATGTACTTGCCACATTTAAGTTATCCAGGATCCTATTTGTTTCTGTGTATCATGTGTATATGAACAATACTTACAAATGTTACTTCATCATGTTTACTGCAAGTGTAGAAAGTGCTGAACAGTTTTTTACAGTCATATAGCATCATAAAAATTGAGGAATTGTTGAGATTTTTACATGCACAATTTTAAATAGACAAATATATAGGTAGTTTTGCAGAATGAGACAAAATGACAGGAAATCATTCCTCAATACAAAAGCACCAATGTAAAAAAGAATTTAAAAAGTCTTTGTTGGAGTCAGGATCATAATGTATATAGAATGACCTGTCAGCTGTGATATAAGTTAAATGTACAGATATCTTAATATGTTAGGAAATGAATATCAGATCTACCATACAGTCATTCTCTGTTTACCAATTGTTTGAACAATAAGAATATATAATTAGCATAACATTGTCATGATTGTGTTTGGCTTCATATTAATTTATCTATAGTATTATATTCGACAAGTTTAGTAATACTATTTGAAATCAATAACAAGGGTTGATATCAAGCAATATCCAATTCTGAGGAGATGTTAAACCTATTTCTCTTACATTGTATATATATACCGTAGTCAAAAATCTCATTGTGTTAAATTAAGAATTCTGTGAACCTGTTGATCTAGCCTTGAAAACTTACCAGTATGAAGTCAAATGTCCTGTTCCAGCATCAAACTTTAACATCAGACATTTTAAAACTTTTTGTATGCTTCAGAGTGTAATATAATTTATTAAATTTGGCAAAAAAAAATTCAGGTGAAAAGTGAGTGTTTTGTATATTTTTGAAGAAATCACATATGTCGGTTGCCTTAGACGAAATGTACATTGTCTTAACCTTATAAAGTCATCAATGACCTAAAGAATAGCCAATGAAAATGTTGTAATATCGTCTCAATCATGATGCTGGATAAGCCAATCAAATTAACACAGTTTTCGAATCACTTTTTTGTATCACACTCTGTGCAGTGTGATACGAGAAATATCTCTTCATGCAAGAAATAGATAACAGCCCTCAACCATAAGAGAACATTCATTTTACACAAGATTGAATTAATTAAATTTTCAGCAACCATCCAATAACTTTGATGACAGTGGATTTTTTTCTATACAAGTAATAGAAAAAGGACTGTCAGTATGGGGTTTACATTTGTTACCTTATAATTCACAAGATCCTGTTGCAGCAACAGCTAGGAGTAACCCTGTGTGAGTATTTATATCTTTTTAATTATTTGATGTTAAGAATCTGAGGCTAGCAGCTAGTTTTAAGAAAAAAGAGTGATAGGATGTAGTGCATATATCTACCTATTAATCTAAGGAACCTTTATGACATATGTATACATTTTGTATACTAACCCAATTGGAAAGGAAGATTGTAGTTGATTTTCAATGGCAAAGGACAAGTGTACTTCAAAGGACCATTCAAGTCAATATGATAACTAAAAGGCTTGGTGATGAAAAAAAATTAAATAATTGGTGTATCAATTCATGACATTAAATTACAACATGCACATAAAAAAAAGGAAAGGAACAACCCTTTTAATGCTGTTCTTCATCTCAAATTAACAGTGAGGCTTTGAGCAAACATTCTCGCCTAACTTCAAGCTCAAGCAAGCCCATAGCACTGGTTTGAGAAGAATTTATTTATCAATCACATTACATCTGTGAATGCTACAATAAAAAATCCTCTTTAAAATTGTTATACATATTCCAGAAGTCAACATGAATAGTCTGAAAGGAAGCTTGAGTTATAGATTGAAAGTAAAGATAATAATTTTGCTGTACTGAATAACAGCTGTTCAAACTATGTGGGATTTACTGTTGATGCTATGCTCTGTAATGCCTTTAGTGAAACACAAGTTGTTAGTTATTGCTGTGTCAATCATGTTAACACAAAAAACTAAGTAAAAGAGAGGCAAAAGATACATTCAAACTCATAAGTGCAAAATAAACTGACAATGCCAAGGCTAAAAAAGAAAAGACCAACAGACTAACAACAGTACACAAAACACAACATAGAAATCTAAAGACTGAGCAACACGAACCGCACCAAACAACAGTATACAAAACACAACATAGAAAACTAAAGACTGAGCAACACGAACCGCACCAAACAACAGTATACAAAACACAACATAGAAATCTAAAGACTGAGCAACACGAACCGCACCAAACAACAGTATACAAAACACAACATAGAAAACTAAAGACTGAGCAACACGAACCGCACCAAACAACAGTACACAAAACACAACATAGAAATCTAAAGACTGAGCAACACGAACCGCACCAAACAACAGTACACAAAACACAACATAGAAATCTAAAGACTGAGCAACACGAACCGCACCAAACAACAGTATACAAAACACAACATAGAAATCTAAAGACTGAGCAACACGAACCGCACGCAAACAACAGTATACAAAACACAACATAGAAACCTAAAGACTGAGCAACACGAACCGCACCAAACAACAGTACACAAAACACAACATAGAAATCTAAAGACTGAGCAACACGAACCGCACCAAACAACTGTACACAAAACACAACATAGAAAACTAAAGACTGGGCAACACAAATCCCACCAAAACACAACATAGAAAACTAAAGACTGGGCAACACAAATCCCACCAAAACACAACATAGAAAACTAAAGACTGGGCAACACAAATCCCACCAAAACACAACATAGAAAACTAAAGACTGGGCAACACAAATCCCACCAAAACACAACATAGAAAACTAAAGACTGGGCAACACAAATCCCACCAAAACACAACATAGAAAACTAAAGACTGGGCAACACAAATCCCACCAAAACACAACATAGAAAACTAAAGACTGGGCAACACAAATCCCACCAAAACACAACATAGAAAACTAAAGACTGAGCAACACAAATCCCACCAAAACACAACATAGAAAACTAAAGACTGGGCAACACAAATCCCACCAAAACACAACATAGAAAACTAAAGACAAATCCCACCAAAAACTGGAATAAAACACTTGAAATGTTACCAAATACCATCACCTTAATTAAAGATAAAAACAAACTTAAATCCTAATGAAAGATATATATTGACATCTTCTGTAGATGATAGGGAAAAACTACATTTCAAACAATGCTAACTAATCTCCTCAAGTCAGGTCTTAAAGAGAACATGGTTGATATTTTTGCAGAACTGGAATACAAAACAATGTATAAGTCTGATCACGCTACGTATTGTAGTAGTATTTACTCAGGTTATGTTGCTAGTGTGTTGTTGTCTTATTCTGTATGTTCGTAGACTAGTAAATTATTGAAGCAGTCTGCTGTGGTGTCCAACACTTTTTGTAATTATTTTGTTTTATATATTGTGAAGAGCCAACAATCAGTTTTCACCATCAGACAGATTTAATAATATATTTTATTTTACAGGGAAATGAATGCTTACATATGCAATTTTCGAGAACACTGGCTAGCTATAAGAAAACTTGGTTATCAATGGTTTAATTTAAACTCGCTACTTACAGGCCCAGAACTTATATCAGATACATATTTATCATTATTCTTGACACAATTACAACAAGAAGGTAAGTTGATATTTAACATGTTTAAGGTCAAGTTAAAGATTTAAAAAAATACCAAAATAAGAGTGAAATTTTAATTAAACAAAATTAATTTTCATATTGTTGTTTTTTCATATATCACTTAATTGACCATATACTAACTTTTAAACAGGCCACAATCTTGCTGCAAAATGACGATTTAAGTCGCCAAAAATTTTTGAAAATTGCTAAAACTTGCCAGCCGACTGACATCATATCGAAGTCAAATCCCTATCAAAATCGGTATAAGGGAGGCAACTTGTGATTTACAAGTCGCACAGGTAAACAAAAATGGTGACTGACAAGGAAAATCGAGATATTTGAAAGAGCCAAAAACTAATGCTGTCAAAGATTAAATGATATAAGTATAACGGCGACTTTATTCATTCTTGGAATTAACATTCAAATCTATTTAAGCAGGAAATCTAGCAACTGTTTGAGTTATCATTTTACAATATTTTTCATCATGAGGATGTTGTGTAATCACTCAGCTAATTTGTTCAATTTTTTATTATTACGAACAAACCAGTTGTACATTACAGGGGTGGGAATAAACGATGATTTTTTGCTATTGAATAAAAATTATTATGAATGTATAAAGTAAAAAGGGCTGATGGAAAGTTTGATTTGCAACAAAAGACCCATTGTCAACTTGTAATTAGCAGCATGTTTTGTTTCCACAACCAACTCATTAATAAGACTTAGAGATATCTTTTATAGAAAAAATAAGAAAATTTTCTCTTATCTTTTAATTAATATGAGATTGACAGATATCTTCATTTATAGGCCTACAATTTTTCGTGAGAATCTCAAATTACAATTGACATGATGTCCTGGACATTCAAAGATGATTTACAAAATTATGACTAGTGATGATATAAATGAAATTTTCCAATCATTCTCAAACAGTTCTTGAAAAAAACCAAGTCATCAGATTCAAACTAGGATATACAAGCAACAAATTTTATTTAAACTTAATTCAAATTGCCAGTACAAATGACATGACTAAATTAGTAACAAATATATTGTAAATACAATTTTATTAGTTTTAATATATACTGTATCATATAAAAACACTGCAGGTATATTTTTATTGCTATATATGTAAAACAATTTCCTTAATGTGTATGTCATAAATAAGCACAAAACACAATACAAATGAAACGGTAATGGAATTTCACTTCTCCTATTCTCTCATGGAAGGAGAAGTCACTTCTCCTCTCCAAAATCCTAGATTCAAGTTGATGTGATCACAACTTCATTGTATACTACCTTAACCAAAAACTTCAAACTGAGAATGTACTGGTTTCGTGTCATCTTAATTCCATGTTCAGTGAGCTGTGAAAGCAGGATCAAAACTGTTACTTTTTTAAATTTCATGCCAATTTATGTTTTTGACCCATGGTTCACAGAACATGGACTTATGATAGTGTGAGAGCCTGAGAGGTGCATGGTGTCCTTTTGACACATATTCTTTTATTTAATTACTGTAATATGAATTTAATTTTGTTGAATAGATAATTTTATTTAATCTTGATTTCAGGTTATTCAATATTCATTATAACTGGAAATTTACCTGAATGTGAAGCTGATTCACTATTAAAAGTTATTCCAGCGAATCAACCAATAAAACCAAAACTTATTAATGAGAAAAACATTAAAAAGAAAGTTACAGATTCTGATGTGAAACAAGCCCTTGAGGCTAGCAAGAATGATATTGATGCAGATGATAAAATTTTACAGGAAACTCTGAAAAAAAGCATGGAAGGTAAAATAAAGTTCTATCATTGATATGTTCTGTATTTTATACAATATATTTTTATACGACCGCAAAAAATTTTGTGGTCGTATATTGGTATAACGTTAGCGTCGTCGTCGTCGTCGTCGTCGTAGTCCGAAGACACATTGGTTTTCGCACTCTAACTTTAGTTTAAGTGAATGGATCTCTATAAAATTTTACCATAAGGTTCAATACCACAAAAGGAAGTCAAATACCATCACCTTAATTAAAGATAAAACAAACTTAAATCCTAATGAAAGATATATATTGACATCTTCTGTAGATGATAGGGAAAAACTACATTTCAAACAATGCTAACTAATCTCCTCAAGTCAGGTCTTAAAGAGAACATGGTTGATATTTTTGCAGAACTGGAATACAAAACAATGTATAAGTCTGATCACGCTACGTATTGTAGTAGTATTTACTCAGGTTATGTTGCTAGTGTGTTGTTGTCTTATTCTGTATGTTCGTAGACTAGTAAATTATTGAAGCAGTCTGCTGTGGTGTCCAACACTTTTTGTAATTATTTTGTTTTATATATTGTGAAGAGCCAACAATCAGTTTTCACCATCAGACAGATTTAATAATATATTTTATTTTACAGGGAAATGAATGCTTACATATGCAATTTTCGAGAACACTGGCTAGCTATAAGAAAACTTGGTTATCAATGGTTTAATTTAAACTCGCTACTTACAGGCCCAGAACTTATATCAGATACTTATTTATCATTATTCTTGACACAATTACAACAAGAAGGTAAGTTGATATTTAACATGTTTAAGGTCAAGTTAAAGATTTAAAAAAATACCAAAATAAGAGTGAAATTTTAATTAAACAAAAATTAATTTTCATATTGTTGTTTTTTCATATATCACTTAATTGACCATATACTAACTTTTAAACAGGCCACAATCTTGCTGCAAAATGACGATTTAAGTCGCCAAAAATTTTTGAAAATTGCTAAAACTTGCCAGCCGACTGACATCATATCAAGTCAAATCCCTATCAAAATCGGTATAAGGGAGGCAACTTGTGATTTACAAGTCGCACAGGTCAACAAAATGGTGACTGACAAGGAAAATCGAGATATTTGAAAGAGCCAAAAACTAATGCTGTCAAAGATTAAATGATATAAGTATAACGGCGACTTTATTCATTCTTGGAATTAACATTCAAATCTATTTAAGCAGGAAATCTAGCAACTGTTTGAGTTATCATTTTACAATATTTTTCATCATGAGGATGTTGGGTAATCACTCAGCTAATTTGTTCAATTTTTTATTATTACGAACAAACCAGTTGTACATTACAGGGTGGAATAAACGATGATTTTTTGCTATTGAATAAAAATTATTATGAATGTATAAAGTAAAAAGGGCTGATGGAAAGTTTGATTTGCAACAAAAGACCCATTGTCAACTTGTAATTAGCAGCATGTTTTGTTTCCACAACCAACTCATTAATAAGACTTAGATATCTTTAATAGAAAAAAATAAGAAAATTTTTCTCTTATCTTTTAATTAATATGAGATTGACAGATATCTTCATTTATAGGCCTACAATTTTTCGTGAGAATCTCAAATTACAATTGACATGATGTCCTGGACATTCAAAGATGATTTACAAAATTATGACTAGTGATGATATAAATGAAATTTTCCAATCATTCTCAAACAGTTCTTGAAAAAAAAACCAAGTCATCAGATTCAAACTAGGATATACAAGCAACAAATTTTATTTAAACTTAATTCAAATTGCCAGTACAAATGACATGACTAAATAAGTAACAAATATATTGTAAATACAATTTTATTAGTTTTAATATATACTGTATCATATAAAAACACTGCAGGTATATTTTTTATTGCTTATATATGTAAAACAATTTCCTTAATGTGTATGTCATAAATAAGCACAAAAACACAATACAAATGAAACGGTAATGGAATTTCACTTCTCCCTACTCTCTCATGGAAGGAGAAGTCACTTCTCCCTCTCCAAAATCCTAGATTCAAGTTGATGTGATCAAAACTTCATTGTATACTACCTTAACCAAAAACTTCAAACTGAGAATGTACTGGTTTCGTGTCATCTTAATTCCATGTTCAGTGAGCTGTGAAAGCAGGATCAAAACTGTTACTTTTTTAAATTTCATGCCAATTTATGTTTTTGACCCATGGTTCACAGAACATGGACTTATGATAGTGTGAGAGCCTGAGAGGTGCATGGTGTCCTTTGACACATATTCTTTTATTTAATTACTGTAATATGAATTTAATTTTGTTGAATAGATAATTTTATTTAATCTTGATTTCAGGTTATTCAATATTCATTATAACTGGAAATTTACCTGAATGTGAAGCTGATTCACTATTAAAAGTTATTCCAGCGAATCAACCAATAAAACCAAAACTTATTAATGAGAAAAACATTAAAAAGAAAGTTACAGATTCTGATGTGAAACAAGCCCTTGAGGCTAGCAAGAATGATATTGATGCAGATGATAAAATTTTACAGGAAACTCTGAAAAAAAGCATGGAAGGTAAAATAAAGTTCTATCATTGATATGTTCTGTATTTTTATACTATATATTTTTCTATATTAAACTTAATAAGCTCATTATAACAACGACACAATTTTCACAAAAAGCTGTCATATAATCGCAGTGGCATTTTAGTCTCGCCTTGACAGAGTCAAAAAGCAAGAATTAGATATGCTGTTTCCGACGGCAGTGACGTCAACATTTTTGTATTAGTTTGTGATTAGTCAGTTTAAGGGGGACCACTAGTGGTAAGTCAATGGTATTTGGTATGTAGATGCATTAGCATTGGCACATCTCATTTCCATAGAGATTATTTGGCTCCGCCCCCTCAGTCATGGTCTATTGACTTTGAATGTTTGTCATAGTTTACATGTTAAAGTTTGTGATTAGATCAGTTTAAGAGGAACCACTAATGTTAAGTCAATGATATTCCCTATGCAGTTGTATTAGCATGTGCAAGTCTCTTTTCCATGGAGACTAGCCCTATCACCTCATCATGGTTCATTTACTTTGAAATTTTTACATTGTTTACATGTTTAAGTTGTATTTTGGTTAGTGTAAAGGGCACCACTGATGATAAGTCAATGGTATTTGGTATTTTATAAGCATTGGCATTTCACAATTCCATGGAGGTTATTTTGTCCTGCACATTAAGTCATGGTTCATTAACTTTGAATGTTTTGAATAGTTTACATGTTTAAATATATATATATAATATTGCCATTTGGATCCAATATTTGCATTATACTATCAACATTAAAAATGGTGAGACATATCTCTGTGACAACAGTTTATTTATTTATTTTTTCAAGTGAGAGAAGCCTTCCAAATTAAAGAAAAATAGTTACCAAAGGATATTTTGAGAGAAATAATAATAATAATGAAAATTAATACTGTCAAAATTTTGATAGTATTTGAGTGCATTATTTCCATTTTTCAGGGATTTTGTGCTGTAACAGAATTATGAAATTCAATTCCAAATACTTGTGATGTATTCCATCACTTTCTTGATCTAAGTAAAAAATCAAATTTGCTAATGTTTGTTAAGATAAATTTGTGTGTATATTTCAGGATATTTTTATGATGAAACATTGCCAAGTAGTAGTTCTAATAGTACTGAGGTTAAAGAAACAGAAGATAAACCCATAGTAACTCCATCTCACGAAGAAATAAGATCAAAGAGACTTGCTTTTTTATCAAAGCTTGAATGCTCATCTTCAGATAAATCTGATGCCAATCAGACAACAGATAGTGAAAAATGTAATGGGTGTGATGTACTTCAAAAGGAACAAAAAGTAAATGGTCCAGAAATTAGTGGTAAGCTGGGATTATATAGCTTAGGTACCCTTATTAAAAAAAATGCAAAATGTGTATTGTTTTGGATTGTACCATAGAAACTCTAGTATACCGGTATGTTGGAAACTTGGGAGTAGAATTTGTGATCCTGAAAACGGTTTAAGCAAAAGAGGTTTGTTTTTATGAACACTGAAATACATTGTCTATAAACGATGAAAAAGAATTGAAGTAACATTAATTATGTTACTGTTCTTTAATATTTACAAATAATGGAATGAATTTAAAAGTTCAAGATGGCTTAAAAGGAGTTGTTTGAATTTCACAATAACTATCATAGGTTTAATTGAAACAAAACACTTGACATTAATCAATATATTATAGAACAAATCTATTAGTATTGTCAGTTCAATATTTATTATCATAATGATTGCAAAATACAGACAATCATAAGGTATTGTGAAGATTTTTGAAAGTAAAATGTAAAAGAAAAGTTAAATTTGGGAATGATGACAGAGGAATTGCTGAAAACATTTGAAGCCACAACTTTAATTTGAACTTAAGATTGTTGACGTGGTTTTCTGTAAAAAAAATAGATTGAACAAACACTTTTAAAACTGTGTATAGCAAAATACCCTTGTTATATTGAATCACGTTTGTGCAACACATCAAAAGACATACTTGTTGCTGTCTTGATGACATATATGACACATACCTAACATCTCTTTTTGTTTATACTCAATAATGATTTGAAGAAAAGTGAATGTAAGCTGCAGCCATTCCATACAATACAATGGAATAATTATCAATGAAAAAAACAGCAGTTATAGAATTAGTGCTGTTTTATTTAATGGATCACTGGAGGGGGATTATTGTTTATCATCTAAAAGATACACATGTATCATTTCAATCATTTGGAAAAAAACTATAATTTGTAAGTTAATTTTAAATAAGTAAAAAGAAAATTACAATAGGAATGATAGTTATAAATAAAAAGTTATGAATAACTATTTTTCAGATGAGGGAAATGACGAGGATATGTTAAAACAAGCTATAGCAATGTCTATGGAAGGACTTGGATGACACAAACAGATGTGTCGAGCAGAAAAAGAAATACTGTGCCATCATTCTGTGAAACTACACAGGCATTAAAAGCTGCTTTATTAATTTAGTATTAAACCTCAAGTCTTTCAAAATCCAAAAGTGCTCCTTGTAGTGATATTTCGATAGTTTTCATAGAAAACAAATAGAATAGTTAAAAGATGGAAACAATTATTAGTTAAAACATTGTTAGAAATTTATATAGCTAGTTGATGGTAAATAGAGGATGAAAGATTCTATACACAAAAGCAAATTATATTTGCTTACTTTTGTTAACGTTTATATAAATCTTTGAAATACTAATATTGAAATTGTGATAACATATTGGATTGATGGAAGGATTGGCATATTACTTCTCATAGAACCATATGTCTAAACTTCTTTATTGAACTGTGAATGTGTAGTTGAACTTTGCCATTTCCAAAGCTTAACTGTGGGAATAGTCAGATAATTTACACTTTTTTTTCTCTAATAAAGAATTAAAATTTGCAATCACTCTATATATTTTGTTTCATATCTGCAAACATGATTTTGAATGGACATTCTGTAATATTCAAATACTTTTCAAAAGCTTTTTAAAAAACCTTGAAATGAGCTTAATTAGTAGCTTTTACCAATTCATAGATTTTTATAACAATAAGATTTTGCATGTTTGATGCATACCAAGATCATCATAACCAATTTAAGAACACCTAATATAGTTATCTCCCTTTAAAGTTGAAATCCAACAGCCCAAATACTTTGATTTTCTTGGAAGTAGGTAATCAACAACAAAAAGTAGTTTATTTTAATAAGGATGATTTAATAATTTTGATGAAATGACCAAATCTAATAGAAACCAGTTCAAGGCATTTGTAAATGTTTAAAGTTATTACAATGCATAGGAGATAATTGAGGATAGGGAATGCCTACTTATTTGAACAAATTACAAATTATATATTTTGGTATCATTTATGAAAAGCTTAAATTATCAAATGTCAATATTTAGCTCATCTGGTCTGAAAGGGTTGTGTGAACTAATTCCATCACAGTCCTTTATCATTCATTTGGAAAACAAAATCTTCTTTGAAACCTCTAAGCTAATTAAGAGCAAACATAGTTTAAATCATCATAAGTTATTCCATTTTTAAAATTATGTCTGAAGTCCTAGATGACCAATGTGCATGTCATTAGTTTCTCAAACTGAACAGAGAGTTAAATCTGCAAAGCCTCAACAAAATGGGAAAAAAAGACACAACCGAATATACATGCCTATGCATTGATTGGCATTGAGGCAGATGGGGTTCTAAACAAAGTAAAGTACCGTTATTTTGAGAGCAGTTATGAACAAAATGATATGCTTTGATTTGTTTATTGTTATAGTACAAATGTATTAAGGTAATAAAACATGAATGTAGAAGTGTTAATGTATCTTTCTTTCAGTCTGAATTTTTCTTGCAAAAACATTATTTTAAAATCACAGGAAATAACCTCCAACACAGTTTCATTGCTTATAACAACTACATGATGAATAAACTAACAACATTTTCTGAAAGATGATACTACATAATTTTTCTCAATATGTCATTTGTTACTTGTTAAAAAATTGAAAGGATAACTTTTGCCTAGATTAAATGCTGAAGTTGAGACTTTCTATTTTCCAAATTCACATTTGCTTGGTTGGTCTGTTAGCATCATACATAATAAGTATTTATACCTCCATGATTCACATAGTTTAATGAATCTCATTCCTCAATTCTCAAATTTTTGTGTTTGCTATTAGATCTCTTAAGTGATCTTTAATACATGCATACAGATGAAGGACATTTCTAGCAGAGCTTAACATCTGGGTCTATGTAGCCAGACATACATTGCATATGTTTTATAATGGTAAAAGAGTACCTCATGTTATAATTCTCAATGTCTGAAATGTATTATGTTTGTATCTTTTTTTTTTTAATTTAATAAAAATCTGAACATAAACTTTGTTATGAAGCCTTAATTCAACCAGGAACAATGTGTAATGCTTCAAAGAATGCTGTGCTATGATATTATTGAAAAACCAAGATATAAAAAGAATACAGAAAGAAAATTGTGTTTAGTCACTAAGAAACAAAAATTCTGAAAATGATGTTTCACTTTAGTCAGTTCGGGTCTATAGATATGCAAATAAGCAATTTTTGTCCAAAAATCGTTCACATATTTTGAATAAACATTAAGTTATATTAGATGAACAACCAGCTGATTGCAACAAATACTATTTTTTAGCTCACCGGGGCCCCGAAGGGCCCCATGTGAGCTTATGCCATCACTTAGCATCCGTCGTCGTCTGTTGTCGTCGTATGGGCCAAATACCTTCAAACTTTAAGTAAATGTTCCTTAGGGTATCTAGTTTATAAATTTTATCCGAAGTTTTGATCCATCGACAAACATGGCCGCCATGGCTAAAAATAGAACATAGGGGTCAAATGCAGTTTTTGGCTTATATCTCAAAAACTAAAGCTTTTAGAGCAAATCTGACTGGGGTAAAATTGTTCAATTGGTCAAGATCTATCAGCTCTGAAATTTTCAGACGAATCGAACAACCCATTGTTGGGTTGCTGCCACCGAATTGGTAGTTTTAACAAAATTTTGCAGTTTTTTGTTATTATTTTGAATATTATTATAGATATATATAAACTGTAAGCAGCAATAATGTTCAGCAAAGTAAGATCTACAAAAAAGTTAATATGACCAAAATTGTCAATTGACCCCTTAAGGAGTTATTGCCCTTTAAAGACAATTTTACACAATTTGTTCATCAAGTTTGCTAACATTTAAAAATCTTCTCCTCTGAAACTACTGGGCCAATTACCTTCAAACTTTAACTAAATGTTCCTTAGGGTATCTTGTTTATAAATTGTATCCGAAGTTTGTATCCATCAACAAACATGGCCGCCACAGCTAAAAATAGAACATAAGGGTCAAATGCAGTTTTTGGCTTATATCTCAAAAACTAAATCTTTTAGAGCAAATGTGACATGGGGTAAAATTGTTTAATTGGTCAAGATCTATCGGCCCTGAAATTTTCAGATGAATCAAACAACCCATTGTTGGGTTGCTGCCACCGAATTGGTAGTTTTAACAAAATTTTGCAGTTTTTTGTTATTATTTTGAATATTATTATAGATATATATAAACTGTAGGCAGCAATAATGTTCAGCAAAGTAAGATCTACAAAAATGTTTATATGACCAAAATTGTCAATTGATCCCTTAAGGAGTTATTGCCCTTTAAAGACAATTTTACACAATTTGTTCATCAAGTTTGCTAACATTGAAAAATCTTTTTCTCTGAAATACAGGTGAGCGATTCAGGCTCTTGAGAGCCTCTTGTTTATTCTCTCATTCTCTCACAGTTGCCATAGAGAAACATTTTGTACATGGGCTTTTGTGTGAAGAATTATCTTAATCTGTCATATTTAAATTATTTCATTTACCAGTAAAAATGCATTCATTGCAGGTTACCTTCTTATGCAGACTTAATGTGCAGCATTAGGAATACACATTATACTGTAGAATTAAAGTAAAATCCTACACAAAACTTACCGGTAATTTAATTTTTAGCATGATCTTGTTCAATGAAAAAGACCGTTGGAACTCGAGTAAAAGTCGATCCGACTATAAGTCAGATGCCCTGTTCAGCTTCAAAATCTAAGGATTCAGTCTTGACCCTCATATAAGTCGGTCAAAATTTGGGCATTTTTTTTTTCAGCAGACAGTTACTGACCTATTTTTTTTGTCTCGCCTTGACAGAGTCAAAAAGCAAGAAATAGATAAGTTTTTTTTCCAGCGGGGTGGGGGCGGTGTTGTCAACAATGTATTAGTTTGTGATTAGGTCAGTTTATGGGGAACCACTTGTGGTCGGTCAATGATATTTGGTATGCAGTTGTATTAGTATTGGCACATCTCATTTCCATGGAGATTGGCCCTGTACCTTCAGTTATGGTTCATTGTCTCTGAAACTTTTGCTTAGTTTATATGTTAAAGTATTGCTAATTTAATTTCAACATTTGCATTTTACAAGCAAAATAACAAAAAGGCAAGACATATCTCTGTGTTAACAATATATTTTAAACATTTTTGGCTTTTATTTTGAAAACTATATTAGAAAGAGAGAAACTTTGAATAACAAAAATTATCAGCAAGACAAGATCTACAAATAATTCAACATGACTGAAACTGCAAGAGAACACTTATATAAAAGTTATTGCCCTTAAATGACAATTTAATCAATATTTTCATGTTTTTCACTTACATCTTGACAATTATAATAGATAGAGAGAAACAATGAATTGCAAAAAATTGTCAACAAGACATCTCAAATAAGACAAAGATGGCCAAAAACACCAGACTCCCCATAGTTCTTGCTCTTCTATAACAGTTTTTTTTTTTCAAATTTGTGCCTTTTAGGTTATTATCTTTAAAATAATAAAAGATAAAGAAACATTAATAGCAAAAATGATCAGCAAGACAAGAACTTCAATTAGGACCTGACCATAATTGTTAGATGTCTCTATCTGTATGAGTTATTGCCATTCAATGACAATTTTTGTGTTTGAACAGCAAAAATTATCTATAGATAAGTTATATGAATACATAAAAGAAAACAGGAATTACTCAAAAGTTTGGTCAGTACAACACACTCCATCAATACCGACAAAGACAAAAAACTATGAAAACATATGTTCTGACTTGAAACAGTCTCAAAGGTTATGGCTTTAACCAGACTACCTCCTTCACCTTTCTAGAATATATGTCATAAAAATAAAGTGAGCAATAAAATACTGCACACTTAGGTACCAACAAAATAACTACTAAAATGAACAAGGAAATAAAAGATGGAATTTGGTATTATTACCAATGAGACAACTTTCCACTGAGTTCAAATGACTTGTGTGTAAGCAACTGTAGGTCACTGTATGGTACATCAGAAAAATTGTCAAAAATTGTGAGGTGCATATCTTAAATTATAAATATTTTAAAATTCCAGGCTCTTGGTTAAAAATTGTACGAGGAGTTGATTAACTGTCTGCCCAATATTCCAAATACTATACGCTGGACTTTTACTTCATGCACTTTGCCAAAAATTTCGGCTTAAATTTTCTCGTCTTTAAAAAAATAAAATGTTCTTTATCATGTCTTTTTAGGAAAAGAGACCTTATTCCCCCGAGTTATCTCTTAAACTTTAGTTAATTACTGTACTGCACCTATTTCTATAGACAGGTAGGTGGTATAAAGTGATCAATGTGTTATGTTTAGTTTGTCCTCCAGGACTACATATCTGTTTCTCTTCTTCTGCACCTCTATTTTAAGTTTTTGTGGCAAATGATTTTTGTGGTTTCCAATGGCGTAATATGGACATATCTACATAGTGGGGACATGTATCTTGTATTCCAAACTATTTATAAATGCAATCCATTTAAAATTCTCATCCAATTGGTAAGAAATTTTAACGAACTGCTGTAGAAAACCAGTCAAGTCATCAAAGTGCAAGGTGATGAAGTAAAGCATATTTACAATCCTCAAAAACTTTAATTCTACTTCATTTGATCAGTTTGGTTTAATAAAACAAGTTGCAATGGGGTCAGAATTTTGAATGAACTGCAATAGGTGGAGAGCAACACTCAAGTCACAGAAATTCATCTAACAATAATTAGGGGTTCACATAGTTAACATCTTATCTATACAAATAGGAGAGTTGATGTATGAATTTGCGAAGTATGGTATAGCAACTGATAAACAGACATCCTAAAAACTTAACCTGATCACTGGAGAACAAAATTGAGTCAAGTCCATATGACATATGTCAGATATACTTTTATCCCTTGCATCCAATCCACATACCTAATATCAGTGACCTCTCGTGTATAATTTCCGTGAAACAGCTGCCTCAACATTTGTTGTAGGCAAGAAAAATCTTGCAAAATCATCATGTGTATCGGAATATTTATGCCATAAATATGTATTTTTCAATTTCTATAACATCCAGCGACAAATTAAATGCATATTCAGGATGAGAACATGTTAATGTAATATAAATATTAACCCTGCTTTGTACTAAACCGACACACTGAGTCAGATTTTTAGTGTGCTAGTTTACAAGGTACAGTCCACAGGAAGAAATGTCACCCTACCCAGACACATTATACTGACTGCAAGATGACCAGGCTCTGCTCTTTCTCCTTAATGCAGCGTGCTTAGCTGAGAAGCAGTAAATACAAATTTTAAAGTCTTTGGTTTGACATGGATGTAGTTTGAACCCACGACCTCCAGCACTCCAGGCGGAACACAAGACCACCGAGGCAGTTTTCGAACACACTAATTAACAAGGTAACAGTGGATGATAAGGAGACATTAAATCTTGGCACTATCCCTACTTAAAAACTAGACAAAGTGATGCCCCCTACCCCCACTCTGAAGTAACTGTATTATAACAAAGTCAATGTGAGACTTTCTTTGAGATATTATTGTGTCTGGGAGACACAAATGATGCCCCCGCAGATGCAAAGTTTTATTTTGAAATACACAAAGTTGAGCATGGGAGCACATAGGTTTATGGTTCACTGTAGGACTGCCTCTTATACAAATAAATATTCCAAAAATGACAAAGTTCAACTTTCTCCCAAATGAGCAATTATTAATAAAAAATCAAAACCCTGACCACATGCACATCTTCAATATATGTACAAACAGCCTGCAAAGTGAAAACTTCCTAGCATTCAAACTGTAGGAGAAGTTATCCGAAAATGATATGCACCTCTTATGCAAGTATATTCTCCAAAAATGACAAAGTTCAACTATCTCCCAAAAGAGCAAATATTAATAAAAATCAAAACCCTGACCACATGCACACCTTCAATATATGTACAAACAGCCTGCAAAGTGAAACTTCCTAGCATTCAAACTGTAGCAGGACTTATCCAGAAATGCTATGCACCTCTTATGCAAGTATATACTCCAAAAATGACAAAGTTCAACTATCTCCCAAAAGAGCAAATATCACTAAAAATCAAAACCCTGACCACATGCACACCTTCAATATATGTACAAACAGCCTGCAAAGTGAAAACTTTCTAGCATTCAAACTGTAGGAGGAGTTTTCCGGAAATGCTATGCACCTCTTATGCAAGTATATACTCCAAAAATGACAAAGTTCAACTATCTCCCAAAAGAGCAAATATTAATAAAATGATATCATTTCCTGGGTCAATTATTCTTTTAGACTCTGCGATGTGAACGCCATGGCATGACAGCGTATATGGAGCTATGCCACAGTGCACAACTATAGTTGCCATGGAATGATAATCCTCACACTTGCCTTCAGCTAGTTATGTAAAAAAGAGACTATGATAAAAAAAGCATATCTTTATTTAGTTTTTTCCAAACATTAAAGATAAACTAAAATGTGAAGACAAATACATACAAGTTCTGTGATCAAAAACTTAAAATAAAAGACTGTTTCTACTACAATTAAGAGCTCAGGTTAAAAATAATCCATCTAAAAACAGACTAGAGGCTCCAAGGACCCTGTGTCGCTCACCTGATATTTTTATTTACAATTGATGCATGATAAATGCAACTGTTGTACTGTCGTTTAGTTTCAGAGATATAAGACTAAAAAGTGCGTTTGAAACCTATGTTTTATTTCAGCCATGTGTGCCATGTTGGCAGGCAGGGTCATCATACACAGTGGTCCCTGGATATCCTAGTGGTGATTTAAACCAAGTTTGGTTTAATTTGACAGTAGTTTCAGGGAGAATTTTGTAAAATTTATCTAACGAGAAATGTGAAGTGATGAGAATGTTTGTTGTGAAGTTTTGTTGTTACGCAACCCCAAAAAAAAAACAAAAGGTAATAAAAATTATCATTTAAGGGCAATCTTTCCTATTAATGATTTCTGCAAAATTCAGTTGATTGTGCAAGGGTTGTATAGCCAGCTGAGGTCGTTAAAACTCTCATTTGTTGTTGCAAAATTCAAGTGGTTTTGAATTGCTTTGTTGATCTTTTTGTATTCAACTTTTAAACAACAAAGTACAACAAATATGATGACTGATACTCATGACACTGAAAATATGGTCTTCATTCTTGTGAAGAAAATGGTAAGGTTTGAAATATTTCTTAAATATTAATTCAATACCAATACTTTAATTTGTATTGGATTTATCCCAGGAAATGAGAACAAGGGACACAATTAAATTCAATTTTTCCCTAAACTTCTGATAAAATATAAAATGAAGAACTATATTTTTTAATGAGAATTTTTTTTAATAGTTAATTGATAATTTGAACAATATTAATTAAGTTTTAGATCTTGCATGGTTGATTAATTTTCTCTCAAAATTTCTGATATTCTATTAAAGTTTTAAATATAATATGAGGCAGGCATTACCTGTGAAAGGGATGAAGTCTGTATAAATTAGTGTAGGAATTCAAGCATCATTTGCACTTCAGAAATCTGTAGAAAATGAAGCCAAAGTACTGAAACATATCTGACATTCGACCTATTGTTCGGGATTATAGTTGTGACATCATTTTCAATGTAAAGAAAGAAACACCATCATCAGGTATTAATGTGGTTTTTTTTCATGATATAGAATTATCAATTATTTTTATTGCCAGTTCATTAGTAGATTGTTTTCTATATTGATTTTCTACTGCAGTTTCAGAAAAGAAGATTACAAAAGGAAAACATTTTGTAAAACTTACCAAAATTTACCAAATTAATGAAAATTGTTAAAATTGACTATAAAGGGCAATAACTCCTTAAGGGTCAACTGACCATTTTGGTCATGTTGACTTATTTGAAGATCTTACTTTGCTGAACATTATTGCTGTTTACAGTTTATCTCTATCTGTAATAATTTTCAAGATAATAACCAAAACGGCAAAATTTCCTTAAAATTACCAATTCAGGGCAGCAACCCAACAACCAGTTGTCCAATTCATCTGAAAATTTGAGGGCAGATAGATATTTACTTGATAAACAAGTTAATCTCTGTCAGATTTGCTTTAAATGCTTTGGTTTCAGAGTTACAAGCCAAAATCTACATTTTACCCCTATGTTCTATTTTTAGCAATGGCAGCCATCTTGGTTGGTTGGCTGGGTCACCGCACACATTTTTAAACTAAATACCCTAATAATGATTGTGGCTAAGTTTGGTTGAATTTGGTCCAGTAGTTTCAGAGGAGAAGATTTTGTAAAGATTACAAAATTTACAAAAATTGGTAAAAATTACTTTAAAGGGCAATAACTCCTTAAGGGGTCAACTGACCATTTTGATCATGTTGACTTATTTGTAGATCTTACTTTGCTGAACATTATTGCTGTTTACAGTTTATCTCTATCTATAATAATTTTCAAGATAATAACCGAAACGGAAAAAATCCTTAAAATTACTAATTCAGGGCAGCAACCCAACAACCTATTGTCCGATTCATCTGAAAATTTCAGGGCAGATAGATCTTGACTTGATCAACAATTTAACCCCATGTCAGATTTGCTCTAAATGCTTTGGTTTCAGAGTTATAAGCCAAAATATACATTTTACCCTATGTTCTATTTTTAGCCATGGTGGCCATCTTGGTTGGTTTGGCAGGTCACCGGACACAATTTTAAACTAGATACCCTAATGATGATTGTGGCCAAGTTTGGTTAAATTTGGCCCAGTAGTTTCAGAGGAGAAGATTTTTGTAAAGTTAACGACGACGGACGACGGACGCCAAGTGATGAGAAAGCTCACTTGGCCCTTCGGCCAGGTGAGCTACTAGAGGCTCCAAGGACCCTGTGTCGCTCACCTGATATTTTTATTTACAATTGATGCATGATAAATGCAACTGTTGTACTGTCGTTTAGTTTCAGAGATATAAGACTAAAAAGTGCATTTTATTTCAGCCATGTGTGCCATGTTGGCAGGAGGGTCATCATACACAGTGGTCCCTGGATATCCTAGTGGTGATTTAAACCAAGTTTGGTTTAATTTGACAGTAGTTTCAGGGAGAATTTTGTAAAATTTATCTAACGAGAAATGCAAGTGATGAGAAAGTTTGTTGTGAAGTTTTGTTGTTGCGCAACCCCCCAAAACAAAAAGGTAATAAAAAATTATCATTTAAGGGCAATCTTTCCTATTAATAATTTCTGCAAAATTCAGTTGATTGTGCAAGGGTTGTATAGCCACCTGAGGTCGTTAAAACTCTCATTTGTTATTGCAAAATTCAAGTGGTTTTGAATTGCTTTGTTGATCTTTTTGTATTCAACTTTTAAACAACAAAGTACAACAAATATGATGACTGATACTCATGACACTGAAAATATGGTCTTCATTCTTGTGAAGAAAATGGTAAGGTTTGAAATATTTCTTAATTATTAATTCAATACCAATACTTTAATTTGTATTGGATTTATCCCAGGAAATGAGAACAAGGACACAATTAAATTCAATTTTTTCCCTAAATTTCTGATAAAATATAAAATGAAGAACTATATTTTTTAATGAGAATTTTTTTTAATAGTTAATTGATAATTTGAACAATATTAATTAAGTTTTAGATCTTGCATGGTTGATTAATTTTCTCTCAAAATTTCTGATATTCTATTAAAGTTTTAAATATAATATGAGGCAGGCATTACCTGTGAAAGGGATGAAGTCTGTATAAATTAGTGTAGGAATTCAAGCATCATTTGCACTTCAGAATCTGTAGAAAATGAAGCCAAAGTACTGAAACATATCTGACATTCGACCTATTGTTCGGGATTATAGTTGTGACATCATTTTCAATGTAAAGAAAGAAACACCATCATCAGGTATTAATGTGGTTTTTTTTCATGTTATAGAATTATCAATTATTTTTATTGCCAGTACATTAGTAGATTGTTTTCTATATTGATTTTCTACTGCAGTTTCAGAAAAGAAGATTACAAAGGAAAACATTTTGTAAAACTTACCAAAATTTACGAAATTAATGAAAATTGTTAAAATTGATTATAAAGGGCAATAACTCCTTAAGGGTCAACTGACCATTTTGGTCTTGTTGACTTATTTGAAGATCTTACTTTGCTGAACATTATTGTTGTTTACAGTTTATCTCTATCTGTAATAATTTTCAAGATAATAACCAAAACGGCAAAATTTCCTTAAAATTACCAATTCAGGGCAGCAACCCAACAACCAGTTGTCCAATTCATCTGAAAATTTGAGGGCAGATAGATATTTACTTGATAACCAAGTTAATCCCTGTAAGATTTGCTTTAAATGCTTTGGTTTCAGAGTTACAAGCCAAAATCTACATTTTACCCTATGTTCTATTTTTAGCCATGGCAGCCATCTTGGTTGGTTGGCTGGGTCACCGCACACATTTTTAAACTAAATACCCTAATAATGATTGTGGCTAAGTTTGGTTGAATTTGGTCCAGTAGTTTCAGAGGAGAAGATTTTGTAAAGATTACAAAATTTACAAAAATTGGGAAAAATTACTTTAAAGGGCAATAACTCCTTAAGGGGTCAACTGACCATTTTGATCATGTTGACTTATTTGAAGATCTTACTTTGCTGAACATTATTGCTGTTTACAGTTTATCTCTATCTGTAATAATTTTCAAGATAATAACCAAAAACGGCAAAATTTCCTTAAAAATTACCAATTCAGGGGCAGCAACCCAACAACCAGTTGTCCAATTCATCTGAAAATTTGAGGGCAGATAGATATTTACTTGATAAACAAGTTAATCCCTGTAAGATTTGCTTTAAATGCTTTGGTTTCAGAGTTACAAGCCAAAATCTACATTTTACCCCTATGTTCTATTTTTAGCCATGGCAGCCATCTTGGTTGGTTGGCTGGGTCACCGCACACATTTTTAAACTAAATACCCTAATAATGATTGTGGCTAAGTTTGGTTGAATTTGGTCTAGTAGTTTCAGAGGAGAAGATTTTGTAAAGATTACAAAATTTACAAAAATTGGGAAAAATTACTTTAAAGGGCAATAACTCCTTAAGGGTCAACTGACCATTTTATCATGTTGACTTATTTGAAGATCTTACTTTGCTGAACATTATTGCTGTTTACAGTTTATCTCTATCTGTAATAATTTTCAAGATAATAACCAAAACGGCAAAATTTCCTTAAAATTACCAATTCAGGGCAGCAACCCAACAACCAGTTGTCCAATTCATCTGAAAATTTGAGGGCAGATAGATATTTACTTGATAAACAAGTTAATCCCTGTAAGATTTGCTTTAAATGCTTTGGTTTCAGAGTTACAAGCCAAAATCTACATTTTACCCTATGTTCTATTTTTAGCCATGGCAGCCATCTTGGTTGGTTGGCTGGGTCACCGCACACATTTTTAAACTAAATACCCTAATAATGATTGTGGCTAAGTTTGGTTGAATTTGGTCCAGTAGTTTCAGAGGAGAAGATTTTGTAAAGATTACAAAATTTACAAAAATTGGGAAAAATTACTTTAAAGGGCAATAACTCCTTAAGGGTCAACTGACCATTTTGATCATGTTGACTTATTTGAAGATCTTACTTTGCTGAACATTATTGCTGTTTACAGTTTATCTCTATCTGTAATAATTTTCAAGATAATAACCAAAACGGCAAAATTTCCTTAAAATTACCAATTCAGGGCAGCAACCCAACAACCAGTTGTCCAATTCATCTGAAAATTTGAGGGCAGATAGATATTTACTTGATAAACAAGTTAATCCCTGTAAGATTTGCTTTAAATGCTTTGGTTTCAGAGTTACAAGCCAAAATCTACATTTTACCCCTATGTTCTATTTTTAGCCATGGCAGCCATCTTGGTTGGTTGGCTGGGTCACCCACACATTTTTAAACTAAATACCCTAATAATGATTGTGGCTAAGTTTGGTTGAATTTGGTCCAGTAGTTTCAGAGGAGAAGATTTTGTAAAGATTACAAAATTTACAAAAATTGGGAAAAATTACTTTAAAGGGCAATAACTCCTTAAGGGGTCAACTGACCATTTTGATCATGTTGACTTATTTGAAGATCTTACTTTGCTGAACATTATTGCTGTTTACAGTTTATCTCTATCTGTAATAATTTTCAAGATAATAACCAAAACGGCAAAATTTCCTTAAAATTACCAATTCAGGGCAGCAACCCAACAACCAGTTGTCCAATTCATCTGAAAATTTGAGGGCAGATAGATATTTACTTGATAAACAAGTTAATCCCTGTAAGATTTGCTTTAAATGCTTTGGTTTCAGAGTTACAAGCCAAAATCTACATTTTACCCTATGTTCTATTTTTAGCCATGGCAGCCATCTTGGTTGGTTGGCTGGGTCACCGCACACATTTTTAAACTAAATACCCTAATAATGATTGTGGCTAAGTTTGGTTGAATTTGGTCTAGTAGTTTCAGAGGAGAAGATTTTGTAAAGATTACAAAATTTACAAAAATTGGGAAAAATTACTTTAAAGGGCAATAACTCCTTAAGGGTCAACTGACCATTTTATCATGTTGACTTATTTGAAGATCTTACTTTGCTGAACATTATTGCTGTTTACAGTTTATCTCTATCTGTAATAATTTTCAAGATAATAACCAAAACGGCAAAATTTCCTTAAAATTACCAATTCAGGGCAGCAACCCAACAACCAGTTGTCCAATTCATCTGAAAATTTGAGGGCAGATAGATATTTACTTGATAAACAAGTTAATCCCTGTAAGATTTGCTTTAAATGCTTTGGTTTCAGAGTTACAAGCCAAAATCTACATTTTACCCTATGTTCTATTTTTAGCCATGGCAGCCATCTTGGTTGGTTGGCTGGGTCACCGCACACATTTTTAAACTAAATACCCTAATAATGATTGTGGCTAAGTTTGGTTGAATTTGGTCCAGTAGTTTCAGAGGAGAAGATTTTGTAAAAGATTACAAAATTTACAAAAATTGGTAAAAATTACTTTAAAGGGCAATAACTCCTTAAGGGGTCAACTGACCATTTTGATCATGTTGACTTATTTGAAGATCTTACTTTGCTGAACATTATTGCTGTTTACAGTTTATCTCTATCTGTAATAATTTTCAAGATAATAACCAAAACGGCAAAATTTCCTTAAAATTACCAATTCAGGGCAGCAACCCAACAACCAGTTGTCCAATTCATCTGAAAATTTGAGGGCAGATAGATATTTACTTGATAAACAAGTTAATCCCTGTAAGATTTGCTTTAAATGCTTTGGTTTCAGAGTTACAAGCCAAAATCTACATTTTACCCCTATGTTCTATTTTTAGCCATGGCAGCCATCTTGGTTGGTTGGCTGGGTCACCCACACATTTTTAAACTAAATACCCTAATAATGATTGTGGCTAAGTTTGGTTGAATTTGGTCTAGTAGTTTCAGAGGAGAAGATTTTGTAAAGATTACAAAATTTACAAAAATTGGGAAAAATTACTTTAAAGGGCAATAACTCCTTAAGGGTCAACTGACCATTTTATCATGTTGACTTATTTGAAGATCTTACTTTGCTGAACATTATTGCTGTTTACAGTTTATCTCTATCTGTAATAATTTTCAAGATAATAACCAAAACGCAAAATTTCCTTAAAATTACCAATTCAGGGCAGCAACCCAACAACCAGTTGTCCAATTCATCTGAAAATTTGAGGGCAGATAGATATTTACTTGATAAACAAGTTAATCCCTGTAAGATTTGCTTTAAATGCTTTGGTTTCAGAGTTACAAGCCAAAATCTACATTTTACCCTATGTTCTATTTTAGCCATGGCAGCCATCTTGGTTGGTTGGCTGGGTCACCGCACACATTTTTAAACTAAATACCCTAATAATGATTGTGGCTAAGTTTGGTTGAATTTGGTCCAGTAGTTTCAGAGGAGAAGATTTTGTAAAGATTACAAAATTTACAAAAATTGGTAAAAATTACTTTAAAGGGCAATAACTCCTTAAGGGTCAACTGACCATTTTGATCATGTTGACTTATTTGTAGATCTTACTTTGCTGAACATTATTGCTGTTTACAGTTTATCTCTATCTATAATAATTTTCAAGATAATAACCGAAAACGGAAAAAATCCTTAAAATTACTAATTCAGGGCAGCAACCCAACAACCCATTGTCCGATTCATCTGAAAATTTCAGGGCAGATAGATCTTGACTTGATCAACAATTTTACCCCATGTCAGATTTGCTCTAAATGCTTTGGTTTCAGAGATATAAGCCAAAATCTACATTTTACCCCTATGTTCTATTTTTAGCCATGGCGGCCATCTTGGTTGGTTGACCGGGTCACGGACACAATTTTAAACTAGATACCCCAATGATGATTGTGGCCAAGTTTGGTTAAATTTGGCCAAGTAGTTTCAGAGGAGAAGATTTTGTAAAGTTAACGGACGACGGACTGACGACGGACGACGACGACGGACGACGACGGACGACGGACGCCAAGTGATGAGAAAAGCTCACTTGGCCCTTCGGGCCAGGTGAGCTAAAAAAAGGGATGTTCAACAAATTAATGAATGGCCATGTAAGAAGCCACTTTTCTCTTACTCTACTATGCATAAATATAATTACCGACTACTTATATATCTTATAAAGGCCAAACATTCAGAAACAAACATCACCCATTAAATTTCAAATTGTGTGCTTTCCCATTCCAAACACAATAATTGGTCCGAGGACACAGTTACTGTCCTTAGATTTTCGTTGTCTACAAATATAGTCCCTAGTGTGGACAGTGTATAACTTGCAAATTTTGTTCATACACTTTCCAAATTTATTTCTTTATATTTTATGCATGAAATATTAAGTAAAGGGATGAAATTACATGTTAAAAAAATTTGGGTGCTGAATCTTTATGTTAAGTTGTGATTTGGTCCAGTTCAAAAAGGTCAAAAACTAGTATGTCTGAAGCTGTCAAACTGAATTTTAGACCCCCTTAACATTGAATTGTCAATATTTTTGAGTTAGAGCTGGTAGACTTTTCTATAATTTTGATATTATTTGTCCCAATAATAGTACACTACACTGTAAATATCTTTTGAGATAGAGCAGGTGCGATTTTTTTAATTTGAATTTATTGTCTAAAAGAAATGCACTACTAAATAACTGTGTTCTCTGGCCAATTTGTGGAAGAGCCCTTATTAGTGCCTCCATTACGACACAATCAAATAAAAATAACATTTATAAGTAAAATAATGCATATGTACCCTATAGACAGTTGTCAGAATCATATCACCATATTACATTAATCAATCATTCTTTCAACTGACACTTGTACATCTCACAAACAGACTATATAATCCAGCAGTTTTGGGAAACAAAAGGAAGGAAAAAAATCAAGAATTTTAGGCTTTAATGCCATTATTAGATACATGTAGTTTTATACAGAGACACTTAAGTCATCAAATCTTTACGTTCCTACTCACAAATCTGAAAGCTTTTGCTTCAAACAGTTTTTTTTTTTTTTATGTTTTTTACCTTTTTTCTCCAATAAATTTTTTTTTAACAGCATCCATTTTTCTGTTATGAAATTTTAATGCCCTTAGTATAAATTATTTTAACATTATACTTCTATAACTTTTACTGATATCATTAATTCCTTTTATACTTATCATATATAAATATATATATAAATATATATATAAATATATATAATGATTATGTTCTAGTGATACTGAAGAATGCCAATTCATACAAATGAAACAGTCTATAAAAGTTAAATATACTGTAGTTTCTATGGTTTAAAAGTATAAATGAAATATGGGAAGGACATTTGTCGACAGATAAAAAAATTAAAATACTGAAACATTCAACACATTTAAAAATATTTTTCAGAACAAAACAGCAAAATATATAATGACAAAGGGATAAAAGTTTGGTTAGTTCACTTCATCAAAGAAACTTAAAATGATTTTAAAAACAAATACATATTCAGCTTGAGTGATGAATTTCAGACTGACTATGATACCACATTAGCATCTTACCACATATTATCACACAAATGCATAATTTAAAAGAAAACTCTTTACTATTTACATCACCTTTGGTTTTTTTATTACAAAATAAATTATCTCTGATGTAATGCTTAACTGTACAATCTAATATTTCTAAAATAACAATAAAAATCGTCTATCTAAAACTTACTGAAAAATATAGAAATTTATAATGATAAGTACATCAAAAGTGCTTGAATTCTTTTCTGCTAAGTATTATTTTATATCAAATGATATAATAATAGCTACCATTTAATATTAAAGCCTTACTTTCCTACCTATTTGTATTGATTATCCACTTCTTAACCTAAAAATATCAGACATTAATCACTGAAATCCTCTTACATAATTTCATGGATTTAATTTTTAATCGAAATATGAAAAACTTAAAAGTAGGGTACTTAGCATAAATTCAGCACAAATAGCTTTATTAAGTCAATCATAACTATAAAACATATTTTAACCAGTCTATTAACATATTGAACAGAAAAAAATGAATAAAGAATTTACACAAATAAAATACTTGGTTTATCACTTTCTGTACAATCATTAAAACTGATGTCTAAACTATTTGAAATACAAAGTGTATAACAGTTGTCATGTGGAAATCTCTTTGATTGTTAAAAAATCAATATTTTTACATGATTACAATAAGTGTTTTTTTTAAGAAATGTATTTTATAATTCTTGGTGTAAATAATTTACCTCATTGCAAATTGCTTTCAAATAAGGATAAAAAAATAAAACAATACTTCTAAAACACGTATCTGCTAAAAATAACACACCTGTCCTTAACTGAAAACAGATTTGTAGTCTTAAAATTTCATATCAGACATTAGCATTCCTATCTGGATGCAGTATTCTATGTATAATAAGTTAAGCAACAAAATCTCTATGAACATACAAAATAAAAATTTTGTGTGCAAAAGTTGTTTGCTTCACACCTTTTATTGTGATTTCCTGAGAAAGAGTTGTACAGAGGGATGTATAAGTATGTTGAACAATCTCACTTATTTGGTAGTGCTTCAGTGGTGGATCCAGAGGGGGGTTCCAGGAGTTGGAACCCCCCCTTTTTTTTGGACTAACAATGCATTTGAATGGGGACATATAGTTGAACCCCCTCCTTTATCCTGGGTTGGGAACCCCCCCTTTTTAAAATGGCTGGATCCGCCCCTGTGCTTATGATATTACACATAATAAATATATGCCATTGGCTGTAAAACTGTCATTTTAAGAAAACTTAATAAAAATTATACAAATTTAAAACATTTATCAGTCTGCTTTTCTAACATTTCGTTTACGAGTTTGTGACTTTGGACTGTCTGCCACTTTTGGTATATCTTCTTCTTTACTTTTTTTACTGTCATCTGACATCTCCTTGGGAGGTATATTGTTTTGATGGGAATCTTTAGTGTCATCTATTATGTCTTGATCATCATCATCAGCCTGAAATCAAAGTTGAGAAATTCAAAGAAAAAATTCCAGGTGTGAAATAAAAGTATTAAAAGCCCATTCTTAGTTCTTTTCAATCTATCTGGATAAGAATTTCCTCAAGGCAGTGCCATGTTAGGACAGATAAGTCTCTGTCTAATACAGCTAACCTAAAATCTAGACCAGGGCTAATACAGAAACCTCTATATTATTGCTATGAATCTTAAAAATAAATTAACAATGGTCTTGTATAAATTTCATTTTGCAATAGAAATAAAATAACCACACTATTCATTGTTAAAAAGGTGCATTCAAGATGCTATAAATATTTACAATAAAGTCAACGCCTAATTAATCTGTAGATCTGCGTTTTTGTAGCTTCATTTGCTTGTAGCCTCCTTACAGATTTGACATGACCCTTTTTATTTTAACTTTCAATAAGCCATTTGGTCATATTAGTCAAATCTTGGATTTAAGTCACAAATATTATAAGTCCTATTAATACTCAAATAAAATTCATTCCCCTTTTTTATCACAAAACTCAAAACAGTGAAAAAATTCAAGAAAAATAATTTCTTATTCATCTAAAAACAAGCTAATTTATTCTTAAACAGAGAAATATATAAAAAAAAATTACATCTGATTTCTGTTCTTGTTAAATAAATATATAAAAAGTTCTTAAAAACTTTCCTCTCTTGTACTCTTTTATTAATTTTTCATTTATTTTCTCCATCATATCTCTTTTTCATTTAGTCTTTTGGTCTGTTTTAAAGATGAAAAAAGATATATGAAATCATCAAACTTAACCTCTTTAAACATATGTAAGAAAATAACAAACTATTAAGAAAAACTGCAGTCAGATATGACCACAATCAGTTCATTTTTTTCATCAAATACCTTGTTAGTTTCTCCTTGTCCCTTTCGTTTGTCATACATGTATGTTGATGGAGGTGATGGTCTGGATGGGAATACAAAATCACACAAAAATACTATAACCTGCAAAAAAGGATAATAATGCAAAGATTAAATTATAATTTGTAATTATTTTGAAATGTTTCTTAATCAATTATGCTACCAAGGCCTCTGTTATCAGTTAAATACAACTTGGTTTGTCAGATTCTTTGAAATATGTCATGCCAGTCAGTGTTTTAAGCTATTTAAAGACTTCTATTTGATTTGTCACATGATATCTGCCCTAATAATAGATTAATACTTTTTAGTTGTTGCAGCACAAAAGATAAAATCAATGCCAAATCAAATAAAACAAGATAATTTAAGATAGAGGTTCTCTAGATCTTAATCCCTAACCTGGTTATATATGCAACTTCAAAATTATTAGCAACAGTGGCATCCATCTTATACACACTAATATTGTGACTAGGTTTGTTCTAGCTTAAATGGAGGTTGGATGCGACAAAAAAAAAATTCAACTGGATTTACTAAGACATTGAACCATGAAAAAAGGTCAAGGAAATGACAAATTTATTGTAAGGGAACTTCAGCCAAAACATCTATAAACAGATTACAGACTTTATACAATTAGTTAACACTTGTGCGATGATGTTAGCCTCTTGAAGGCTTCATTCTGCAACTTTTATTTCAAACAATAAAAATGCCAACATGACGTTTTTAAGAAAATTTGCTGTAAACTTACAAGTCCAAGTATCAATCCTGTCATAATGGTTGCAATAGCAAAAATAACATAACATCCCCACTCAGGTATGCCATATTCTTCTATCATCATAGTGTATAGGGCCTAAAATGAAATTTAATATAATCATTATAAAACCCAGTCTTGCTTTCATTATTGATATCTACAGAAAATATCTCCAATAATTCATAAAAAAACAATTATTATACAACCTGCTTTTTGAAGTGGGCATTATATAGTGATGAAGGAATCTGTTTTTTTGTTCGTCTGTATGCCCAACTCTTGTATTCACAACTGCTTCTAAACAGCATGACAGACTCTGATGATGTATAGTTACACCTCCTATTTCATATTTTCATATCAATGTATATGGGCTAAATTTACTTCGGCATGACATGGACTTTGTCATATCTGCACACAACAACACACATTTGTATCTGTTTGTCCTCTTAAATTTCTATTTTCTTATTTTTCTCTATGCACCTCCTATTTTGTTTTTGGAGGGGTTCCTTTAGCAAATAAAGGACTTTGCTTTATCTTAATTTGTATCAGCAACTCTTCCTAAAACCTTTAAAATCAGAATTACTAATTAAAACTTTCTCAGAATATTCACCATATAATGCCATGGTGTACCTTCTATTTTGTTGTTTCATCCAAATCATGAACTTTACAAAGGGCTGGGGAGAGGGGGGTATCATTTTGTGAACTTTTCTCATAGTTCACATACCCTCTAGTCTTATATGACTTTGCTTCATACAGGGACTTTTCAAGAAATGAAAGAAGACGGCATTATACCTAAAACTTCACATTCTACTACATGGGAGATGCCTTCCCACTGAATAAACCAAACTTTGGGGTCTATGTGATTGACATCTATTCCAATGATCTAGAACTAAAGGATACATCAGATACAGCTATTTCCCCTTCATATTTTGACTTCCAGCAAGAAATTGATAGTGAGGGTAGGTTAACTAAGGTAAAAGAGATAACTTCATTTTTTTCATTGTGAATTTTCCATTTCTATGAAGCATCAGTTATAGTAACATTATATCTATTGAATGATTTTTTCCAGTCAATGGATATATCCATCAGTTATGAAAAGGTAGCATTAATCTGTACCAATAGTTACCCTTATTTTCATAGCCAACTTGAAAAAGAATCCAACAGCTCCCATCCTGCAAAAGATATAAAAATTATTTAAAATAATTGTATCAAGTACAACATCTTTTACTCTAATGAACATGTAGAGTTTTAAATTATTTCAATCACCAAATAATATATGAACATTCTATAGGACTTCCAATTACATATGATATGAACCATTATTTTATCTTATGTGATTTACTATTATGTCATGTGGTTTACTATTATGTCACGTGATCTAAATATGCAAGAGGATGGTGGTTAATCAGAACCTAGTGTAATCCCCATTACATTCATGCATGAACAAAACAAACTATCTAGCTAATATGTTTATTTATTACTTTTTATCTTATGTATTGTATGTCTTGAATAAATTGGTTGCTACCTATATAGTAAGTTTCTTTTTGCTTCCAAAGCTCTAGGTTATTGACTTTTCACCATAAACAGGTAACATTATATTATATATTGAAGAGATATTTATTATTACTACTTTAATTTGGTAACAATGAAATACATTGAACTGTGATTTCCCAGGAATATAAAAACAGATAATTGCACTCCTCTCATGTCATACAACAATGGGTGCTGTCAAGATATTGCTAAGAGCCTGGTGACCCATAGTTTTATTACCTTCTGCTATGAGCCTGATGACCAATGGTTTTAATACTTTCTGCTATGAGCATGGTGACCCATAGCTTTAATATTTTCCGGCATGAGCCTGATGACCAATAGTTTTAATACTTTCTGCTACAAGGCCTGTCAACATGTACACTACTCCATTACTTTCTGATAAGACACTTGAGACAAGTACATCATGGTTTTTGTTTCAATACTTACTGAAAAAAACCATGGAGACAAGTACACCATGCTTTTTGTTTCAATACTATTGAAAAAAACCCTGGAGACAAGTACACCATGCTTTTTGTTTCAATACTTCCTGAAAAAAACCTGGAGACAAGTTCACAATGCTTTTTGTTTTGTTTTCAATACTTACTGATAGGACCCTGGAGACAAGTACGCCATGTTTTTTGTTTCAATACTTACTGATAGGACCCTGGTGACAGATACCACGACACTGGTTCTACCTCTTGCCATTTTTTGTCATCCACAAAACTCATCAGTTCATCTTCTTTTCTGCCACTTTTGTACTGTCTGAATTCTCCATCTTTTATACTGAAATTCAGAAAATGTGTTGCATTTTGGGAATGTCATCATTCTGAAAATATCTGACTGGACAAAAATAAATTTGTTTTTGTTCTCTATACACAATATGCTTTCTTCACATTTTTTAATTGTCTATTTAATATCCTTCAACAACCATTAAAATTGATTTAAAACGTTAAAATTTCCTGCTTAAATGTTTAACTATAAATATGATAAATTTTTTTATCAGCTAATTTTAGTAACAGAAAACTAAAGTTCTATAACCTCTGTGTTTAATGCTGTTACGTGTATACAATGAACTTTGCTACATTCTTTTGAATAGTTAGCATATCAACATATTAATGACATGTGTATAAAGGTAGCATAACAGGTCGTTATCACATTGTTTTACAGTTTTGCCATTAGTATGATGATGCATAATAAAGCAATACAACCTAAAAAGGCACATATTTTGAGAGCTTGGTCGTCACATGACATCAACTTAAAGCTATCAAATGACAGACATATCAAAGATTCCTTTTACTTTTTGCCAGACAAATAGGTGGATACAGATGCAAGAATTCAGTTGGACAGGTATGGCACTTTTTTTTTTTTTTTTCAAATAAGATTGAAATCTTTTGACATTATAATACTTATCTATATATAGAAAACTGTTTTTTCACTACTTAATGACTTATCTGAGTAGTGAGGTAACTAAATACCAAATCACATTAATAAAGTCATTCATGATAGAGTATAAGTTCACTTACTGATAAATGGTGGGTAATGCTGCTACAAGGAATCTGCCACTCAATCCTGGAAAAAAACATAAATGTTTTAACAAAATAAATGTGGATAGTGTCCACATGTGGATACAGATGATGCCCCAGCTTGCATATCATATAGTTATAAAGGGACATAACTGAAGAACGGTAAAAGTGACGCTACCCAAATTTGAACTTGATCTGAGTTTTGTGGTAATAAGCATTGTGTGTAAGTCTCATAACATTTGGTTGAGGCTAACTTAAGTAGAGAACAGGAACTAAAAATTCAGCAATTTTTCTATTTGTAAACATGCATAACTCTAGAACGGTTGTGTATAAGTTTTATAACATTTGGTTGAGACAAACTTAAGTTAAAGAACGGAAACGAAAAATTCAGCAATTTTTATGTTTATAAAGGGACATAACTCAAGAATGGTAAAAGTGTCGCCACCAAATTTCGTACTTAATCTGTATTATGTAGTAATAAGCATTGTGTATAAGTTTCATAACATTTGGTTGAGGCAAACTAAAGTTAGAAAACGGAAACAAAAAATTTGTACTTGATCTTAGTTTTGTGGTAATGAATATTGTGTATAGGTTTCATAATGTTTGGTTGGGGCAAAGTTAAGTTACAGAATGGAAACTAACAAATTTTGCAATCTTTTCGATTTATAAAGGGGCTTAACTCAATAATGGTTAAAGTGACACTACCCAAATTCAAATTGATCTGTGTTTTATCAGTGGAAGTCAAAATTAAACATTGCATTGTATAAAGCATTGATTGTAGTTGATTCAACTATAATCATGGACAAAGGAAGATAACTCCAGTTTTAAAAATAACTTTATATTTAGAAGAAAATAAAAATTTTGCAATTTTTCCATTTATAAAGGGGCATAACTCTAGAATGGTTAAAGTGACGTCACCAAAATTCAAACTTGATCTGTGTTTTGTAGTAATAAGCATTGTGTATAAGTTTCATAACATTTTGTTGAGGCAAACTTAAGTTAGAGAAAGGAAACTAAAAAATTTGCAATTTTTCCATTTATAAAGGGGCATAACTCTAGAACGGTTAAAGTGACGCCACCAAAATTCAAACTTGATCTGTGTTTTGTGGTAATAAGCATTGTGTATCAGTTTCATAACATTTGGTTGAGACAAACTAAAGTTAGAAAACGGAAACAAAAAATTTGTACTTGATCTTAGTTTTGTGGTAATGAATATTGTGTATAGGTTTCATAATGTTTGGTTGGGGCAAACTTAAGTTACAGAATGGAAACTAAAAAATTTTGCAATCTTTCGATTTATAAAGGGGCATTAAAGTCCTTTAAATTTATGAAATGTTCACAAATATCAAGGCAATGTTTTAACATCTAACCTGGATTTTCTGTTACATCTACAACTCCCACATTGATGTCCAGATCACGACTCCAGTCAGCTAATTTACTCCAAGTCTCAGAAAACTGTCTACAAGCAGGACACCATGGAGCCATACTGTATCAATAGAAAAACAGAAAGTATGTACATGTAATTGATACCAGGCAAAAAGTGACCATCTGAATGGGGTTATTTTTTGGAGGGGAGCTTAAAGGTATTCTGATTGTTCATTTCATCATTTGTCCACATAGTCATATAATAACTCTTAACTGAAATGTTCCTAAAATAAAGTATTTGATTTCATACATTATGAACTTTTGTAAAATATGATAATCCTTTACAATTTAATTGGTAAAATAATAAACACTCCTTTAACAGACTATGTTTTTCAACACGGTTACACCTAATCTGTTTAATGAAATAAAGCTAAAGTTCCAGAGGTATTTTGTAAATGATACCATATACCTTACTTATCATCTTTTAAGTCTTGCAATGTTTTCTATTAGGCATTTAAGAATCTGGGTACAGCGCATTTATCTTGGTCATATCTGACATCAGTTTCTCTAAGCAGGCTAAGGTTTAAAAAAAACATTTTATCCTGATGCCGCAATTAATTAATTGAAGACATCATCCATGTCAGGATGCTATCTAAAGTTTCTGGAAAGAAGACAGTAGTTGCACTTCTTAAAATCACAGATGTATCCTATCCACAGTTTTCAAGAACTTGTGATACACAGCTTGATTTAAATTTTTATATTTTATCAAGTTTTCTCTATCTACAATGTGAATATGACCTTCACAGCCTGGGAATTGTATACATGTATGTTTGATTAGCCAACTATACATGTATTTGAATTTTGGTAGTTGTTTTTAAATACATACATTTGCCAAGGTTCAAAATGATTACATTTCTTACCAGGTATCTATATCCTGAGTAAACAATGGAAATATTCCAACCCAAGAAAACATGTTAAACCTTCAGATGTTTCAGAGTATTTTGCCTTTTAAAAGATTTTTTTTCAAAATTCTTTTTATTTTTGTGAATGCAATGTACATACAATAATGTGTTTTTGTTATAAAATACAAAAAAATAAAAATAATTGTGCACTGTCAATAGCTATTTATGCAGGCTTTTTTCAAGATTAGTTTTCCATATATTGTGTTCTACAAAAAACCTATAGGTATATATATGTGGCATTAAATGTTTTTACATGTAGCTGCCATGCCTGATATGTATCATCATTGCTAGAAAATTTGAAGATTTGGTACATTATGTATTTCATTTTACATGCTTATGAAGAAATCTGCAAATTCAGTGATCAGAATCAGAAATTGCATCTGGCAGACATTCATTTCATCTGATTGAAACCAAATGAGAATTTTCTTTATAATTTTTATTATTATAAAGGATCTTCCATAAAATGTTCATGCAAATTGCAATGCAGTCTAGTAAAAATTTAATAAGGTTGAGCAGATAATGGAAATGTGTCTTCTAATTGGCACAAATATACACTATATGCCAACATGTCCAATGGACCTGTTGAATCATATAATTAAATAATTTGTAAGTGTTCACTGGTCATATATCACCTAACAAATGTCTTCAATTTGAGAACAGATATATGATGACGCAAATTAAATAAACAAATTATCTACTTATATCTATTATTCATTTAATCAATAATGTAATTACATGTACATGTTTATTTAGGGTATCTAAATTAATTACAGGTACATTGTAAATAAGTACTAGATCTTTTGCTTGCATATTAAGCAATATATTCAACAAAATAATTAAAATGAATTTAATAATACAGCATTTTTCATTACCTTAATTGTAAAACAATGTACCGGGAATGTGTGTTTTATAGGGCTTATTACGTTTTGTAAACTTGCAGTTCACTTTTCTGCAAAAAAAGATACATGTACAGACCTACTATCATGACTATTTCCGTAATTTACCTGGTCACTTACCCATCATTTTCCTAGAGGAAAGATCTGTACATTTATATCAAATATTATACAAAAACTCATGTCAATAAAAAAATACAGAAATGTGGTAGGATTGCAAATGAGACAACTTTCCACAAAAGACCTAAGGGCAAAGTTTTATATACATTGTATGACAAGGTTCATTGAAATTAGTGGAAATAAAACGATTTTTAAATGTTTCCCAGTATTTTTAAAATCATTTTTTTATATTATGTAAGATCTGTTGTTAATAATCAATATTTAAACTGCTTATATTTTAACTACAGACTCTAAAGAGTCTGTACCGCTCATCTTTAATGTTATTATTGTATATACATGTACATGTATGTGGCCAAATCAGAAATTTGCTCTGGACTCAGAATCACAAAAAGGGATTACAAGAAATCAATTAAGATAAGAAAAAAATATTTGACCTTCATTGAATTGTTGCATATATTGTTTTCTTCAAATCAATAGTTTACCAAAATTGGTTAAATCCCAGACCTTTGTACAAATATAAAAAAGTAAAGCATCTGACAACATGAAATTGTGACAGAAAAACATGAGTGAGAGTCTAAAAAATGGAGACAATGTTTATTCACTTTCTTTTGCAAGCCAACCATTCAAAACCACGGTAAATAAAAAAAAATAAAAGTGAGGTAAAAACGTTCCATCAGATCATAACTTACATGGATCATCCTTATGCTGATGATAGCTGAGGTCATAGCTAAGTCTCAGAAAAGATGTTATTGTCATAGTTGATGTTTTTTGGCCACAAAATTAAATATAATTAAGTATATTCATCCTTCTTAATGAGAAATAATTTTGCTAGTTTGTATGCCATCTTCTTGTCCTTCCAGTAATTAGCAACCTGGCTGTCAGCTGTCTATCCTACTCCATTTTTGTAATGTTAGGTCTCAATAGGATTGTACTTGTTTTTATCGGTGGGGCAAGATGTTGTGAATTATTTTCATAGTAGGGACGAGTTGATGGAAAATAGGGTTTGGCGAGTACATTTTTTTATGTAACTGAGTTCTGCTACTACAATACATGTAATATTCAAAGGCAGCAACTTTTCTGGATACCTCAAGGCTCATGAGATTTTTACCTTAGAAAACAGTTATCTTATTTGTCAATAAACTTTTTGGCAGTAATTCAAGATTGAAAAAATTAAATATCCATTGGGCTATTCAATAATAGTCCCCCACCCCCTGGAAAGCTGGAATTTTCCCAGATTATGTAAGAAATTAAGGTTTATGACCCCTCCTGTAGCCATGGGTATTAAGAAATTTTCAAGTGCAGTAATATCAAAACAGCAAAGATAATGAATAATAGAGATGTGCCATGTTTTACATATACCAAAGGGAAACTTGGTTCAAAGCAATATTATTTATTGTTTAGTTGCTTTTAAAAGAAAATTAGGATTTTGTGGCAAACAAAGCCAAGATTTTTGCAGAAAATCCACAGACTAAAACCCAGGTGTTTTACATGTAGTTATAAAATTTTAAACATAGATTGCTCACTTGTTTGTTAATGATGTGCTAGCGATTATTGTTTATAAAAAGTCCTAAAGTAAACAACCTTTACATTCCAAAAAACCTTGTGCTGAGTTACTAAAGTCGAGCTCATCCTAGAAGGTGTACTTGAATTGGTCCATATTTATATTTATTTTAACCAATATATATCCTAATTTATAAACTTGTTTTAAAGAAATCATTGCTAACACTGCATGCAATAATCTTCTATATATCAAGCACTGAATTGTCAAATATATGAGTACAAGGGGATAGGTTGTGGATTTTCTATGAAATTTCCATATGTTTAGCATTGAAACAACAAAAAGGGTACATAATCCTTAAGTGTCAAGAAAAAAATTTGGTTAGCCAAATAGCACATAGGTGGAGACGTCACATTTTTGCCTGAAAATCATTCCTTGGAAATAAAATTGACTTTGAATGTCTTCAGTTAGGCATGTATATGTAACATACATATACAGATGCAAAGTAAAAGTAAGTGGTCCCAACCGGTGAATATGAATAAAATTGTTTGTACGTCATACTTACAACTCCAGCATCCATTCCCCTTCTAAAACCGATTGCCAATTTTCATCCGTAATTGTTGTTACGGACTTCCCAAGTCCAAGACAAACAGGGAACATAAATAAAATGCTTAAACATGCAAATGCTCTCATGGTGCGTATCGAAATTCTCAAACAGGAAGTAAATTCAGGAAGTCCAACATCTAGAAATTATGACATCTACGGCCCTTCCTCAGAACCATATATATATATACTAATAACTCATTCTTCCAACAAATAAAAGTAAAATTTCAAATTAATAATTATATTGATTTATATATTAGGTTGTGTGTTTTGTAAAAAAATAAGGTAAAATTTGGGATATTGTAAAACCAGAGACATATATATATTTCTCTGGCATTACAGCTTGTTGCAGTTAAATACGGAGTAAACGGACTTATTTTGTTGATAACAGAGTTGCATCCCTTGCAAAGGTTTATTGTTAATTAGTTAATTTGAGGTAAATAGATATAAAAAGAGTCTTTTCGGATCAATGTTACAGCTTTAAACTTAAGAAAAGATTAAGACAGCTACAGTTAAAACAATGGCTGCTGTTCAGGTGCAACGTGTATTTGTTCCGCCTAACAGAAGTTCCACTGGAAACTTTGTTTATGTCATAATATCTGTTCCTGTTGGAACAAATATATTCTATACCATTTATTCCGTTAGGAACGTTTACTGTAACATTTATCCCAGTGGAAATAATATTCCAGAATATTGTTTCCATTTGGAACTTATATTATGAAGGAACTTCTATTCCGTGACACTCTCACAGGCACAGCTCTGTCACATTTTGACAACCAGATAATCGTGACTATCACAGGTTTGGGAAGATCCTCATAAATTGGTATTAATACTATTATCCCCACTAATAGGTAATATATAATACCTTAAATCAGGTATCAGTTATCAGTAATAAAAAATCACTAGATGACCGTATTGAAAAATGAAAATGTGTTTATTTAAAAAAAATATATCCTGTTTATTGTAAAATTAGTTTTAAGCTGAACGGGTCATTGTTGTCCTGGGTTCTAGAAGAATGTATCCTGTCACAGTGTGTACGTTTTATGTTGCAGAAAATTACCCATGTTGTAATAAAAGTTATTAAGGGTACCCAGGTGAACTCCCAATCTTTAAAACATACTAAGATGAAATATTCTGCAATTATTTTAGGAATCATTTGGTCATAGTTGATAATGCTGAACCCACACTACATGTGTGAGCCAAAATTTGTTCCTGTGAAAAAAGTTCCAGTGGAATAAATATCACAGGAAATATATTCTGGGAGAACTTTTTCACATATAATTTTTATATAATTTGTTCCATCTCTATTTAATAAGTTCCACAATTAAGGCCATAAAAAAGAAAAAGTTTGTTTGCCCTAACCCGACCGACCCATATAAAAACACCCGAGTCAAAATCTTTTTTTATTCAAAATTTGCGATGTTTTTTTTTGGGGGGATTTTTGTCGTATCTGTATCTACCTTGAGTTTGTTGCATAGAATAACCTGATCCTATCTGACCCTGCTTTATCACAGGACAATTTGTGTTATGTATGCCTCCAATTGATAGGGATGAAAAACAACATGCTTTAATTTGCAAAAATCCGCATGTAGTTTTCCTCTTTTAGTTGATGTGAAACGTCGGTTTTAGTTTGTAACCCGGATTTGTTTTTTCTCTCAATCCATTTATGACTTTCAAACAGCGGTATACCACTGTTGCCTTTATTTACCGTCTCTTCATCAGTACAAATAAAGGCTGGATTAAAATCAAATCCCGTAGATTTCGACAAACTCTTTCGTTTTGAAAACACAAAAGCATGGAAAGAGGTCTTTGATGAAGTGTGTGATGGCGATTTCATGCTACGGAAAACTGATGAAATTTGTGTGAATGTCTCTGACTGATCGGGACACTCGTTTGAGCCCGATTTTGATACCAATCCAATAGAAAAATAATAATGACTGACTGAACATTTGTTTAAAATTCCTTCTTAGGAAAGTGTTTGAAAAGTGCCTTTACCATGTTTACCTGACATTTAGCTTTGTTGAAGTTGTTACCTTTAGCATGTTGTTTAGTTCTAAAATGTGTTAAAAAAACATGCATCTTTATTAAAGCATTCTAGTCATTAAACTGTTAAATGTCAGTTTTAATAGTCAAATTTTAAGTGTCAAAGTGACAATTATGCAGTTCAAAGTTGTATACATATTTTGAATATCCAAACAGGACTTACACATGTTACAGGCATTCAATTTTCCAATATTGTATAATTTTGAATTTATGTCCTAGTTTATTTCAGTATTATGTTTCTAGTCAAAACTTAAAATGTTATTATTCTGACAGAAGTTCTGTCAACATGGTCAACAGTGTTTTGTTCAAGTGTTTTGTATTTGAATTTTGTTTTCAAATAAACTCATTTTATATGTTTGTCTGTATTTACAATGTTAACATTCAGAAAAAAGTGTGGACATTGAGGTGGAATGCTGAAAAAAACTGTTAATAGAAAAGATCTTTATAGTACATATAGTTCCTGGCATATATGTGTCTGACAATTTATACAAAACTCTATAATAGTCTTTTATTTTAAAAGTTGTTTACAAGGTAAAATAATTTTGACCGCTATTTTTCTCTTAAAAGTAAAAAAAAAAAGAATTTCCCTACCTACCTACCCACACCTGAGACTGGTGGGTAGGGTTTGGGCAAACAGAAATATTTTTAAGTCTGGCCTTGCCTGGTGAAATATAAGTTCTTGGTTTGTGAAATTTGTTCCTTACCTGATGAAATAAGTTCTGGGTTTGTTAGAATTGTTCCTTACCTGGTAAAAAAAGTTCTGGGTTTGTGAGAATTGTTCCTTACCTGGTGAAATATGTTCCACTGGTTATGCAAGTTATCATTCAAGTACATTATAAAAACGTGACGTCCATTTTCTCTGAACTAGTTCACATTTTTGTTTAAGGGTCAGCTGAAGCCTGCCTCCGGGTGCGAGATTTGCACGCTGTGTTGAAGACCCGTTGATGGGCTTGGGCTGTTTTCTGCTCTTTGGTTGGGTTGTTGTCTCTTTGACACATTCCCTGTTTCTATTCCGGGGATCACCACAGGCCATTTAAGGGTGGAGCTCCTCCACCCTTAAATTTTCAGCTCCACCCTTAAATCTCCCGCACCACTCTTGAATTTCTCAGCACCACCCTTGAATTTTTGAAAAATGTGATGAAAAGGTAAAATTTTTGACAATTTTTACTTCAAAAGTATAAATTCATGCCTTAATTACTATTATTGAGAATAGTTCTCAATTTTATTATATTGATAATGTAATAAATAAAAAAGAGTAAACATCCAATATCATGAATATGGATGCTATGGAGTATAGCAAAACTTTTAATCATATTATCTATGTACAATATATATGCAGACTTAATTTGAATTTCTAAAAGATTTACCATATTTTGAATGCTCTTGTGTTGTTTAAAGACTTCAATGATGAATATAAGATTTGTCAGGTACATGTACAACTATGGCATGTTATGCTTGATATAAGGTTAATGCATCATGTTAAACTATAACACCCATGACAGCTAACAGGAAACAAGGAGGAATACCACATAAAACATAAACAAATACAAATTATAATACATTACCATCGCTTTTATTTCTTTTCTTCATCCTAGAGTTGCAGCCATGCCTTCAATTGCAAATGTACCCCATGCAAGCTCATAACAGCATACTGCTTGCATTATCATTTAAGTGTAACAAGCCAATGTTGTGCTGTGAAATATGTTGCAAAGGAACTTATTTTCTGTGAAATAGGTTTGAGCGGAACTTATTCATTGATTTCTATGAAATATGTTCATTTGGAACTTATATCACAGGAACTTATTTCACTTCTTTTAAACATTTAATATTGGAACAAAATTCATGGAGCTGTGATTTTTGTTATTGCACTTATTTCACATTTGGTCCAAAAATTAGTTTCCAAACAAATTTTACAGTGCTGGAACATATTTCCTTATAATATATATTCCAGGTATAAATTTTCTGTGAGAACAAATGTCACACCTGAATTTTTTTTTTGTTTCACATGCATGCACGTGCATCTTCATCATTATGGCAGTCTTCACAAAAATAAATGAAAATTATTTAAAGGATTATTGGATTCAATAGAAAATTATAGATATGCCAAATTTTTCTGTGTATTTTTATTCTTTCCAAGTTACCCTGGATACTATTACAAAAAAAGAAATAAATGTGGGTACCATTTGATAAGGGCACTTTCTTATGGTTCCCTAGACAACAATGACCTGTTTAGCTTTAGTTAAATATGTTAGAATAAAACAGGTCTGTTTAGGCTAAAAATTTACTGTGCAAAAACAAAATTTTGGGGAATTCAAGGGAAAATTTTACAAAGCGCAAATGATTACATTAAAGGCAACAACTTTTTGTTAACAACTTTTCTGAATACCTGGATGTTTATGAGTATGATCCTCTGGAAGATGCTGTTTTAGTGGGATCAATCTAGCAACTACTCTATTTCTTGGAAATTTGCTAACCAAAAGTATCTTCAAATGTACAATTGACCTTAACAAATGCACTTTTCAAATTTTGCTAAAAAACAGTGAATTTATATCCATTTTGGCTATAATAATAATACCCTAAATAGGTTATTATAACCCCTTTTAGGGTTCTCTTTAAGGATTTTTTGAGGCGAGTCAAGGGACTCATCATTTTTGGCCATGGCGAGGCCAACAGTGAGAAGATGAAATTTTTTTTGCTATTTATTTATTATTTCAGCCCTCATGGCTAAATAGAAAAAGTTTTAAAAATGGATAAAACTTGTTGATAAGACATTAATTAGACTATAAAAAAGAAGATGTGGTATGATTGCCAATGAGACAACTGTCCACAAGAGACCAAAATGACACAGAAATTAACAACTATAGGTCACCGTACGGCCTTCAACAATGAGCAAAGCCCATACCGCATAGTCAGCTATAAAAGGCCCGAAATGACAATGTAAAACAATTCAAAGGAGAAAACTAATGGCCTTATTTATGTACAAAAAATGAACGAAGAACAAATATGTAACACATAAACAAACGACAACCACTGAATTACAGGCTTCTGACTTGGGACACGAAAATACATACATAATGTGGCGGGGTTAAACATGTTAGCAGGATCCCAACCCTCCCCTAACCTGGGACAGTGATATTACAGTACAACATAAGAACGAACTATAAAAATCAGTTGAAAAAGGCTTAACTCATCAGATGGACAAAAATACAAGTGGACGTGGCAGGGTAGCTAGTTCACTAACAACTAATAAAAAAATCATGCATCTAAGACTAAATTATCAATCTGTACACTTCCAACATCCAATGGATTTAGTGTAAAGACGTCATAAACAGTCAGAGAAAAACATGACCTTGTGCAATGCCAAGATACAGGTATCGACAGATTGTAGATCCATGAATGTGTATATGTATATAACATACTAGTAATATTTAGTTTGCTTTTAATTTACTTATCTTAAGTTTAAGAGTGTCAAATTGTTATAAAAAAGTTTTTTATGGTATACCATTGTCAAGATTGATAGAGAGGAGGGACTGCATTTGTATATTTAGGGTGGTTTCTCAAGTTTTACATGGTTTAAGATATAAACTTTTTGATATAAATGTCAAAGTAAGTAATATAAAATATAAAATGCACAAGGTTCCAGATGATATTTCAGTCATGGTGTCTTGGAGAAAAATGTTGCCTTTTACATTTTTACATGAATGTTTGCACCATGACAGTAAATATCCTGAAATCAAAGTTTAATTTTTATCACTGTAAATTGATACCTGGTTTGGGATATAATAAATTTGAGAATGGAAACAGGGAATGCTTCAAAGAGACAACCTGACCAAAGAGCAGAAAACACCCTAAGGCCACCAATGGGTCTTGAACACAGCGAGAATTCTATATCCATGAAAAAAAATGAAAAATTTTGTAAATATTTTTTGTATCCACAGTTTTGTGTTCATATTAATTTGGCTTAACTTTACCACCAGATGAGGAAATCAGGCTACTTGGAGCATCTAAATTAATATTCTCATCTGATAAATAATTTATTTCTTGAAACCCCAACCTTCATTATCAAGTTCTTATAAAAAGTCAGAATAGTGTGTCACAATTGTGTTACATGTCTTCCAGCAGACTAATACAAGTAAACACATAGAGCATTCTTACTTATTTTATTCAATATACATGTATCAGAGAAAAAAGTGGAGGGCTTCATGACCCAATGGCCTGTTATGTAATAGTTAAAAAAAAAACAGAAATATTGATATTTAGTAATTACTTTAGGAATGACAAATATTTTTTCTGTCTATTCGAAATAACCTAAAAAATGTGGTGCACACTGAATATCCCACGTATCGGGTTACCGGTATTTAAAAGTGTGCACCACATTTTTGAGGTTATTTCAAATGACAGAAAAAAATATTATAGTCTTTCCTTATGATTTAATTCTAAATTCCATTTGTAAGGAGTAAATCAGAAAAAACGTTGATGACGTCACCGTCACATGACAAAATTATGTCTGTGAGCTGATAGACAAAAAACTTTCAGCCAATCAGAAGTCGTGTATTTCATTTTAATGAAAAAGAAAATAGTGTTACCTTCCTATAAATAAATGTACAAAAATGCAAGTGTTCCTTAGAATGCCCCCAGGCATTTCAATTACATCTAGTAAAAGATTGAAGTTCAAGATTATAAGTCATGTAACTTCATGTTTTTGTTTTGGGTTTTGCTTGAATAGATAAATTGGAACTGGAAGTCTGTCATACAATTGGGGCCTTGGAGGTTTGTTGTACTGTCAAATCTGGACAAACACCTACAATGTACTATTATATTTAGAAAGTGCATGTACCAAATCAGGATTGTGAGTTTGTGACAGTCAGTTTTCATTTCAAGGATTTATATGGATATTTTTGGGTTTGGTCATATTTGAAAAGTTTCAAGCAAATTTTGTCATAATAAATAAAGTCATGTCATAATAGGAAAGCATGATGCTTTGTTATGATGTTGTCATTTTGTGTATTTAAAAAAAATATGAATTGCTTTCATGTATATTTATTTTTTTAGGAAAATGTCTAGAAACTGGATTGATCGAGGTGAACAGATGAGATATAGCGGTAGATACCCAATCAATGAAATGTGGAATACCAGACAGGCTTTAATGAATGATTTGAGAAGAAACTTAACTCTAAATAAATATTTAACATCTATTGAAAGAAAATGTTCTGATTTTGTTTTTGAAAAAAGAAACAAGAGATCAAATTATTCAAATTGGAAACGATCAGCTCCGTGCACAGTTGGAAAAGACACTACAGACAAAGTATTGGAAGACAAATCACATGAAAGAAGAGGGGAATTAGAAGATTCATCTCGTTACTTTAATGATGATCCAAATGTTGACATATCTTTAGACGTTGAAAATGAAACTTCTACAGCAATACCAATAAATGCTGAATTTATTATTAAAGAAGAACCTTCCCCTGAAAATTTTGCTATTAATACAGAGTACAGTGAATTCAATATTAATTTGCCAGGAAATTTGCAAAAGAATCAAGCAGATCATATTGAAAGCCAGACAGAAGAATCAAATCTTTTTCAGATTCAAAACTTAAGCATAGAAGTCAAATCTGAAGAAAATTGTGAGACTGAACAAACTATTAATACAAAAGAAGTTGAGGACAGTGTCACAGAAGAAAATCCTTTTGATTTTCAAGAGATTTCTCAAGCAAAATGTGATGAAAATGACTCAGGCTTAGATAAGAAGTCTGAAAGTTGTACAAAGACAAAGAATTGCAAAGAAAAATCTATTACTTACAAAGATTTTGTAAGGTCAGTTTCAAAATTAGTAAGTGATAGTGAATCATCTAAATCGGAAAAAACACAACATTCAGATAAAAATTGTGGTAAGCTTAAAAAGACAAAAAAAATGAAATCTCCGAACTCGAAAAAAGATAGTGATGTTGACAAAACAATTAGGAGTACTCGAAGTTCAATAAAGTGTAAAAAGGTTCATAATGTAGAAAAGAAAAGAACAAAGAAAGAAGAAGAAAAGAAAGTTAGAAATAAAACTGAAGGGATAACTATTACAAATACTCTCAAACAGAACAAACAGAAAACAAAACCAAAGAGTAGATATTCTACTAGATCTCAAAGAAAGGAAAAGAAGAAGAAAGTGTGTATGAGGAGCCTTCTGCATCAAGATCAAAGCAAAAAGAATATCATAAAAGAAAGATTGTATGGCCTGCAGATGAGGACATTCCACTTGCAAAATACACAAAGTTAATACATCACAATGAAGAAACTAAAGTAAAAGACTCATTTAAAGGAGCTACTGATTTTGACAAGGCCATTTGTTACTCACCTGATAGTTGTGTTCATTCTGATAATAAAACTGAAAAGGACATTAATAAATCTAAAACAAACCAGATAGATAAACCTGACTCAGAATTAAAGGATAGAAAGATGAAAAAAGAAAGTAATCTTCAGACACCTTTGATCCTGATAAATGATTCTGATTCTGATAAACAACAGAACACCACAAACCAAACTGCTAGTCGTGAGTTAGACTGTTTAAACAATAACACAGATTTAAAACAAGAAAAGTCAAGCAGTCAACATGTTGATGGTGACGAAACTTGGGCATCGTCACATGAAAATGAGCAATTGTGGGAATATTTAAAATGTGATTTTTGCGATTTCATGGTCAGTAAGAAAAAGGAACAAAGTTATCAATTGATGGAGGAGCATTTAGAAAGTACAAAACATAACGCTGCTAGTATTGTTAAAATCAGCATTTCAGATGGTGAATTGAAACCAGTCTTTGTTAAAAAGGAACATGCAATCCTACTGTCTTTAGAAAAAGCCACTGTTTTACCGTATTGTCCTACATGTTGTACTATTATGCCCTCTATCTGGACTGTACAATTGCATGCTAAATACAAACATAGTGAAAGTAGCAATTATGATAAAGACAAATATTGTCTCGGTAAAATAGACAATGTGGTCAATATTCCTATTCCAAGGAAAATTAATGTTTGTAAGAAATGTGGACTCAAAAAAAATAATATTCAAGAACACTGGGAAACCCACAATCATTTTCCATATGATCTACCATCAAGCAATCAAATAGCACAGTTTTCTTGTAATGCATGCAATCGATATTTTGATTCATTCTCCTCAGCTCTCAGTCATGCAGTTGCCCATGAAAAACATGATAAAATGCAAAATGATGGTGTAATCATTACTTATATCACAAAATCAGAGCAGGTATTAACTTTGCTACCTAGAGAAAAAACACTTTCTAATGGAAGGGCTTTGGAAATCTTAAACCAGGCTAAGTTAGCAAACAAACAAGGACAGTGGACTAGAGCACAAAGAAAAGAATTTGAAATGATGGCAGTTGATTGGAAGCGCTGTTTTAAACAGTATTAAGAAATTTATTTGTTATAACATGTGATAAAATGTTTTGGTGTTTTATTTCTAGTCTAGTCAAAACTTGGGCCTATATAATTTGCACTCCTCATAATTTTCCACTCTCATTGCAATCATACATGTACTTAAATCATGCACATCTACTTTTACATCACTTTGTGTCAGCTGTATTTCAGTTAATTGTAAACACTTAAAGCTTCTAACATGTATGAACTACTAACAAATTACCAAACAAAATGAATCGATGTCTTTTCTCAAACTTTGAAAGTGAAAGGTTTCCATGGAGGAAAGTAAGGGGGTTGTAGGGCAAAATCCATGAATTTAAATACAATCACTGATCTTGAGAATAATTTTATAATTTTATGATTTGAAAAGGGGACATTCATAATGTAGAAAAGAATGTGGTTTTATGTTACTATAAGTATGTAAACTGCATTTTGTCTATAGAATCAACTAGTACTGTTGGGGAACATCATAAGCAATCTGGTATGAAAATTTCTCATCAGTTTGAATGAAATGTACAGTCGAAGTTGACATCCGCAATATCACAGACAAGTTTAAAATTCAACACTGATAGATTATTTTAAATATAGATTAAATGGAAAATAAACACTCTAACAGCTTCTGCACCTTAATTTCTCATTTTAGTTGAATGAAATTTGTGTCTAAGGAGGTTTAATTGACATCAACAATATTGCCAATCACTTTGAAAATCAGTGCCTAGCAATGATTTGTATTGGAAAAACGTAAATATTAAAAATCAACAATGTAATTACTGTCACACCTATTTTCTAATATGAGTTTTTTTGATAATATGATTTGGTATGTAGGGGAAAGGACTGTTGTCTCTTGTCCTTGACCTTATTTTCAGGCTCCAGTGGTCATGTTAAGATTTTTTGATTAACTATGATTGCTTATTAACAGTTAGCATTGATTTATCATAGAGTGGTCAGTTAAGGTTTTTGGCTTCAACCTTTTGTCTCAGTGATTGCACAGCAGGTCACAAAATCTGTATACTCCCACAGAAATGTCCATAGGAATACAGATCACCCTACTAAGGCAAATTATCTCAACTCCCAGCCAAGCAGAATATGCCCTTTTTACTAAATGTAGCAAATATCAGATCAAATCAACAACCTCCTGCACTCAGGCCAGGCCTTGACCTGGTATTGTTAGGTAACAGTCATTCATATTCATCAAATCAAAAGCTTTATTTAAAGTTGACAAAACAATACTAGTAGACAATTTTATTTAGGGGCCAGCTGAGGACCACCTCCGGGTGCAGGATTTTCTTGCTGCGTTGAAGACCCATTGGTGGCCTTGGCTGTTGTCTGCTCTTTGGTTGGGTTGTTGTCTCTTTGACATATTCCCCATTTCCATTCTCAATTTTATTTTTATTGATATGCATGTAATATTTCCCACTGAACGTTAACACCAATCTATCCATCTTTGATGATCAAATGTTTTCACTTGCAGTTCTTTTTCATAAGTCAACTCAGTCACGATGATATGAATGGTTTTTAATGATGGGAAGTTTAATAAGGGATTGTATCAGAGTGAATAAATTAACCCAAAACAACTTGAGTAAGCTTATTAGTGGTGAGTATGTGGTATAACAATAGAAATTTGAATGTTCCGTGCAAACTATGAAATAAACAAATCTAAATTCTGTACCAAAGTGCCTGTGTGATTAAGCAGTTGGAATCCAGTTTGACAGAGATGATTATGGGAATGTCTTTTTAAACTAGTATCGTATCCTAATTTTCCAGTGGTAGTCGAAATTCCCACTTTCTTTCACGGTCGTCAATTCTTTGCAGAACCAATCTATTTAATTTTTTTTTTATTTATTCACGTCCTTAATATGCATGAATTATTCTCCACTGGACTTTAAGCAAACAACAACAATCTTTCACATGGCTTATGAATTAATGCATGCTGAAAGGATTTTCAAAATGAATTTGATGGCCAATGATGCGTTCTGAACAACCTGAATGATATCATAGTTTATATTAGCTTTTATCTTTGAAATCCATGCGAATACGGAAATGCAAAAAGTAATCATTTCAAATGAAAATTCATATTCCGTACTCCATAGATGATGGACAATAAAAATAAACACCAAAAAAAATAAGTTAGAGGCGGATTTAGAGGGGGGCCCAGGGGGCCCGGGCCCCCCTTTCCTGGGAAAAATTTGGTTGATTATGTAGGGAATCACTGAAGCACGACCGGAGCGGGCCACCTCTTAGGCAGTCAGTAGGCCCCCACTTATATAAAATTCTCGATCCGCCACTGATAAGGGAACATAAGGCACATGTTCACCAACAAACTATAAAAATTTGAAAAAAAACTCGCGTTATCTAAGATACTATATATCCTTCCCACCCTTTTATTAAGGAAAATACCATTTAACCTGAAAAAGTGGATTATGGCATTTTTCTTGTTCAAAATATTGACAGTAAAAGATAATTTGGTATGAAGAAGAGCAACAGGATTCAGCGTAAAATGTAATATACTGGCTGAATAGAACTTCGTCTGATTGCGTGCATGCATCAATGAAATAACGCTCCTCAAATCCCCAAAACATATACCATGATAATAAGGTCATTCCCGTCATTATAGAATATCCATTGAGCGAAAGATTCTTTTATCCACCGCAATTCAGCATGGTAATAATTAATATTTATTATTGATAACATGTATGACACGTATTCGTATTGGTATTCCGAGTCGGACACCAATTGCAAAGAGGTTTACACTGAGACTACTATGTGTTAAAGTAGTCTTAGGTTTACAGAATCCTAGCAAGGTGTGCATGTCTGTCAAACGGGACTAACTTGACTTTGACCATATTTCATGGTTCTGTCACCAACCTTAAGTTTTCGTGATAAGGTCAGTTTCTTAGATTCCATAAGTAATAGCTAGGTGAAATGTAATCTTTAGAATTATTGTAAAATTGTACAAAGTCACTTTTCATCTCAAATTTAGCTTGCCTTGAAAAAGTACCAGGTTAGCTATTGCTCCACATATCAGTCGACCTTCAACAATGAGCAAAATCCATACCGTATAGTAAGCAATAATAGTATCCGGCATGACAAAATGTAGAACAATTCAAAAGAGAAAACCAACGGCTTGATTTACGGTTAATCTTTTATCGAAAAACAAATTGCAGACAGCAACAAACGACAGCCAATGAAAAACAGGCACACAATGAATGTGACGGTGTTGCACATGTTTCGTTGTGTGAATCATATATAATGATGTAATTTCCATTTGGTAATAGTGCTCAAAATTGAAATTAAAGTTTAAAAGCGCAATATCACTTAAACGAAGAGTAACTCTTTGTTCGATTGTTGCAAGCAACTCAGATAAATAAAAAAAACTTAGTTTGGGAGATAGAACATTTCACTACAAATAGTGTAGTTTTAGAAATTTATCCCTGTTTTTCCATTGGAGATAGGCCATGGATTTTTGACCTGTAATATCCTCAATTCTGTACTGCTGGATTGGCAAAGAATTGCTCATAGATTGGGTTCAAACCATGCAAACCATTCAATCACAGTTTTGATAACAATTATTTAACAGCAAAAATACACGAGAAATAGTGGAGATAAACCACTATAAAATATTCTTCTATGAACTAACTACATGAATAATTATAAAAAGAAGATGTGGTATGATTGCCAATGAAACAACTCTCCACAAAAGACTAAATGACACAGAAATTAACAACTATAGGTCACCGTATATACGGCCTTCAACAATGAGCAAAGCGGTTAGCCCATACCGCATAGTCAGCTATAAAGGCCCCGAAATGACAAATGTAAAACAATTCAAACGAGAAAACTAACGGCCTAATTTATGTACAAAAAAATGAACGAAAAACAAATATGTAACACAGCAACAAACGACACCAAGCCTTTATAATCCAACGGGAGTGTGGAGATAGAACAGTGTAGTACTGGCAAAAACTCGTAGAGTGAAGAAATCTCGTATTATAATTATATACGGAGCCAAGACAATTGCACTTGGATCTCAACTATGCAGCCATCTCCATTTCTATCATATAACACTACGATTTGTATAGAAGCCGGATACGGTTGTTTTCGCGTTGTGATGTTTTCTCGAATTCGCGTTTTCGCCTTTGAAAATGACAAAGGCGGCAATGCAAAATTGGCTGCATCCTGTTTCTATATATTTGTGAGCAATAATCCTCCCCTAACCTGGGACAGTGGTGTTACAACACAATATAGGAAGAAACTGTAAAAATCAGTTGAAAAGAGCTTGACTCATCAGATCGGTACAAAGAACGAACAAACCTTACCAAAAAGCAAAAAGAACCAGAGTATACTGATCTTAGAGTATTTGCAATTACTGAAAGCTAATTCAAAGCCAATTTCAACAAATAAACAATATTTTCCTCAGACGACAATACCTTCTACTCTGAAACCACTGGAGAAATTTACATAAACCTTGACCTGAATAACAATTATGGTAACTATTATTAGGTTTGCATTTTTTTGCCAAATAATCAACATGGTCGCCATAGCTAAGTAAAACACAGCCAGTACAAAATCTAATTAAAAAAAAAGATGGTAGATGGAGAAAATCTAACACCGACAAATAAACCTAGAATGTCAAAAATTACCAAATATGAAAATAAGAAGATGTGGTATGATTGCCAATGAGACAACTCTCCACCAGAGATTAAATGACATCGAAATGAACAATTATAGGTCACCGTACGGCTTCAACAATGAGCAAAACCCATACCGCATAGTCAGCTATTAAAGGCCCAGAAATTACAAATGTTAAACAATTCAAACGAGAAAACTACAAGTCCATTTCTACCAAAACTTTCAATTAATAACGATTTGTTTACCAATAACAGTTATCTATGTTTTACTGATTGTCTTGAAAACTATAACAAGTAGGCAGAAACTTGGCCAGCAAAAATATTACCAATACTAGATCTTTCATAATATAGAAATAAAAAGATGTGGTATGAGTGCCAATGAGACAACTCGCCATCAAAGTCACAATGTATAAAAGTAAACAATTATAGGTCAAAGTACGTCCTTCAACACAATGCCCTGGCTCACACCGAACAGCAAGCTATAAAAGGCCACAAAAAGACCAGTGTAATACAATTCAAACAGGAAAACCAACGGTCTAATCTATATAAAAAAAAACGAGAAACGAGAAACACTTATGAACCACATCAACAAACGACGACCACTTAACAACAGGTTCCTGACTTTGGACAGGTGCAAACAAATGCAGCTGGTTTAAACGTTTTAACAGGCGTAAACCTTCACCCTAACCTGAAATGGTAGTGTAACATTACAACATAGAAAGGCACACTTTAAAATATCAATTGAAATGGCTTAACTCAATCAAAAAGACTTATTAACAAAAACAAGTAAACATACACTGAACGAATAAATTTGATCTATGACACAATATTAACCAATTTTAGAGTCTTTGACAAACAGAAACTGAAAACAGCAAAAATGATCAGTAATACAATACAAGATCTTCAAAAATACAAATAAAATTGAAACAATCAATTGACTGCTTATAATAGTTCTTTCCCTGATATGGCATTTTTTTTACTGCCTAAGCGGTTTTTTTCTTAGTATCTTGATTGTGAAAACCATTGAAAAAAGAAGCAGGAGAAAATAAAGGGACAAAAAAAAAAATGCCGAAGAAAAACCGACACTGATGTCCATTGCGAACAACGAAAAATGCCGAAGAAAAACCGACACTGAGGTCCATTGCGAACAACGAAAATGACGCCCGTATCTAAATAATAGATAGATGGAAACTATAAACTACAGAAATAATCGTCAATAAACATCTACAAGAAAGATCTTAAAGATAAAACTTATGAAATACTAAAATCTGAAAGTTCATGCTAATTATTATTCACAATAGACAAGGCTGCGTATGTATACATCCTAAATATGTGTCAATAAAAATACCCGAGCTTACCCACGACACCAAACATCAGGTCCGACGTTTTTTGCCGTGTTTAGGGAACGAATATCACAGAGTACGGCTTCATCAGTCTTCATCAGTAGTTGACTTATACGTAATTTGTGTTTAAAGTTACATGTATCTATCGTTAATTGAATTTATTTTTCATTTTACTTTTCTGAATTTTGTAAGTTTCTCAATTTCTGTAAGGTATAGGTCAACAATCTTTGGTGTATAGGATCCTTGTAAGATAAAGGTGTCTGTTAAATACAGTGAAAATTATCAATATAATGAGATAGAAAAAGCAATGTATATCTTAATATATGTTTTCGAAGGGAATAACAATGAAAAGTAAAGCCATATTTTCATGGGGATAAATAATAAATAGCTTTAATCAAAAGACTAATAGATTATGTTAATTTCTGAAAACCCAATGAAGGTTATAAGTAGACCTGAAAGCATATCTAGGAATTTCTCTTTAATAGGATTAGCACGAAGAAGTCAGTACACCTTTATAAAATAAATACATTTGTTTAGGTCTTGCTTGATAAACTATAATATTTTGTTGCGAGGGAATGGATTGACCTACGAACAAAATAGTTAATTTTTTTAGACCAAGCCGGGTTTGATATAAAAAAGATGTAAAAGATTCCTTGTTATGCGATTTACGTAGAATGCCACATACACACACACAAACAAAAAAAAACATTCGTACGCATGCATTAAATTTTAATGCCTTCGTCTCTCTCTTGGTCTTCCTATTAATTTTATTTCAACATTTACCCATGTATTATGTCTGGATTGGGTTTACAGAACAGAGAATAATGGCCATACAAATTGATGGAGAGAGATAAAAAAATAAGTAAAAAGTAAAGAATAGAGAATGATGGGGCGCAAAAGTATGAATAATAACTGAAAAAAATAAAACGAATTAGGTAATATAATACTGATTACAGAAATGAACGATGTAGAGAGTAAAGAAATCATATAATGAAAGATAAATAATTTAAAAGTAAAATCATTTTCTAAGTAAAACACAGCCAGTACAAAATCTAATTAAAAAAAAAAAAGATGGTAGATGGAGAAAATCTAACACCGACAAATAAACCTAGAATGTCAAAATTACCAAATATGAAAATAAGAAGATGTGGTATGATTGCCAATGAGACAACTCTCCACCAGAGATTAAATGACATCGAAATGAACAATTATAGGTCACCGTACGGCTTCAACAATGAGCAAAATCCATACCGCATAGTCAGCTATTAAAGGCCCCGAAAATACAAATGTTAAACAATTCAAACGAGAAAACTACAAGTCCATTTCTACCAAAACTTTCAATTAATAACGATTTGCTTACCAATAACAGTTATCTATGTTTTACTAATTGTCTTGAAAACTATAACAAGTAGGCAGAAACTTGGCGAGCAAAAATATTACCAATACTAGATCTTTCATAATATAGAAATAAAAAGATGTGGTATGAGTGCCAATGAGACAACTCGCCATCAAAGTCACAATGTATAAAAGTAAACAATTATAGGTCAAAGTACGTCCTTCAACACAATGCCTTGGCTCACACCGAACAGCAAGCTATAAAGGTCACAAAAGACCAGTGTAATACAATTCAAACAGGAAAACCAACGGTCTAATCTATATAAAAAAACGAGAAACGAGAAACACTTATGAACCACATCAACAAACGACGACCACTTAACAACAGGTTCCTGACATTGGACAAGTGCAAACAAATGCAGCGGGTTTAAACGTTTTAACAGGCGCAAACCTTCACCCTAACCTGAAATGGTAGTGTAACATTACAACATAGAAAGGCACACTATAAAATATCAATTGAAATGGCTTAACTCAATCAAAAGACATATAAACAAAAACAAGTAAACATACACTGAACGAAAAATTTGATCTATGACACAATATTAACCAATTTTAGAGTCTTTGACAAACAGAAACTGAAAACAGCAAAATGATCAGTAATACAATACAAGATCTTCAAAATACAAGTAAAATTGAAACAATCAATTGAGACTGCTTATAATAGTTCTTTCCTGATATGGCATTTTTTTACTGCCTAAGCGTTTTTTTCTTAGTATCTTGATTGTGAAAACCATTGAAAAAGAAGCAGGAGAAAATAAAGGGACAAAAAATGCCGAAGAAAAACCGACACTGATGTCCATTGCGAACAACGAAAATGCCGAAGAAAACCGACACTGAGGTCCATTGCGAACAACGAAAATGACGCCCGTATCTAAATAATAGATAGATGGAAACTATAAACTACAGAAATAATCGTCAATAAACATCTACAAGAAAGATCTTAAAGATAAAACTTATGAAATACTAAAATCTGAAAGTTCATGCTAAATATTATTCACAATAGACAAGGCTGCGTATGTATACATCCTAAATATGTGTCAATAAAAATACCTGAGCTTACCCACGACACCAAACATCAGGTCCGACGTTTTTGTCGTGTTTAGGAACGAATATCACAGAGTACGGCTTCACCAGTCTTCATCAGTAGTTGACTTATACGTAATTTGTGTTTAAAGTTACATGTATCTATCGTTAATTGAATTTATTTTTCATTTTACTTTTCTGAATTTTGTAAGTTTCTCAATTTCTGTAAGGTATAGGTTAACAATCTTTGGTGTATAGGATCCTTGTAAGATAAAGGTGTCTGTTAAATACCGTGAAAATTATCAATATAATGAGATAGAAAAAGCAATGTATATCTTAATATATGTTTTCGAGGGAATAACAATGAAAAGTAAAGCCATATTTTCATGGGGATAAATAATGAATAGCTTTAATCAAAAGACTAATAGATTATGTTAATTTCTAAAACCCAATGAAGGTTATACTTTAAGTAGACCTGAAAGCATATCTAGGAATTTCTGTTTAATAGGATTAGCACGAAGAAGTCAGTACACCTTTATAAAATAAATACATTTGTTTAGGTCTTGTTTGATAAACTATAATATTTTGTTGCGAGGAATGGATTGACCTACGAACAAAATAGTTAATTTTAGACCAAGTCGGGTTTGATATAAAAAGATGTAACAGATTCCTTGTTATGCGATTTACGTAGAATGCAACATACACACACACAAACAAAAACATTCGTACACATGCATTAAATTTTAATGCCTTCGTCTCTCTCTTGGTCTTCTTATTCATTTTATTTCAACATTTACCCATGTATTATGTCTGATTAGGTTTACAGAACAGAGAATAATGGCCATACAAATTGATGGAGAGATAATAAATAAGTAAAAAGTAAAGAATAGAGAATGATGGGGCGCAAAAGTATGAAAAATAACTTAATGAGAGTTTTACAGAAGAAGCGCTATTTTTAATGATAAAGAAATATACCATAAAATTTTAAAGAATACGAAAACGAAGGACCGTCATCCAGACCATCATATATGAATACTCAAATATATTAGTTTTATTACAACATTATTCACGAGAAGACTTCATTTTATCAACATGGACTTAAATAAAGAATTTCGCGGCCAGCGTTCACATAAGGTCAATGCATATGTGCAATAGATTCTCAGCGAATCCGGTTTGTTTTGTTCCAAAGTCAAAAGTTGTACTCCTTATTTGTTATGACACAATAATTCCCAGTATAAAGTCTGCTTTAGCTACGAGATGCTAGTATACAGAAAATGAGACAAGACAATTTAGAGGTATTCCCGTAACAGTGTGGACAACCGTCATACCGGGATGTTGTTAACAATATTGAATCATTTACCTTTACTTTGTTGTCATCGGCTATCGATAACAATAATTTTACGCTCACTTAGCCTGTCTGAGGCTTTCCAGTGGGGATTTAAATAGATAAAAAAGTAATGTTCATGCATGTGCATGACAGAAAAACACACACAAACACACACTCAGAAAAGGAAAAATAGTCTGTGCATAATCTGACATGAATACGTTTCTGCTGCCAAGGGTTTTTCACAAGTATAGTAGTTAGCAGAAAAGTTCCAGTTTCCAATATACACCAAACTATACATTTTACCTATTTCATAAAGTACATTCAAATTTCATAAGGTTTGGTCCAAATAGATTTTCCTGTCCAATATTTTGTAAGTACGAACAAGGCCGTACGAAAGTACATTTGTGTATGTTTTGTAATTGCACAACTAATGAAAGTTGATCATGAATTTGTTCTAAAATAAAATTTTAGATAAGTGAAAAAAAATTAGACAAACACAATTGTTAGTTGCGATTCGGATCATTTCACTGCATGGTTTGACAACTTATTGTCGACATGGTATTACCTAAATATTCCCAAATAGTTTAACATAGGACTGTCCCAATGAACACGCTTATAACCGCTCGACCAAACCACAACTTTTAATACAAGGTTTCACTAAAAACAAAACATGTTACGATGATCCTTTTCATCAGCTACTAATGCAAAAAAACCTACAATACAAATGATATGATACTAGCTATACCTCATGTTACACGTATACATCTTTCCTGGACCTTCAAAATATATTGTTTAAGTTCTTAGAGTTATTTTGTGTAACAATGAATTTGTATGCACGCAAGAAAATTAGACAGCTTGTTCTTTCTTACACGCATAACATTAAAGGTTCTCTCCTCCAATTTTGATTAACTTTTCTGATTTACGTCCTCAAGGGTTTACTAGGATATAGAAAATATGGTCATCCCTGGTTTCTTCCGAACGGCAGTAAAACTGTTGCCAAATTAGAATTTTACTCTAGGCGAAAGATACTAAAGGGACAACTCATAAGTCGAAACAAACTGACAATGTCATGGCAAAAAACAAAAACTACCAAAAGACAAACAACATTATACAAAACATAACATAGAAAACTAAAGACTGAGCAACACGAACCCCACTAATTTAACAAATGAAATGAGAGGTGACAACTTGAAGGTAAATGTGAGATATGCACATCTTTCAAATTTAAATCATTATACAAATATGTGCGTTAAGATATGACTTATTGTTATAAACATGTCGATGATAAAACGGATAAAACGAGAAAAAAAAAAAGAAAAATTCGTAAAGCTTGATTTGATTAAATAAAAAATGTTTGAGCTTTCCTTATATGGTAATGTGAACCTGGTCAAGAGGTACAAGATGTACATTATTATATTGAATATATCATTACGTCTTATGATCTCAAAAGCTTCTCAAGCTGCTACCATGAAAAATGCCAGGCAATTATAGAGAAACCTCTGAATTCAGGTCAATAAAAAATGACTTTATTTTAACTAAATCATTCTTAGTGAAATGAGCTTATACCGCTTCATTAAATAACAGGTTAGCTAATGAGTAAACCATTGTGTTGTTTATAGAAACCTCTCCCTAACATATCATAAAAGTCATCTTATAGCTTTCCAACATAATAAATGATAGATATAGACAAGTTTTTACCAGTTCTGTTCTGTTAACCTGCTCTAACCTGGTCGTATTTTGTATAAATAGGCATTAATCTGTGGGTAAAACAACACAATTCTCAAATCACCATGAAGATTTTTGTAAGTACACTATTAGTTTTTTTATTAATTTAGCAGGATAATCATGTAAATTGAAATGGATAGCATCATAAGCCTTTGTAGAAATGAACGTGATGTCATCTTTCGATCTTCCCTATAGCCAAGGTATACGATCCGGAGAGGAGAGGTCCGGGTCGTAGATGAAATGTACATCGAAAGGTGTCAACTATAGGGTTCGTTATTTTCGGGGAAAGCAACCGCCCGCATTACATATGACTGTTTAAATGATCACAGGATACTATTTTTATGATCACTGGCAGTACTGAATTTCTGAATTAGTGAGGAAAAGAAAAATATGCTGAAACATCTCCATCCTAGATAAGCGTCCATCATGACGACTTGTGGGAGTGAATTAGTTCTTGGAATAAAACATCAACCAATAAAACAGAGAAAAACTTTTTCGAACAAAGATATTGACGTTTGTCATCACCGATGCACAATTTTTCGAAAGCAACCGAACTTCTATTACTTTTTTACCCAATATCTTTTTAATTAATAACTGTTAACCTGTTAGCTATTTGTTAAGAGTCGAGGTCTATACATTTTATCTATAAGGGGAAGATTCGAAGAGATATATGCATTAATAAGCAATAATTTTCTACCTCACTTAATCTGGTACTGCTCACGAAAATATTTAAACATTATCATACGTATTATATATCAGTTTCGAAAAACTCGTCCCTGATTTCAATTTTAGGTTATAGATAAACTAGATTTAAAAGTCAATAACTTAAAGATGGTAACTCTTTCGTTATTATTCTGTATAAAATTCTTCTTTTCAAACTTAAGGCCAAAAATAAAATTTAGATCGTTTGATGTTGCCTACCTACCGACCTAAACCTACCCGGAAAATTTTAGGACACAAATCGGTTCAAATTTTTTTTAAAAGATTTTTTCCTGCTCTTACATAGTTTTCTTGTTTAAAACATGTAACATATGTTGTTGGCCAAAAAGAAAAAATCCTTACCTACCTACCTACCCACCCCTTCAAGGCATGGGTAGGCAGCATCAAACAAAGAATTTTTTAAGGATGGCCTTATTTATTGGCGCAATTTAATTTGATTTATCAATTTGCAGTTGTTATCCCTGTGTTTTGCTACATTTCTGGTGATGAGGTGCGATGCGGCTAATGAAACAAACACGGCACCAGTAGTAGCACCTGTTTCTGCTAATGCCACGTCGCAAGCAGCAGTACAAGCACCTGCTCCGACAGAGACGTTGTGTGTTGTTCACATACCTCACCCAGTGAAACACAGAATTAAACAGCATTATACAACATATAATTTAGCTGATAAAAAGTAGGTATTTTTTTGTTTGTTCTATAAAATATTTTTGTTTTCAGAACAGTTATTCAATAGACAGTGGTGATTTATAGTGACACGGTAATGGGATTTCAGTTTTGAAATATATAATATGAACACAAATTTAAAAAATAGCATTATTTTGGAATATCTGTCTGATCATAGGAGATATAACTTATGTAGACTATGGTGCATTCTATGAGGGATATAACTCTAGAAATTACAATATAAAATGTATACAAAATTTATGAACATATATCTCATAAGAAAGCAAAAACTGCTTTGATATTTTTTGTACCAGTAACGAAATGAAACAAAACCATATAATCTCCGCTTACCATCTACCACCGTTAAAATGGATCTGTTTTTTTTTTTTAAGGAAAAGGTTGTACTGAGTAATGCTTTCACAACTGTCACCAAATGTTTTTTTGTTTTTATAGTGATTAAGATGATAACACAATGTTGACTGCTGTATCCCTATTTTTGACATTTTTACCTATTGTGTCTGTTTGTTTTGTTCACGCATCGTTGTCAATATAACGGAATTTGATGCGACTGTCACACAAGTGAGAGGTTTAGCTAGCTATAAAACCAGGTTCAATCCACCATTTTCTACATAAGAAATTGCCTGTACCAAATCAGGAATTTGACATTTGTTATCCATTCCTTTGATGTGTGTTTTTTTTTTTTTTTATTTTGCCATTTGATTGGGGACTTTCCTTTTTGAATTTTCCTCGGAGTTCAGTATTTTTGTGATTTTACTTTTTTTTTGTATTATCTGTAAAATATTACATCTAGTAACCTATTACTAAGTTGACTCTTGTGTAACAGGTTAGTAACAACCGAAGTTATCTTTGGAGAACTATTTTTAACGCAAGTAAATAAAGGTATTTTTTCCATTGTAAAACTCGGAGTTATGTCTATTGTGCAAGGTTTTTGAGAAAGAAGTTTTCAAGAGCTAAAAATATTAAAGCATAACATTCAAAGTGAAAAGGAAAAACTGACGACTACTCAATTTGCTAACTTGTGCTGATACTAACATGTCAAAATTATTTTCGTAGAAGTGCATTAAAAAAACATTTTAAAAGCGAATGTTGCTGCGTTTATTTGTTTGTTTGTTTGTTTTTTATTCTATCATTTTTTTTAATAATGTATTATCCGTTTCAGATCTTTGATTCAATTTTCTGTCGTTTAATAAAGTCAAAGTCATGTTTTCAAGTACTAAAATTATATTATAAAGAATCGGCCTCACAAAATGGCTATCTGTATAATAATTTTGTAAAGTTGAGACATAACTTTCACCTTCATAATAAAAAAATGCATATATAAATTGCTGTACAAACAAGTGACAGTTATAAGTCAAAAATATATGGAAATATTAAAATGTTAACATATATATAAGATGTGGTATGAGTGCCAATGAGACAACTCTCCATTCAAGTCACAATTTGTAAAAGTAAACCATTATAGGTCAAAGTACGGTACTATTTTCTCAAAACATTATTACGCAAAAATAAAAATGAACTTATGGTTGTGATTTAATTGTAAATATTCTCTATACATTTGTTCGTATAAATGTATTTTTAAATCCCACTATCAAACTGCATGGAACGAAATTTTCCAATATTTTTTTATTACCAAAATGTTTCGTTTGCGAATTATATACTTAAGAAAGTGCTTAATTGAGTCTATACCGGTTTGCAACCGGCCAAAACTTCCCAAAATTTCATGAATATGTTATAAGTTTGATAAAATAATCTAATCTATGATAATGTACGTGAAGATGTTATTCAACACAACTAAGATCTTTGTGACATTATAAGCAGGGGCGTAGCTAGGTATCCAATAAACTGTAGGCACAAATTGCGGCAGGGGGTCAGGGGGCCGCTTAAGGCCCCAAGCAGGTCAAGGGCAGAGCCCTGGTGGGGGATTCAGGGGGGCAAAGCCCCCCGACGGAAATCTGTTTTCAGCATTTTTAGTTGCAAAATTTTGTGTACAAAAAACGTAATATCTAAAAATTAGCAAATTATTTACAATATGCATTACCCAGCGTAGATCAGCGTAGCCCATTAAATAAGCAGTACATCCTGTTTTGCATTTTCATATCTATTATCTTTTCCTTTCTGATTGAGGATAATAGATATATAAGTCAATTGATAGTATATATCGACGATCCTTCATTAAAAAATAGGCACATAAACACTGAGACTACTATATAATAAAACTATCCTTTGGGCTAGGCATCAACCATTCATCTTTTGATTCTTAAACCTTCACTCTCCCCCGGCCACACAAACACATACACATACACAGTCGATGCCTATTGCAGAAGTTCGGTTCTGTTCATACTATCTAACAAAATTCAAGAAATTCATATTTTCTTATATCCTGTACTGTAAAAGACCTACCTGCTTAGGAATTTGAATAATTATGGTCATTACACGTAGATCTGAGAGTACTCGAAGTTACTGAAAGCTAGTTAATTGATTGATTGATTGCTAAACGTCTAGTGGCAAATAGTTCATGCATGTTCGGGACAAAAACACATTTACAATAAATACAACAGGTAGGTCTTGACTGTAATAGGGGTCGTCCAGGATGAAGGTCTGGAAATTTACAAATGCCATTGGAAAATGAGGGTTTATTGGATAGGGACAGAAACTTTGCCTTTCAGCAGACCCCCTACGGACCCCTCTAAGAGTTGTTGCAAGTGTTCTTAACGTGCAGAAAGCATGGCATTCTCTATACACTAGGCATCGGATTTAACGTCTCCATTCTGACCAGACGTGTGACTGCGTATTTATACATCCTGCACAGCCAAACGGACGCACACTTTGGCAAGGGTTTTATTGTAGGTCGCATGAAGACCAAGTGGAAAGCTAGTTAAAAGCCAATAACAACTAATAAAAAAAAATGTATCTAAGAATAAAATGTCAGGGTTGTGAGCGTGCTGAGGTTCATTCAAGTATTTGTTGATAGAAGTGAAATGATCTGAACCAAAGTTCTAGCTTCGAGTTTATATATAAGGTGGAATATATTGTACATAACATTCTATCCAATACGCCATTCACTAAAGATGATAGAGTAGTGTACAAATGAAATTTGATTATTAAAGAGTTTTGACGACTTCACATACATCTACAGATAACGTTGTCATTATTCTTTTTAATAAAAAAAAGTATTTGTGAAAAAATTATGTGTAGGCACGTGCCTAAAGTGCCTAACGGCAGCTGATAAATAGATGATTCTTACTTCAGGAATCTAGAAGCAGATGAAAAGCTGTACATTAAAAGCTTAAAAGAACCACTCAAGGGACATCTCAAGAAGAAGATAGAACACGCACGCACAATTGCAAAAGGAATTAGACATCGGTAAGCAAATCATTGTACAACGCAAAAAAAAAAAATCACATAACTTAATATAAAATTCACCATCACAATTTAACGAATTAGATGAAGAACGAATAAATTGTTGTTTTTTTTTAATGGTCGGAAATTTACATGTTTAATTTCATGTGTAATTTATTTTTTCTGTCTTTTTATATTGAGTCTGCTTCAATGAGATTTGTTCAATCTAGTTTCAATATTGTAAAAATGGTCTGTGTTGTAAATGAGCTGCGAAACAGCTTCGTCCTGAGTATCCAGTATGGTGTTAAAATTACCGAACGTCTTGACTTCATCGTATTAGTCATTGAGTATCGATAAACAGATTTTACGCAAATTAAGTCAGTCAGTTGTCCATCATTGAGCTTTGGATAATCACTGATTTAGTATATACACATTTCCATTCACGATATAAAAGGGTTTTATGTTTGAGTATACAGGATTTTGTTTAAATAGTCTCTATAAAATTCAGTAAATCTGATTAAAATTTGATCAGTCACTTTACTCCATTAGATTTGTTTGCCATTCATTTTTAAACTTCCACTTAACTCCGTAACATATGCGTTAGATTTTTCTATTCATGTTACACTTCTTTTGGTCCGTTAGATTTGTTAAGTCACTCATGTTACGCTTTCTCTTTACTCCGTTCTATATGTTTGTCACACGTGTTACACTTTCACTAGTATCCTTGTTGATATTATACTCCGAAAACTACATGTGGTCTTAATTTCTGTTCCTGTTTGACTTTATTAAAGTTACTGTTACAGAATTTTACAGTATGTTTTACAGAAAAAAGATGCGATTAGAAAAGTAAAAATTAGATTTCAAAAGTAATGCTGTGTTGTCGAAATAAATTAATCTGTATCTAGTATTGAGGTGGTATGAAATTTCCCAAATAATAAGAAAAAAATTTTTTTTTTTAAATGTCTCGATAGGGTACCTTGTAGTGTATTGTAAATATATCTTAAAATGCATGTTTATAGTGTAAATAAGCACTATACAATATAGTGTCTATATGTTCTATTTATCAAAATCTTCCATTTATACATTTAAAATGTCAACTCAAACGATGTATTCAGGTATCACGTGACGAAGAATGGGACATCAGCTGAGAGAGCAGAAGCCTATTTAAGAACTATAGAAGCTGTAAGGTGGCATCGTCACAATCGTACTGATTTGTGTCAACTCTTACATGGATTCCATCACTTGCACATACCACATAAAAAATGTCATCCGTAAGTATTATTTAATACCTACCGGCGAAGCTTAAGAGCACAACATGTACGCTCTGCGGTCGTTCGTCAATACGTCCAACTAAAAGTTCCCAATTGGTACATTTGGCAATTAGACAACTCTCCATCCGAGACCAAGGACGTATATTAGTTGTACGTCCTTGTCGAGACAAAATGACGTAGAAGTTAGCAATTAAAGGTGTCAGACCACCAATTCAAAATCCCTATCTATTCAACCAAATTTTGCAAATTTCACAGCTTTCTAAATATTTTACCTTAAGTTTAACTTCTTAGAAACCAGGTATATCCTGAATTGTACATGTATCATCTTTCTACATGCCAATTTTCAACGTATGTTTAAAGTCTTTTAAGGATATATTAACGTTCGGAAGACAAGTACTGCTAAAAATAACCCCTGGTTTTCTGGAAATCTTATATAGTATACTATGGAGCACATTAATCCTCAATTTTGAAGCAAACTCATGGACAAGTAAATGTTGGCTCAAAATGGTCTACATATATTTCTCTTTCAACAAAAGTTTCATTTCTGCAAATTTGTTGGTTAGTTTAAGTAAACAATGACATCAAAAGCATTATTTTTTGTCAGGGAAGGGCTTCTTTTATATACGTTCTAAATTGGAGTGGGTGAATTGGTGGTCTAACACCTTGTAGGTCTCCTTAACTTACAGCCAAACTCAATAATTCTGATTATATAACTGGATTTGTAAGGTTCGTCATAACCTTTTGGCAAAATTGGTCGTGTTTCCACCTCAAAATTTAATCTGAGTATAACCAAACCAGGGGCAGATCCAGGATTTTAGGTTAGGAGGGTGCAAACTTAAATTTTTGCCGAAAATATATAGTAAGTACTATACAAATCCTTGGTTTGACTATTACTTTTGATCTATAGTACACAAAAATTATTCTGTAAATCATCTCTCAAAGATGAATGATTAGGGAAAATTAAAATCCACATTAAAAATGCAAGTGCATGGTGTCTATTTCTATTGTAAAATCAGTGCTATATTGATCTGTAATTAATCAATAATTAGGTGACAATTGAGAGATTTGCTTGAAACAATTACTAGTAGACAAATTGCTGAACTTAACTTAGAAAATGGAATATTTGCTACTTATTTTTTTCATGGATCCATACTGTACATGTATTCTATTCTTTTTCAGTGAAACAGGAGATAAAGCATGTACAGGAGTAGCAGCAGGAATAAGAAGTGTTTGGGGAGTGAAAACTTACAAGATATATCACTTGTATGCATTGTGTCCAGTTCAAAATGGTGCAGATGCAATCAGTAAAATTAAGAGGAAAATTGATGCAATTAAAGTTGAAGTGGCTGACACATGTGGATGCTTGAAACTCAAATGCATAACAAAGAAGAGATAAACTTAAATAAACGTTAAAATCAAATGGAATTTCATGATAACACATTCCATAAAATTCTTTTTTGAGATTTTCTTACTTTCTAACAGTGTATAAAAGCAGTTTAGATCACTTAAGCACGTTGACATATCAATAGGTTTCTGATTGAATTTAAGTATAGACAACAAGATCTAATGAAAAATAAAGCCTGCAAATAAACATCAAATTAAATTTGTGTTTTTCTTGAGATTTTTACAAGTATATAATTATCAAGAGGGTTATATTAGATGCTTATATAAACTTATCTTATACTGTGGATTCATTTGCGTGGGTACCAATTTTCATGGATTGAGGAACACTTGCATTTTCATGGATATTTGATCTTGTGGTTTTGCCAAATTCTGCATACAACCTTACAGAAAATTTGAACACTTAATTTCATGGTTCACCTGTACCCACAAAATCCACAGAAATTGGTATCCAACTAACAATGAATCCACATTACTACTAGTTTTACTACCCCTTGTGTTGAGTTAAGTTCAGTCAAAGTGGTCGCAGGTTTATCTGTCCCATTATATACCATGATCTCAAATTGAATGGTTGGAACCACAGGCACTTTTTACTGGATAAAATTTCAGACGATCCTATATTTAAACAAAAAATATATATCCATAGGACACCATGCCTCGCGCCCACTGTTACAGTTCCATGTTGAGTGACAATTTGGGTCAAAATCCCAATTTGGCATATCATTTTTTATGCCCCAGCCACAAGGCAAAGGGGGCATTAAGTGTTACCCTTGACCATCCTTCCGTCCGTCCCTCCTATTTTCATTTGAAAAGCAAGCTTGAGCGGGGGCATTCGTGTTCTTAAGACACATTCTTCTTTTATTTTTGAAAACTTCATAATCAACATGTGTATCAAGATTCATGTTGATGGGACAACAAACCAACTAAAATTTTAAACTAAATCTTTAACCAACATTAAACTAACTCTTTAACCTGATACGCACTATCATGTTCAGTGAACCACTAAAGCTGGGTCAAAACCCTTATTTCACATAATCATATTAAACAGTTCACTTCATAACAATCATGTGAACTAGATTTCATGTACATGGTTTTAATCCCTTAATCCAAAACTTTTTCATAACTTAAACCTAAAACTTTAACCTGATATGACAAATGGATGAATACACGCACAGAAAATTGGAAAACATAATGCCCCATCAACATAGTTGGAGAGGCATAACAAATCAAAACATTGCCTATTGCTACCAACAGGGCATTATTACGAGGTCATTATGGATAAAAACCAGTCATTATGATTTTTTTTCCTTTCAAATATTTGTACTTAATATTCTTCATACCAATAGAATTACAATTCAAACAATATTAACATGAAAGATATTTGCGATTTTAATTTTCTGTGTTCGATGATTATTTGAGTAGAGTGATCCCTGAACATTGTTAGCCTTCTTGAATTAATTATTGTTCCCTGTTAGCTGACATAGGCACTGTATCGATTTAAGTTTAAACTGGACACTTGAGCAGGATCATCGAACACATTTTTTTACCTAGATACCCAGAATGATGATTGCGGCCAAGTTTGTTTGAATTTGGTTCAGTAGTTTTAGAAAAGATTTTTGTAAAATTTAATGCACATCGACAATGGACGCCAAGTGATGATAATAGCTCACTTAGCCCTATGGGGGTCAGTAATAAGAGACAAGCTAGTAAGAGAAAATCAACTTTATTTTGCAATGACCCACAAATCAAAAGGTCATAAATACACCTGCTGTTATCATGAAACACATTTCATTCATGCAAGTTTCTTCATCTTGTGGTTGTGCTACAAAAAAGGCACTACAAATCCATGAACATGCAATTTTTGTTTAAACCAAGAAAATTGATACCCAGGAATAAAAAATATTTTCACAGTACCTGCCACTTATCCTTAAAGTAATGAATTTACACACTAAATTTTATATTGACGTGAAAATGTGAACATGGTCTAGCCCTTGAGTAGGAAGTGCTTAATCTATTTTTCACTTGACCTTTTACTTAGTTAACAACAACCCCCCGCTGCACCACCACCACCATATTTCAGTCTATCTGTAGCTGCTGTGACCTTCAGCATTGACTTATTTATTTCAAAATAAATCTACTTCTCAAAGAGGGGTATTATCAAACTAATAATGTACTGTAATGTGTATCCTGCCAAAGCTAACCCAAAAAATCCTTGAATGAAGAAATGATATAGTATGTGCAAATATACATCATGTCAGTAAGATTTTGTGAAAATTTCACCATATTCTGTCCAATGGTTCAGGAAATAAAGAGATAAGGAAGGACAGATAGACAGACACCCCCATGATATATACTGACCACTTAAAAACGGTTGGGTATAATGACGAAGGTCAGAAATTAAAATGGTGAGGTCTGGATGCATGAAAACTTTCCATTGTATTATAAAAAAGACTTTTGTTTAAAAACAAATAAATATTATCTCTTATTTGACTTAAATATAGAAAAAACAGAAGCAGCAGCAGAAGAAACAATGCCAATGGCAGATTCTGATTGTCTTCCTGTGTACATCATTGAGGGAACATCTGATGTCATACTATAAAATGTACGTGATGGTATTTCCATATCCGCTAGATCTTCATTCACCTGTTCCCATTCTCCATCCTGATCATCATCATGGTTCCCTAAAGATTTACATTCCTCTGTAACAGTTACTTCCTCAAAGGAATGTAAGAGTTCTTCATTTATTAATACTGGTATACTTCTACAAGAGAGAATACATGGTCAAGTGAATTAGGTTAATAGAAAGCAGTTTGATGTAGGGTAATTCTATATGGACCAATAATCACTTTAGCATCTCCATTTGTATGATACAACATTTGCACCTTAACCAACAACATGAAATATTTGATGTCACAACTGGAATTGTAGCTGTTATTTGTTCTTTGGGTAAGACTGTAAAATACTAGGATCTTCAATTCAGGTTACCGGTAATGTGCATGAATTAACATGCACATAAACTGAAAGGTCAGCAGTGTGGTTCATAAGATTAAGGGAAAAAAATTATCTCCTCAATTAATTGGATTTCAATGGAGGATCAGAATCAGAGACAAGATAAACAATAGAATAAAACATGGGAACAAGTTTGGCACTTAAAATTATGAAATTTAAATCCTGGTAAAATAAATCTTTTTACAGTATACATTTGACAGCAATCATTTGAGCGATTTGAGAGCTGATACAGGTAAAAAGAGATTTAACTATATACAGGCATCCATAAATTTGCCGCCTTCTCAAATTTCATCAAAGTTACTTAAATTCAGAGACTTAATCATGAAACCCTTAATTAACTACATAGTAAGGTAGATCTTGCTTAAATAAATTCTTTACAAATAAAGGATATCTTGGATATAAGTAAATGAGACAGCAACCCAAACAATAATTTTAACATACAATAAAAACAGACAACAAGAAATCAACTCGAGGTCTTCAATAGTAAAAGGTATATTATCCATGTGTCAAGCTCCAGCTCTTAACATCACATAGTGAGGACAAGTTGTGAATGAATTTGAACAGAGATGATAAAAAATTCTGCCATCTAAATTTCAATCCTGATGCTGATGACAACATATGAAAAACTTAACCATTGTCAAAAATTCAAAAGATTAAACCCTTTACAAGTGAGAGTCAATCCCCTCGATTTTTTCAATCAAACATTCAATAAGTTAATTCTTTGTGATTCTTTTACATCTTTTTTTTTTTTTATCAAAATTAACTTTATAAATCAACAGTAAACCAAAGTCAGTCAGGAAAAAAAGAGTCCAATTCTAATATGAATCCTCGTAACTATCCAAAATGGGATCATTTCAAAACATGGACCCACTCATGTTTGTATAGTTGCTCAGATCAAAATTTACTCAAGACTTTACTATATTATATTCTAAATAAAGGACCTTCTTTACCAACCATGATGTTATTATTCCTCTCTCATTATTTGTGATGAACACATGGACCTAACAAACATATCCAGTCATTCAATAATTCAAAGTCCAATAGGTCAGGGTGACCAAATAATTGTACGACCATTGAACTGTTTACAGATAAAACATCATCTGACTTAAAGCTGTGTATGCATAGACTTAATCTCCAAGTTTACCAAGGCAGACATCAGGAGTAGGTTTCACAAAAAACTTACAACTAAGATTGATCGTGAACAATTGAGTAAATTTACAATCAATCTAAGTCATAAGTTTTTTTGTGAAACCGACTCCAGATCTTGTGAAGAAAATACTGTATATGTTGTACAAGTGGATACAAATCTTTTTTAAAACATCTGATTTCAAGTTTTTACAATACAACCTTATATAAGTATACACATCAATATAAACCTTGCAATAATCTCTGAATTGACAGTAGTTTATTGCCAATGGCTATTACATGTTTGTAGCCTTTTAAAATTAGCTGATTCCATGTATTGATTTTCTGTCAAAATTATAACACTTGATGATTTAATGTCAAAAGCAGAGTGTTTACTGATAAGGGAACAAGTCTGGGACACCTGAAAATAAATATACAAGAAGGTCGACTTGGAACTGTTATAAATCTTTGGCCAATGTTTTTCTCAAAAAATGATTATTTTTCACCACAATTTTATCTCTTTGCAAAATGCGAAAATGGTGAATGCCAGCAGAAATCCTGCTTATAAATAACAGACTAATGTCAGGATTTTCAACTTCAAGGAACTAAAAAATTTTGATAAAATATCTTTTCCTTTATTTTCATTTGTTTTCTATGATAAAGTTGTGTGAATGACCAATTTTTCTAAGGTTTTCCATTATTCTTACCTGCCAAAGGTAGGACACTGTAATAAGTAAAGTAGATTTTGTAAGGTATTCTTGGTATCTAACTGATGATATTCCTGAACACCTTGTGAAAAACACAGGTACAAAATATTCTGGTTTAATCTTGCCACATCATTCTTAAAATGCTTTTCTGTCATTTCACCACCACAAAACACACTGTAAATGAAAGAAATAAGAACTAACAATATGTGTATCTTTCAAAAGTAGGCATTCTTTTTTAAAGTGTGCATACATATATTTGCTTTAAAAAATGCAGAGGAACCTTATGTCTTGCATGCCATTGCTGTTATCAGTGTACATTTGTTATACTCACTGAGAAAAAACTGTCCATATAGACGGGTTTATCTATAATTGACCTAGAAAACATGGGCGCATCCATTAACCTCTCACGTGACCGGTCCGCCATTACAACCGTGAAAAATAACGCACATGTATTGATCAAAACATTATCGATTTTCTGTTTACATTTGTATTTCCTTCATTTTCTTATTTATTTCACTATGGATACTGCCGAAAGTTATAAAAAAGGTGGATGCATTTCTTGTGCAGTTAATAGTTGTACAAATAATCGTAGAAAATTTCAGATGTGGCAGGGAAAAATCAATAAATTAAATATGTGAATTATACAAGTTGTGCCGACTGCACACAATCCGTTTTTTTTTTTTTTAAATAAAACTTGTTATGAAAGTAAAATTACACTGGCAGACGAATGTTGACACATCGTCAAACGACTGTAAAAAAACTTAAATTATCTATGAAAATTAATCCGATGACTACAATGCATCTGCCTGTTTGTATAGAAGATCTACACATCAGATGCGGATCTAGGATTTTGAAAAGGGGGGTAGGACGCGGGTCCCCAAACAAGACACAATTTGTAGTGGAAGCGGTAAAACGTATGGATTAACCATGAAAGAAGCTTCATAAGGGGGCCCAGGAACCCCTAAATCCATTCCTGCACATTTCTTATATATTAACAATGAAACCTACTCCGAGGCTACATGCATGTATTTATAATTGAATGCAAATCAACCAATTATGAAGAGACAAACTTTATTTATACATGACGACTATCTTTATGCTGCAAAATGGACAGACGTTCCGACAACATTAACTCAGACAAACATATTGATAAAAGAGGAGTAAGGTGTTCAAAATTGAATAAAAGGGGGAAACGTCGTCAGCGTATAGACATGTTATGAATGACAGTTACGCCTTATTGTATACTTATGTAACTAAGTTTTCTTTACTTTAGTGGAATCACTACACAAATTCAATTTTCAACTACAATATTGCAGATCTATGGTGGCCGGTTAAGGCCATTTCGCGTTTTCGCCTTTCATATTCTATAGGCGGCGAAATCATAATCAGCGAAATTGATTTGCGTTTTCGATTTCAGCGTTCGACTTTCAGCGAGCGCCTTTTCGCTTTTCGCGTTTTCACCTTTTGCGTTTTACGATATACATGTTATTATAACATAACATTTTAAATATAATTGGAGACAAGACTACAAAGTATAAGTCATTCAAATGATTGTCATATAAATTTCATATCTGTGACGTATTTTAAATATTTTCATAAATTAGACAATTTCTTCACATTCTTTGTTGACAATTACTGAACAAATTTAAAAACAGATGCATTTGTATAAAATGCCTTTGAACATACAATTTGCTGGAAGTTATAATTTGGACATTTTAAAGTAAATGAAATTAATCATTATTATCGCCATGGTTACTTAAAATACATTATCTTTCATTTAATGCTCTTGTTGTGAATCTAAAATTTTTAATATTTAAATTAGCTTGTGTGAAAAAAGTTTAAAATTTAATACATTGTGGAGATAAGACTTTTGTCAAATAAAACTTGGGACGTTTTCGCGAAGCTATCTTAAGACCTGTTATAAGATACTAGAATATCTTATGACATGTCTTATGATCCTCTTAGGACTATCCAAGACCTCGCCTCAAAACTGTCGTAGGTTGATCTTAGCAAAGATATCCTAAACCTGTCGCATGTTCTTTTAATTTAAACAAAAAGTAACCTGGATTTATGGAAAATTCATGTAAATGTAGAATGTGTTTCCCATATATTACTAAACGCATTGATTAATATTTCAAATTTTCAAAGATGGAAATTTGTTCATCTACAGGAGACACCAAGGGACAAGGGATATACTGTTGAATGCGGTAGACAATAACAACAATCCTCCCCGTGTCAGAACCATATTAACAAAACAAATAGAGAAACTGAATCTGGTCAATTAACAAATATATTTTAAAATGTCAAAAATATGATTTCAAGCAAATTGTATACTCAAAGGCATTTTATACAAATGCATCTGTTTTAAATTTGTTCAGTAATAATAATAATAATAATAATAATAATAATAATGATAATATCTTTATTTAAAGAGAGTAATTCATTTGGATTAAACCAATTTTAAATAAGGCTCTCTAAATACAATATCAACTACTTGACTAAAACATAATTAATCTACTAATATACACATGTAAACAATAGATGTATATAAACAAAATATAATTACAACAACAAAAACCGCCTATAGTTTACATTGTGGCTTAACTTATAAATTTGACACTTTTAAAAGATAATGACTTGTTAGAGTATTTGAAACAAAGAATGTAAAGGAATTGTCTAATTTATGAAAATATTTAAAGTAAACCACAGATATGAAATTTATATGACAATCATTTGAATGACATACTTTGTAGTCTTGTCTCCAATTATATTTAAAATGTTATGTTATAATAACATGTATATCATAAAAAGGCGAAAAGGCGAAATCGCGAAAACGAAAACACGAAATCGGTTTCGCGTTTTCGACTTCGCGATTTCGCCCTATAGAATTTGAAAGGCGAAAACGCGAAAATGCGAAATGGCCTTAACCGGCCACCATACAGATCAGCTGTTGCTCGATCGTACTGATGAGGTTAACACTTAGTTTGATGTTTGGTTATTTGGGATGGCGCTTTCATATTTCGAAAAGTAAGGCTTGTAAACTATTTTATTACTGGATGCCAGTTCTTGCTGCACAACTTAAAGGTTTTACCAACAGCTGCATCCATAGACAAATCCCAGCAAAACTTACTATTAAGGGCACTTCTCTATAAACCTCGTCTTAATGGTCCATATATGAAGGCATGTGTGCCGCTTAAAGTATATATTCACTTTGCTGTCTTTATACGAGGTATACAGTATTTTCTGTTGAAACTTGATTTGAACTTTCCTCAGTCGATTATTCTGTGCATGATGAATCATAAATTTTATACATTTGAAAGGATTTTTCAAAGGTCTTTGTAATCAAATAGTTTACTGACTAGAACCTACGGAAGCGTAGCCATAATCCGACAACCCGAAATACCGACAGTTCAGTAGTCCGATGGTCCAATATACATCTCTAATGTAATACTGTAATACTGTATTTCACTGTATTATATACATCGGAGACTTATAAAGGAGTCTAATACAGATTCAGGATGAAAATATACGAGACCTCTGTTTTGGGGTGGTGGGGCGAGGGAGTTGACAAAACACTAAATGACGCTTTTAAAACATAACTAATCATTGCTTTTAATTTACACGTTTGCGTCTTTTGTGGTTTAATGACATTCATTTATTTTAAGCACTGGCCGGAGCATGATGTTATACTATGCCTACTAGTAGTTTTATGTCAAGTAATTTTTCTGCAAAAGAAATAGGAATCGAACACCTAATAACTATATAACAGGGCCGTCAGTGTTCTCCCCAGAAATTTTGGATAGCATCACATTTGGCGTAAAAAAAAACTATTTTTTTTCAATGCCATTTGTCGCGTCGCGGCTCTATTTCCTTTATGTTATATGTTTATATTGTTCAAATCATAACTGAGAATACAATTAAACTATACCCATGATAACAGTTGTTTCAATATATGTTTTCTATATCCATTTATAGTGATTTTTTTCCTCTTAGGCCAAATATAAATAAATGTGTGGTTCCAGTTACCCTACCTACCCAACTAAAGAATGAGTGAATGAATGAATTTTATATAAAAAGGGAAGAGAAAGTATCATATAGCAATAAAATTTCAATTTCTTCTTTGTCATGTCTATGAAATTCATTGTTTCATGGCACTCAATGAATTAGTCCCAGTTGCTTCTTTATATCAAAATGATATATATTTTTAACAAAAGTTAAGCTACTTTAATCAGTATATTGAAACAATGCATTTTCAAAAAGAATACATTTAGCAAGAAGTTTTAACAATTAGTCAGTTAATGCGTTTGAAATGCGTAGTTTTCTTTTAAGATAATTTTTCTGTCAACTGTACCATTTGTGCATCTGTAGTCATGATCGTAAAATGCTGATTTTTATCGTATCTGGCCCGGTTCCGATCCGTAGTTTACACAAATATTTCAATGTCGGCCGAAGGAAAATTTACGAAAATAAATAATGTTTGACAAGAGATTGGGAATGCATATGAAGCTTTTAATGCATTAAAGGGATGAAACATTAACTAAAGCCAATTATGATCACTTTCTAAATAAGTATCAAACTTATTTAGCTCAAAATCGAAATGTTTTATATACGGTCTTGATTGACAAGTAGTACCGGAAGGGAAAGAAAGTAATTTTTTGAAAGTAGTGAAAACATACGACCAAACCTCTTTTCTAAAGAGATAAATCGTTTGTATCTTTGAATTTTCATTATGCAAACATAGATTTCGAATTGTTTTATGATTTTCTGATTACATTTTCTGCATGTCGAAATTTGCGATTGGACCACGTGGTCATGTCACAAGTGTCAGCTTGGGGTATTCGTATCCAAACAGTTATCACCCAAAGGGCAATTAACACCTATTTAATCACTCTAAATTGTCTCTAGTGTCCGACTTTAAGGGATTACCATTAAAGGTGATATAATTTTTATGATCACAAGCGGTAATTAGATGAAAGTTCAAAATTTCGGACATGGTTTTACGATAGAGACAAGAAAATAGCATCCTCAAAATAATTATAGCGTCGCGGAAATTGTTATAGCATCACGGGAAAAAATATAGCGACGCTAAAACGGCCTGGGAGAACACTGGCCGTGAAAGTTCAAAACTTCTTCGGACCAATTAAATTGCAAAGTTAAGTCTACATATGGCCGACGCACTGATAGCATATAGTGCAATTCATGCGGAGACCAAAGTGCTACGAAAACGTCACTCCATTTTGAGCAGTATACGCAAGTCGAACCACAAGCAAAAAAAAAAGTTTATCACCAAACAGTACATGTCTATAGGTATATTTTTTTCAGAAGATGTAAGTAACCGCGCGCTGGAGAAAACTGGCTGTCGAATTAAAGGACCGTCGGATAAGAGGATTGTTGAATTTTAGGACTGCCTCATTATAGGTCTGACCACAGAAATTTTTATGAGATGATAAAATTGAACATGGTTTTTCTGATATATCACATTCGAACCGGCAAGACAATTTATTTTTATTTATGTATGTGTTATAATAATCAATATTGTGATTACCAAATGATTATAATCGATATGTAACCTGGGATTAGTATTCGTATATATTATGTCCCGGGTGTAACATATCAAATACTAGTACCGTGTGTTATATTTTAAGGACATGACACCTGGCCGGCAATACACTTATAATTTTTAATGTCCATTCCTTATCTAATTACTTTATTATTTATTTCTTTAATTTTCCGAGGTCAAGTACGCTTCACATTCTTGTGTTTACGTTAATTATATGCGGTCTGGGAAATAGATGTATATCTTATTTACATTTTTTTCACGGTTGTAATGGCGGATCGCTACTACGATGACGCCTAGGAGTCGCGTCACAAACTAAGGAAGATAATTGGAAAAACCTGTCTATATCAGTAAAAAACATCAGAATGAATCAGAACAAAATTAAAATGTTGCTCAGGGTACTACTAGCTTTTGGTTATGAAGAAGCTTCTGTCCAAGTTTTATCTATTCAAGTTTTAACAAAGTTATTCAGAATTAATAAAATGCTCCAGGGCGCAGCTTGATACGACCGCAGAGGTCGAACCCTGACAGTTGTTTCAATATATTTTCTATATCCATTTATAGTGATTTTTTCCTCTTAGGCCAAATATAAATAAATGTGGTTCCAGTTACCCTACCTACCCAACTAAAGAATGAGTGAATGAATGAATTTTATATAAAAGGAAGAGAAAGTATCATATAGCAATAAAATTTCAATTTCTTCTTTGTCATGTCTATGAAATTCATTGTTTCATGGCACTCAATGAATTAGTCCCAGTTGCTTTTTATATCAAATGATATATATTTTTAACAAAAGTTAGCTACTTTAATCAGTATATTGAAACAATGCATTTTCAAAAGAATACATTTAGCAAGAAGTTTTAACAATTAGTCAGTTAATGCGTTTGAAATGCGTAGTTTTCTTTTAAGATAATTTTTCTGTCAACTGTACCATTTGTGCATCTGTAGTCATGATCGTAAAATGCTGATTTTATCGTATCTGGCCCGGTTCCGATCCGTAGTTTACACAAATATTTCAATGTCGGCCGAAGGAAAATTTACGAAAATAAATAATGTTTGACAAGAGATTGGGAATGCATATGAAGCTTTTAATGCATTAAAGGGATGAAACATTAACTAAAGCCAATTATGATCACTTTCTAAATAAGTATCAAACTTATTTAGCTCAAAATCGAAATGTTTTATATACGGTCTTGATTGACAAGTAGTACCGGAAGGGAAAGAAAGTAATTTTTTGAAAGTAGTGAAAACATACGACCAAACCTCTTTTCTAAAGAGATAAATCGTTTGTATCTTTGAATTTTCATTATGCAAACATAGATTTCGAATTGTTTTATGATTTTCTGATTACATTTTCTGCATGTCGAAATTTGCGATTGGACCACGTGGTCATGTCACAAGTGTCAGCTTGGGGTATTCGTATCCAAACAGTTATCACCCAAAGGGCAATTAACACTATTTAATCACTCTAAATTGTCTCTAGTGTCCGACTTTAAGGGATTACCATTAAAGGTGATATAATTTTATGATCGGCCGTGAAAGTTCAAAACTTCTTCGGACCAATTAAATTGCAAAGTTAAGTCTACATATGGCGGACGACTGATAGCATATAGTGCAATTCATGCGGAGACCAAAGTGCTCTGAAAAATTCACTCCATTTTGAGCAGTATCATAAGTCGAACCACAAGCAAAAAAAGTTTATCACCAAACAGTACATGTCTATAGGTATATTTTTTCAGAAGATGTAAGTAACATGCGCTGGAGAAAACTGGCTGTCGAATTAAAGGACCGTCGGATAAGAGGATTGTTGAATTTTAGGACTGCCTCATTATAGGTCTGACCACAGAAATTTTTATGAGATGATAAAATTGAACATGGTTTTCTGATATATCACATTCGAACCGGCAAGACAATTTATTTTTATTTATGTATGTGTTATAATAATCAATATTGTGATTACCAAATGATTATAATCGATATGTAACCTGGGATTAGTATTCGTATATATTATGTCCCGGTGTAACATATCAAATACTAGTACCGTGTGTTATATTTTAAGGACATGACACCTGGCCGGCAATACACTTATAATTTTAATGTCCATTCCTTATCTAATTACTTTATTATTTATTTCTTTAATTTTCCGAGGTCAAGTCGCTTCACATTCTTGTGTTTACGTTAATTATATGCGGTCTGGGAAATAGATGTATATCTTATTTACATTTTTTCACGGTTGTAATGGCGGATCGCTACTACGATGACGCCTAGGAGTCGCGTCACAAACTAAGGAAGATAATTGGAAAAACCTGTCTATATCAGTAAAAAACATCAGAATGAATCAGAACAAAATTAAAATGTTGCTCAGGGTACTACTAGCTTTTGGTTATGAAGAAGCTTCTGTCCAAGTTTTATCTATTCAAGTTTTAACAAAGTTATTCAGAATTAATAAAATGCTCCGCAGGGCGCAGCTTGATACGACCGCAGAGGTCGAACCCTGAACAGTTGGGGCAAGTATGGACACAACATTCAAGCTTGATACAGCTCTGAATTTGGATTGTGATTAAATATTTGACACAGCATAGGTTTCTGACACAGAATGAATGTGGTCTAAGAACTTAAAATTTTAAATTGGACATTCACCTATTATGGTCCAATATCCAAAATCTAAATACATGGTTAGATTCAGCATATCAAAGAACCCCAAGAGTTCAATTTTGATGAAATCAAACAAAGTTTAATTTTGGACCCTTTTGACCTCAATGTGGACAAAGTTGATAACGGGCCCAAAATCAAAAATCTAAATACATGGTTAGATTCAGCATATCAAAGAACCCCATATATTCAATTTTGTTGAAATCAAACAAAGTTTAATTTTGGACCCGATTTGGACCAACTTGAAAACTGGGCCTATAATTAAAAATCTAAATACATGTTTAGATTCAGCATATCAAAGAACCCTAAGAATTCAATTTTTGTTAAAATCAAACTAAGTTTTATTTTGGACCCTTTGGACCTTAATGTAGACCAATTTGAAAACGGGACCAAAAATTAAGAATCTAAAGACACGGTTAGATTCGGCATATCAAAAAACCCCAATAATTCAATTTTTGATGAAATCAAACAAAGTTTAATTTTGGACCCTTTTGACCTCAATGTGGACCAATTTAAAAACGGGGCCCAAAATCCAAAAACTTAATACACGGTTAGATTCAGCATATTAAAGAACCCCAAGAGTTCAAGAATAAAACCCCATTGAAATTGGTCAAGAAATAAGCAATTTATACAAAGTATCTTCTTTTGCACAATACTGTGCAATTGAATATTTCTTGCAATTGCGCAATACTGTGCAATTGAATATTTCTTGCTATTGCGCAATACTGTACAATTGACAATTTCTTGCTATTGCGCAATATTGTGCTATTGGATATTTCTTGCTATTGCGCTATACTGTGCAATTGAAGATTTCTTGCTATTGCGCAATACTGTGCAATTGAAAATTTCTCATATGAAGCTTTTAATGCATTAAAGGGATGAAACATTAACTAAAGCCAATTATGATCACTTTCTAAATAAGTATCAAACTTATTTAGCTCAAAATCGAAATGTTTTATATACGGTCTTGATTGACAAGTAGTACCGGAAGGGAAAGAAAGTAATTTTTTGAAAGTAGTGAAAACATACGACCAAACCTCTTTTCTAAAGAGATAAATCGTTTGTATCTTTGAATTTTCATTATGCAAACATAGATTTCGAATTGTTTTATGATTTTCTGATTACATTTTCTGCATGTCGAAATTTGCGATTGGACCACGTGGTCATGTCACAAGTGTCAGCTTGGGGTATTCGTATCCAAACAGTTATCACCCAAAGGGCAATTAACACCTATTTAATCACTCTAAATTGTCTCTAGTGTCCGACTTTAAGGGATTACCATTAAAGGTGATATAATTTTTATGATCACAAGCGGTAATTAGATGAAAGTTCAAAATTTCGGACATGGTTTTACGATAGAGACAAGAAAATAGCATCCTCAAAATAATTATAGCGTCGCGGAAATTGTTATAGCATCACGGGAAAAAATATAGCGACGCTAAAACGGCCTGGGAGAACACTGGCCGTGAAAGTTCAAAACTTCTTCGGACCAATTAAATTGCAAAGTTAAGTCTACATATGGCCGACGCACTGATAGCATATAGTGCAATTCATGGAGACCAAAGTGCTACGAAAAATTCACTCCATTTTGAGCAGTATACGCAAGTCGAACCACAAGCAAAAAAAAAGTTTATCACCAAACAGTACATGTCTATAGGTATATTTTTTCAGAAGATGTAAGTAACCGCGCGCTGGAGAAAACTGGCTGTCGAATTAAAGGACCGTCGGATAAGGGATTGTTGAATTTTAGGACTGCCTCATTATAGGTCTGACCACAGAAATTTTTATGAGATGATAAAATTGAACATGGTTTTTCTGATATATCACATTCGAACCGGCAAGACAATTTATTTTGCTATTGCACAATACTTATTATATAATAATTTACACATCCTGTTTGGTGTGTATCTCATGCCATATCATTATTATTTGCTTTTAAATATAAATCAGAAATAACCAACTTAACATGGAAAATTTTAAAGAAAAAAAGGAAAAAAAAAAAAATCTCCCCCAAATTTTTGAACCCCTTATGATTCATCACCCCAAACTCAATCCCAGCCTTCCTTCGAGGTATGGTACCTTGCAGTACAATTTCAGAGAGATTCATACATTTGACCACAAGTTATTGTCTGAAACTAAAAATGCTTATTTTGGCCCTTTTGGCCCCTTATTCCTAAACGTTTCAGGCAATTACCCCAAACTCAATTCCAGCTTTCCTTTGTGATATGGAACCTTGTAGTACAATTTCAGAAAGATCCATACACTTACACACAAGTTATTGTCATGAAACTAGAAAAATGCTTGTTTTTTGCCCCTTTTTTGGCCCCTAATTCCTAAAATTTTGAGGCAATTACCCCAAAATTAATCCCAGCATTCCCTTTGTGATATGGAACCTTGTGGTACAATGTCAGAGAGATCCATACACTAACACACAAGTTATGTCTGGAAGTTACAAAAATGCTTATTTTTGGGCCCTTTTTGGCATCTAATTCCTTAACTGTTGGTACCATAACCCCCAAAATCAATCCCAACCTTCCTTTTGTGATATTGAACCTTATGGTAAAATTTCATAGAGATCCATTCACTTAAACTAAAGTTAGAGTGCGAAAACCAATGCGTCTTCAGACGACGACGCCGACGACGCCAACGTCATACCAATATACAACCGCAAAATTTTTTTTGCAGTCGTATAAAAACCAATTGTTCAGAGAACAATTGAAGGTCTTTCCACATCAATTTTCCTGTTTACTCAAAGTTGAAATTGGCATCTAATCATCAACTTCTTCATACTGATGAGATAAACAAGTGGTTTCTATTTACTTTTGAGTGAAATAAGGGAGATAATGTGCTACTTCCGGTGAAGTAAATGTCACTTCCGGTCTCATATGATAGCTTCTTTCACACCGATTCCAAAAATATATAGTTTCTATATAATTTGCCTGTAAACCAGGAGATAATTGGTCACTTCCAGTTTATTGAAAGTCAGTTCTAGTCTTTAGTGATAAGTAAATGTATTAAAATTACAAAATAGATGGACTCTGAGTACTTTTCCATGAAAAAAGTGCAAAAATGGCTACTTCCGGTTTCTTAAGGTCACTTCCTGTTGTCATTTTCAAGGTCATATGTTACTCAACCTTTTGTAAAATGTCATATGGCTTTATAATGAACCAAGTTGAAGTAATAATCAATTAACCTTATAATTAGACATTTCAGGGGCAGTAACTCCTATAAGACGCCATTAGATTGTTTCAGACCAAATGTAACATATCTTCATTAAAATAAAGCAAACATTTTGCACTTGTTCTTTTATATATATCTTTAAAAGTGTTGGAGAAAATGCAGAATGGTTAAAGTGACGCCACCAAAATTCAAACTTGATCTGTGTTTTGTGGTATTAAGCATTGTGTATAAGTTTCATAACATTTGGTTGGGGCAAACTTAAACTACAGAATGGAAACTAAAAATTTTGCAATTTTTTTATTTAAAAAGGGGCATAACTTTAGAACGGTTAAAGTGACGCCACCAAAATTCAAACTTGGTCTGTGTTTTGTGGTAATAAGCATAGTGTATAAGTTTCATAACATTCGGTTGAGGCAAACTCAAATTAGAGAACGGAAACCAATATTGGGAAGTAAGGACGTACGTACAGACGGACAAGGGTAAAACTTAATGCCCCCTCCACTACGGCGGGGGCATAAAAAATTTCTTCAGATGATATTTCTTGATCATGAAACTTTCTGTCCAGATTTCATTAGATGAATGTTTGACTTAGTTGTTGATGTCTTAATAAATTCAACCACTGATAAAATGAAAATTATAGGGTTCTCGCATGTTCAATGACATATGACATATGAAATATATCAGTTCTAGATAAAAATTATTATAACCTATCCACAGACAAAATAGTAATACCCATCATGCATTGCTGAGGAATAGACCTCATCCCTTAAATCATAATTCCCGAGTAAATGCTATGACCATGATGACTCAAAGCTTGCCTGTAATTTTGTTTCCATGGTAAATTTACATCAAGAATGTAAGATAAAACAGCCAGGAGTTGACTAGTTAATGATAAACCTCCACTTATAGTGTGGCCTGGGTTTTGTAAACTGTTGTCTGGATTTCCACCATTTTCTCTACTGGTAGCAACTGGAAAAAAAAGATTAGATGGAACTAGGGAAAAAATATATATAAAAAGTTTAATACCCTGACCTAACTTATGGGTAGAGAAGGGGTACATCACTTTGATTGGTCTTCTTACTGCAATAAAAACTCATTTATAAAATGTTATCAACAGCTACAAATCTAGGTGAACCAATTGGGAAACCAATACTTGTAGTATGATATTTTATTAACATGAGGCACTTGACAAACCAATAAGAATTTTAAACTTGTTTTATACACTTTTTTTCATATTATTAATATAGTATCAACTTTTTTGTTTCAAGTAGTCTGATTTAACAAACAAAAAATGAGAATGACTCAGATAAAGTTCTTGAAAGAACAATAAAACTAGAAGCTCCAAGGAGCCTGAATCTCTCACCTGATCATCTTGCTGATCACTTTTAGGTGGACCAAGTTTTGTCTGTCCATTATCGTATTAAAAATAATAAGCAAAAATGAAGCAACCAACAATCAATCAAAAATGAAAAAAAAGGATTAAAATTGTGATTTATGAGCATAAGTCCAAGAATAAAAAGTAAAATGACAATTTCATTCCTATTAACTATTTTGCAGATCTTGTGTTGCTTATCTTTTTTGCTTTAAAAGTTAAATTCTATCAATAATAGTTTTAGAGATATTAGGTAAACAATAAAATCGGTAAAAAATAAAAATTTAAAGAGGCTTTAGCTGTCAAATTCATGTTCACAGATTCGACTCAAATTCTCATATTTGATTTATAACATACTAAAACGTCTATCCAAATTACAAAGAGTTCTAAAGAAACAATTAGCAATGCATGAACCCATAATAATCTAGCAGCATTTCCTGTGTATTTTAGACTAGAGGCCATCTAATTCACCATCTCCAAATAATTCAGATGGTCATATGAGCTTATGTAAACATATATAAAAATACACAGACAAGCACGTGCAATTGTATAATGACAATTTTTCTATGTCTAGGTCCGTTTGATTTCATGTCAGAGATGAAAAAAATATGTAATATGACCTAGACAAGGTTTTATTAGAAGAACCAGAAGAATAAAAAGAAGAAACACTACTAAAACATTATGTCTTACTTTGTCAAAGGGGAGACATAATAATCCCCCCTTCTCTATAATAAAGTCTCAAGGATACAGACACTAAGTATGGAACATACCCCATAAATTATAAGGTGAATAATCTCCACTACTGGGTAACGTTGGTACAATTATACGGTAATTGCCATCTTCCAGACTATTTGTATATGCCCATTTCCCACTAATGTATGTCATATGACTTGCATCTCTAATAGCACTCACTGTACTAACTGCCATGTTGGCTTCCAAAGCACTGAAATGAAAACAAAATATCAGTAGGATGAACTGAAATGGTACTGTGATTCATTATAAATAATCAACATTTCATATTTCAATTTTAAATGGAATTAGAGATTCCAAAAATGCACTCCGCCTGGAGCAGCTGGATATGACTGCAGAGGTTGTACTCTGAACAGTTGGGGCAAGTATGGACACAATATTCAAGCTTGATACAGCTCTGAATTTGGAAAGTGATTAAATATTTGACACATTATAGATTTCTCTGACACAGAATAAATGTGGTCAGATAACTTAAAAATTTGAAATGGGACATGTATTCTACTTAATGGTCCAATATCTAAAATCTACATATATGGTTAGATTCAGCATATAAAAAAAAAATTTTTTGCTTCGCTGAGGGCAGCTGGATACGACCGCAGAGGTCCAACTCTGAACTGTTGGGGCAAAAATGGACTCAATATTCGTGCTTGATACAGGTCTGAATTTGGATTGAAATTCAATATTTGACACATAATAGGTTTCTGACACAGAATAACTATAGTCAAAGAACTTAGAATTGGTTATATGATTTGAATTTATATTCAAATTTTTGCTTTTGTGCAATACACTATGCTGTTGCAAATTGACCCCCCTCCCCCCCCTCAAAAAAAAAAATTTACTCCCCTATTTTTTGCTTTTGTGCAATACACTATGCTGTTGCGAATTGACCTTCCCCCTTCTTTTTCAGACCCCCTTAAGAAAAAAAAAATATTTGATTTCTGAAATCTTGAAGAGAAAAAATTGTCCCCCCACCCCCAACCACCAATTTTTTTTTTAACCCCCCCTTTTCCAACAAAAAAATATTTCCCTCAAGATATGGTCACAATCTCAATTCAAATTTCCAATGGAGTTTGCAACCATAATAACCCATTAAAATACATCATAAAAGTCTTAAAATAGAAAATGACATACATAATCATGGCTAAAATTAATATACCTTAAACAGTATTTTAAAAATTATTAAAATAGTAACTTCTAAAAATAAATTGACAGCTAATCACCTCAAGACAATACAACATTTCTTTATACATAATTTTAAAGGAGTGTAAGGGAGATAATTCAATCACAACATTGTACTTAAGTAATTGTCCATTAACCAGGACACCCTTGTTTTCCCCTTATTCCTAAACAGTTTGAACCATAACCCCACAAAGCCAATCCTTACCATCCCTTTGTGGTATGGAAACTTGTGGTATAATTTCAGAGAGATCCATACACTGTTCCACAAGTTATTGTCATGAAACTAGAAAAATGCTTATTTGGGCCCCTTTTTGGCCCCTAATTCCTAAACTGTTAGGACCATAACCCCCAAAATCAATCCCAACATTCCTTTTGTGGTTATAAACCTGGTGTTTAAATTTCATAGATTTCTATTTACATTTACTAAAGTTATTGTCCGGAAACTAAATGTCTTTGGAAGACGACGTGATACCAATATACGACCGCAAAGTTTTTTGAGGTCGTATAAAAACCTCAAACAATTCAAGACTTTAAATCAATTCTCATTGAAATTGGTTAAAAGATTTGTATTTATTTTCAATTGAAGATTTCTTGCTGTTGTGCAATACTTTGCTGTTGCGCAATACTTAGTAAATCTGTAAAACTAAATATAATAATTTACACACCCTGTTTGGTGTGTATCTCCTGCCATATCAGTATTTGTTGTTTCTTTATATAGATCAGAAATAATTTATGTTAGAACCAGCTTAGCCAGTATTAGAAAAGTCTTGTTTTAGGCCTCTATTTGGCCGCTTGTTTCTTAACGATTAAAGCCAAAACCCATAAAATTGACCCCAACCTTCTGTGTGTGGTATGGAACCTTGTGGTACAATTTCATAGAAATCCATGGACCAATACTTAACTATTTTTCCGGAAACTAGAAAAACCTTGTTCCTCCCCCCATCCTGAACGGTTTTAACCATAACCCCCAAAGTCAAACCCAACCTTCCCTTTGTGGTATGGAACCTTGTGTTTCAATTTCATAGAGATCCATAGACTAATACTTAAGTAATTGTCCATTAACCAGAAAAACCTTGTTTTCCCCTCTTTTTTTGCCCCTAATTCCTGAACGGTTTGAGCCATAACCCCTAAAGTCAATCCCAACCTTCCCTTTGTGGTATGGAACCTTGTGGTACAATTTCATAGAGATCCATACACTTATACGCAAGTTATTGTCTGGAAACTAGAAAAATGCCTTTTTTGGGCCCCTTTTTAACCCCTAATTCATAAACAGTTGGAACCATAACCCTAAAATCAATCCCAACCTTCTTTTTGTGATATTGAACCTTGTGGTTAAATTTCATAGAGATCCATTCACTTATACTAAAGTTATTGTCCGGAAACAAATGTATTCGGACGACGAAGACATGATAGCAATATACGACCTCAAATTTTTTGCGGTTGTATAAAAAGTCATCAAAGGTACATGAGCTGCGTCGGATAGAAATCGACCTAATGCAAATGAATATCAATACATCAAAAAATCTCTATGGAAAGTCTATTACTGTTTGAAAATTGAACTGTTATAAGAAAATCTACAAAACAGACAAAATTCATCTTTTATTTTCGTATTTGAATGTTCCAAAATCAATCAAAGTCTTATACATGTACATGTATATGTGCACTTGCATAAGGTGGATTTCTATCCAACACAGCTCACATGATAAATGCATAGACTTTTTCAAGTATCACTCCAAACATTGGCTTGTCAGGGGACCCTCCCCCTTTTTTTTCCTTCAAAATCATGGATCCACACCTGTTGGAGTTTCATAATCATCTCCTCCTGCAGCCATATATTCAAAGGACTAGAAATCTGTGAAAAAGAGTTTGTCAAGAATGAATTCTCTTGGCCAGTCATCACTATATTCTCATGTGGTCTGGATGTTTTATTCTATATTTAACAACCATCAACAAAGACTTTTAGATTGAAATGTAGGAGTGACATTTTATCTTTTAGATTCTGTTGTTTGGCGGTTTCAAGTAATAGTGTTTTACCATTTATTTTTGGTTGAATGTACCTTTGACTAGTTCTTCAATTTTATATTTCATTCCTGTAATAACTTTGCATCATTTGTTTTGTTACATCTAATTTATTCTGTTTTTTCTTGTTTTGTTACATTTAATTTATCAGTGAATTTTTATTCATTACTTATGAAGACTTAATTCCATTCTTCACTTCTATGTGCTTCAGTCAGGAATCACAGATTTACAGGTGACAATGTGTGCATAGAAATAGCTTATTGACCTTATTGACTCAAATGATTTCCTCATTTGGAATTTATGTTGTTGACATTGTTTTGAATCTATATTTGACATTTAATTTGAACTGATAAATTCCTATCTAACTTCAGTAAACATGTACTATGTTTGTATTTACCTTGGTGGGATAACTTCTTCAACAGAAAAATATATTTCTGTAAAACACCTATATGAAACAGTCGAATGTCTGCCAATGTATCTATTTGGAACTTAATATTCTCATTCTTATCACTAATTTCCTGATATTTTTGTTTTATAAATTTCTGAATAAGAATTTTCTTTTCTTTATGGGTTTTTGATTTGACACTTTTATTTGCATTGATTCTTCTCATATTTTCTAACTGCTGTCTATCTGAAAATGAAGAAAACAAGTTATTGTATAAATTAGGAATTAGAAAAAAATGTAATTTTGAAGATGTTCATATTGAAAGCGGTTTTTGGTGATTTTTTGTGTACATATTTGATCATAACCCTATATAACCCTACATATACTTGAAATCGTAATATTTTTTTTTGTACCAGTTACAAGACACTTTGTAGAAATCAACATTGTTTTGATCTATAGTCCAAAACACAACAATGAAGTTAGTTGCCTTTGATGTTGGTATAACAGTATCATAAAACTATGACAATGTCAATTGTCATTTTCCAAGCACTTCAAACATTTGATGGAATACTAGTGACAGTTTGACATGCCTTCATGAACTGTTGTATTATCACAGTATATGGAATCAACAGAAAATGTTTTTACAAGCCTGACTTTACATATTACCATTAGAACAAATCTAAAAATAATGTTTTTTTTATATTTTTCTTTCCATGCAATTTTCAATCTTTTGAATGTCTTGGATGGTATGCAGTTATGAGATTGTTCAAAAGTAAAAATATCGTCAATTATTTTTAGTATAAAATTCTAAATTTTATTTCACTTCTTAAAATTTTCCAAATCCATAAAACAAATATACAATTCCCTGTTAAAATGCTTAGTGTTTATCTAAAATTTGGATAAGTTACAATTTCAATTGTTATTAAAAAGTTACACTGCTATATCTACGTTGAGATTTTTCAAATGTATGATTATTTTGTCAGATTAGTACAAATACTAATGCTTAATGTATCTTACCTTTAACCATCTTTTCTTTGGCAGTTTGTAAAGCAATTTTTAGCAAGTCTATCTTTCTATGACATTCATTTATTTCTTGAAGCTGTGGGAAAATCAAAATATGAAAGTGATAGCAGCAATAATAGCATTTAACATGCTCCAGTACCATGAGTGCAACCAAGCAATGCAAATGTAAAAACTATAGGACCATCTAAATTAATAGGATGCTCTTACATAGAACATATTACTCAAACATAGTTTATGAATGTCAGTGTTACATGGTGTTGTAAGTTTTGGTATTCTTTCTGTTTTGTGTTAAAAATTTTAGACTTCTTCGTGTTTGATGTTAAATTTTTTTGACTTCTTCCTCTTTGGCATTTACCAGTATGTTTTAGCATTTATTCTGTGAGGTATTAATTCTTTTGGTATTTTCTATTCTTGCTCTATGGCATTTACCGAGAGGTTTTAGCATAACTTTAGAATAATAAGGTGTTTATGTTTTAGCATTATTGCTCTTCAGTATTAATGTTTTAGCATTATTGCTCTTCAGTATTTATTTTTAGTATTATTGCTCTTCAGTATTTATGTTTTAGCATTATTGCTCTTCAGTATTTATGTTTTAGCATTATTGCTCTTCAGTATTTATTCTTTAGTATTATTAAATCGACCTAATGCAAATGAATATCAATACATCAAAAATCTCTATGGAAAGTCTATTACTGTTTGAAAATTGAACTGTTATAATAAAATCTACAAAACAGACAAAATTCATCTTTTATTTTTGTATTTGAATGTTCCAAAATCAATCAAAGTCTTATACATGTACATGTATATGTGCACTTGCATAAGGTGGATTTCTATCCAACACAGCTCACAGGATAAATGCATAGACTTTTTCAAGTATCACTCCAAACATTGGCTTGTCAGGGACCCTCCTTTTTTTTCCTTCAAAATCATGGATCCACACCTGTTGGAGTTTCATAATCATCTCCTCCTGCAGCCATATATTCAAAGGACTAGAAATCTGTGAAAAAGAGTTTGTCAAGAATGAATTCTCTTGGCCAGTCATCACTATATTCTCATGTGGTCTGGATGTTTTTATTCTATATTTAACAACCATCAACAAAGACTTTTTAGATTGAAATGTAGGAGTGACATTTTTATCTTTTAGATTCTATTGTTTGGCGGTTTCAAGTTTTAGTGTTTTTACCATTTATTTTTGGTTGAATGTACCTTTGACTAGTTCTTCAATTTTTATATTTCATTCCTGTAATAACTTTGCATCATTTGTTTTGTTACATCTAATTTATTCTGTTTTTTTCTTGTTTTGTTACATTTAATTTATCAGTGAATTTTTTATTCATTACTTATGAAGACTTAATTCCATTCTTCACTTCTATGTGCTTCCAGTCAGGAATCACAGATTTACAGGTGACAATGTGTGCATAGAAATAGCTTATTGACCTTATTGACTCAAATGATTTCCTCATTTGGAATTTATGTTGTTGACATTGTTTTTGAATCTATATTTGACATTTAATTTGAACTGATAAATTCCTATCTAACTTCAGTAAACATGTACTATGTTTGTATTTACCTTGGTGGGATAACTTCTTCAACAGAAAAAATATATTTCTGTAAAACACCTATATGAAACAGTCGAATGTCTGCCAATGTATCTATTTGGAACTTAATATTCTCATTCTTATCACTAATTTCCTGATATTTTTGTTTTATAAATTTCTGAATAAGAATTTTCTTTTCTTTATGGGTTTTTGATTTGACACTTTTATTTGCATTGATTCTTCTCATATTTTCTAACTGCTGTCTATCTGAAAATGAAGAAAACAAGTTATTGTATAAATTAGGAATTAGAAAAAAATGTAATTTTGAAGATGTTCATATTGAAAGCGGTTTTTGGTGATTTTTTGTGTACATATTTGATCATAACCCTATATAACCCTACATATACTTGAAATCGTAATATATTTTTTTTGTACCAGTTACAAGACACTTTGTAGAAATCAACATTGTTTTTGATCTATAGTCCAAAAACACAACAATGAAGTTAGTTGCCTTTGATGTTGGTATAACAGTATCATAAAACTATGACAATGTCAATTGTCATTTTTCCAAGCACTTCAAACATTTGATGGAATACTAGTGACAGTTTGACATGCCTTCATGAACTGTTGTATTATCACAGTATATGGAATCAACAGAAAATGTTTTTACAAGCCTGACTTTACATATTACCATTAGAACAAATCTAAAAATAATGTTTTTTTTATATTTTTCTTTCCATGCAATTTTCAATCTTTTGAATGTCTTGGATGGTATGCAGTTATGAGATTGTTCAAAAAGTAAAAATATCGTCAATTATTTTTTAGCATAAAATTCTAAATTTTTATTTCACTTCTTAAAATTTTCCAAATCCATAAAAACAAATATACAATTCCCTGTTAAAATGCTTAGTGTTTATCTAAAATTTGGATAAGTTACAATTTCAATTGTTATTAAAAAGTTACACTGCTATATCTACGTTGAGATTTTTCAAATGTATGATTATTTTGTCAGATTAGTACAAATACTAATGCTTAATGTATCTTACCTTTAACCATCTTTTCTTTGGCAGTTTGTAAAGCAATTTTTAGCAAGTCTATCTTTCTATGACATTCATTTATTTCTTGAAGCTGTGGGAAAATCAAAATATGAAAGTGATAGCAGCAATAATAGCATTTAACATGCTCCAGTACCATGAGTGCAACCAAGCAATGCAAATGTAAAAACTATAGGACCATCTAAATTAATAGGATGCTCTTACATAGAACATATTACTCAAACATAGTTTATGAATGTCAGTGTTACATGGTGTTGTAAGTTTTGGTATTCTTTCTGTTTTGTGTTAAAATTTTAGACTTCTTTGTGTTTGATGTTAAATTTTTGACTTCTTCCTCTTTGGCATTTACCAGTATGTTTTAGCATTTATTCTGTGAGGTATTAATTCTTTTGGTATTTTCTATTCTTGCTCTATGGCATTTACCGAGAGGTTTTAGCATAACTTTAGAATAATAAGGTGTTTATGTTTTAGCATTATTGCTCTTCAGTATTAATGTTTTAGCATTATTGCTCTTCAGTATTTATTTTTTAGTATTATTGCTCTTCAGTATTTATGTTTTAGCATTATTGCTCTTCAGTATTTATGTTTTAGCATTATTGCTCTTCAGTATTTATTCTTTAGTATTATTGCTCTTCAGTATTTATGTTTTAGCATTATTGCTCTTCAGTATTTATGTTTTAGTATTATTGCTCTTCAGTATTTATGTTTTAGCATTATTGCTCTTCAGTATTAATGTTTTAGCATTATTACTCTTCAGTATTTATGTTTTAGTATTATTGCTCTCAGGTGTTTGTTTTAAAGCATTATTTTTCTTAGGTGCTTATGTTTTAGCATTATTTCTCATAGGTGTGTATGTTTAATCATTATTGTTCTTAGGTGTTTATGTTTAATCTTTATTGTTCTCAGGTGTTTATGCTTTCACAGTAATGCTCTTCAATAGTTTTGTTTTATCAATTATTGGTGTAAGGTGTTTCTGTTTTCGCAGTAATGCTCTTCAATATTTTTGTTTTATCAATTATTGGTGTAAGGTGTTTCTGTTTTCGCAGTAATGCTCTTCAATATTTTTGTTTTATCAATTATTGGTGTAAGGTGTTTCTGTTTTCGCAGTAATGCTCTACAATATTTTTGTTTTATCAATTATTGGTGTACGGTATTTCTGTTTTCGCAGTAATGCTCTTCAATATTTTTGTTATATCAAGTATTAGTGTAAGGTGTTTCTGTTTTCGCAGTAATGCTCTTCAATATTTATGTTTTATCAATTATTGGTGTAAGGTGTTTCTGTTTTATCATTCTAGCTCTATAGTTTACATCCTCTCTCTTTGGTCTCTGGTTGGAAAGTTGTCCCATTGGCAATCATACCAAATCTTTTTTCAATGGTTTTTATTTCTGCTTTAATGATTGTTGATGCTCAAATTCAGTGGCAAATATTTCAACCCTATTCAGGACTTGAACAAATTAACAATTAATACAATAGAAACATTGTAGGTCCAGTAAGGAAGATCAACCGGGATAAAGGGCTGGAAATTTGGACAGTCACTGCAAAATGATTGAATGTTGGATATGGGCAAAATTGACCTGCAACAGGCCACATATGGGCCCACAGTTCTGGCAAAGTTTTTTTAACATGCAGAGAGCATAGCACTCACTTTACAGGGCTTTACATTTAATGTCCAAATTTTGACTGGATGCGGCTGCATATTTATACATCCCACACAGCCAATCAGACTACCCACATTACTGAGGATTTTACTGCCGGACGGGAGAAGTTTAGGAATTACCATATTTCTATACCCCAGTTAACCCTTGTGATCTATTCTTGTTTAATGCCATCTAATGCTTTCAAGTATACTTGCTCAATGGCATTATTTGCTTTGGTAGTTTTTGCTCTTTGATTTTATAAAGGTACCAGGTAAATTAGTTAATATAATTTATATCAAGAATTATCCAGCACTGTACTGAGATTGACTGCAGCTGTATCATAATATTCAATTCTTCATCCTTGAATTTTAGTCTGTGGTGAACCCTTAGAAAAGTGTTTGTTGTGAAGGCAAAAGCATATTTAAACAGTTAAAACAAAGATGAAATTATATAGTTTGTACATGTAATAACAATTTGAACTTCAAAATTAATGACTGATAAAACCAAAATAGTTTCACATATAATTTGTATGCTAGTTACATGTATCTCTTTAGCTAAATCCCTATTTTTGTCTTTGTATAGAAAAATTAAAAGTATATGTAAAACAAATTACCGTTAAAAGTAAAAAAAAAAAAAACAAACAAGAAACAAAGAATAAACTTTAGACAGAAGAATAATTTACAAACAATAAAAATGATGTAATTTTATTTATCTTTCAAGAGTACATTTCACTGGTAAATAAAATGCTCCAGGGCGCAGCTTGATACGACCGCAGAGGTCGAACCCTGAACAGTTGGGGCAAGTATGGACACAACATTCAAGCTTGATACAGCTCTGAATTTGGATTGTGATTGACTATTTGACACAGCATAGGTTTCTGACACAGAATGAATGTGGTCTAAGAACTTAAAAATTTTAAATTGGACATTCACCTATTATGGTCCAATATCCAAAATCTAAATACATGGTTAGATTCAGCATATCAAAGAACCCTAAGAGTTCAATTTTGATGAAATCAAACAAAGTTTAATTTTGGACCCTTTTGACCTCAATGTGGACAAAGTTGATAACGGGCCCAAAATCAAAAATCTAAATACATGGTTAGATTCAGCATATCAAAGAACCCCATATATTCAATTTTTGTTGAAATCAAACAAAGTTTAATTTTGGACCCTTTTGACCTCAATGTGGACAAAGTTGATAATGGGGCCCAAAATAAAAATCTAAATACATGGTTAGATTCAGCATATCAAAGAACCCCATATATTCAATTTTTGTTGAAATCAAACAAAGTTTAATTTTGGACCCGATTTGGACCAACTTGAAAACTGGGCCCATAATCAAAATTTAAAGACATGTTTAGATTCAGCATATCAAAGAACCCTAAGAATTCAATTTCTGTTAAAATCAAATTAAGTTTAATTTTGGACCCTTTGGACCTTAATGTAGACCAATTTGAAAACGGACCAAAAATTAAGAATCTAAATACATGGTTAGATTCAGCATATCAAAGAACCCCATATATTAAATTTTGTTGTAATCAAACAAAGTTTAATTTTGGACCTAATTTGGACCAACTTGAAAACTGGGCCCATAATCAAAAATCTAAATACATGATTAGATTCAGCATATCAAAGAACCCTAAGAATTCAATTTTTGTTAAAATCAAACTAAGTTTAATTTTGGACCCTTTGGACCTTAATGTATACCAATTTGAAAACGGGACCAAAAATTAAGAATCTAAATACACGGTTAGATTCAGCATATCAAAGAACCCCATATATTCAATTTTGTTGAAATCAAACAAAGTTTAATTTTGGACCTTTTGACCTCAATGTGGATAAAGTTGATAATGGGGCCCAAAAATCAAAAATCTAAATACATGGTTAGATTCAGCATATCAAAGAACCCAATATATTCAATTTTTGTTGAAATCAAACAAAGTTTAATTTTGGACCCGATTTGGACCAACTTGAAAACTGGGCCCATAATCAAAATTGAAAGACATGTTTAGATTCAGCATATCAAAGAACCCTCAGAATTCAATTTTGTTAAAATCAAACTAAGTTTAATTTTGGACCCTTTGGACCTTAATGTAGACCAATTTGAAAACGGGACCAAAAATTAAGAATCTAAATACACGGTTAGATTCGGCATATCAAAGAACCCCAATAATTCAATTTTGATGAAATTAAACAAAGTTTAATTTTGGACCCTTTGGACCTCAATGTGGACCAATTTAAAACGGGCCCAAAATCCAAAAACTTAATACACGGTTAGATTCAGCATATTAAAGAACCCCAAGAATTCAAGAATAAAACCCCATTGAAATTGGTCAAGAAATAAGCAATTTATACAAAGAATCTTCTTTGCACAATACTGTGCAATTAAATATTTCTTGCAATTGCGCAATACTGTGCAATTGAATATTTCTTGCTTTTGTGCAATACTGTACAATTGACAATTTCTTCCTATTGTGCAATATTGTGCTATTGGATATTTCTTGCTATTGCGCAATACTGTGCAATTGAAGATTTCTTGCTATTGCGCAATACTGTGCAATTGAAAATTTCTTGCTATTGCACAATACTTATTATATAATAATTTACATATCCTGTTTGGTGTGTATCTCCTGCCATATCATTATTATTTGCTTTTAAATATAAATCAGAAATAACCAACTTAAAATGGAAAATTTTAAAGAAAAAAAAAAGGAAAAAAGGAAGAAAAAGGGGAAAAACCCCCAATTTTTGAACCCCTTATGATTCATCACCCCAAACTCAATCCCAGCCTTCAATGAGGTATGGTACCTTGCAGTACAATTTCAGAGATCCATACACTTAAACACAAGTTATTGTCTGGAAACTAGAAAATGCTTATTTTTGACCCCTTTTGGCCCCTAATTCCTAAACGTTTAGGGCAATTACCCCAAACTCAATTCCAGCTTTCCTTTGTGATATGGAACCTTGTAGTACAATTTCAGAAAGATCCATACACTTACACACAAGTTATTGTCCTGAAACTAGAAAATGCTTATTTTTGCCCCTTTTGGCCCCTAATTCCTAAAATTTTGAGGCAATTACCCCAAAATCAATCCCAGCATTCCTTTGTGATATGGAACCTTGTGGTACAATGTCAGAGATCCATACACTTACACACAAGTTATTGTCTGGAAGTTACAAAATGCTTATTTTGGCCCTTTTGGCCCCTAATTCCTTAACTGTTGGTACCATAACCCCAAAATCAATCCCAACCTTCCTTTTGTGGTATTGAACCTTATGGTAAAATTTCCTAGAGATCCATTTACTTAAACTAAAGTTAGAGTGCGAAAACCAATGTGTCTTCGGACGACGACGACGACGACGACGACAACGCCGTTATATTAATATCGACCACAAAATTTTTGCGGTCGTAAAAACTGTTCTACCGAATAAAATTGGCTAATACATGGTATTCTAATAACAGAAAATAACTACACAGGAATGGACATTATGTTCATTATAAAATATTACTTACCCTTATATCTGTTTGAAGCAAAGGTTCTACTTTTTCCTGACATCTAAAACAAGAATCCACATATAAAGACACAATCATATTGTTAAGAGTAAAGTTGAAAATGCCAACAGATGCTCGCTTACTGAACATTTATTGATAAAATAAAAATAAATGCCATACTTATATGGTCTGTCTTGCATACATATATTTAGTAAAATTTTCCAGGCAAAAGTTACTATTTTTAGTAACAGTTACCTTGAACTTTGACCCCAAGATCAATAGGTCTCTTCTAAACTGCTCTTCTTCATCTTAACAAAAAAGGGTCGTGAATAATACCCAGCTGTCAATAACTAAACAGCTCTAAATAGAACAAAGAAAGATTGTTAACATGGTTTAAGCTATCATCAGTGGTATTGGTGAATGTAAACACTTACTTTTCAAGGGTTTTATCTCTCTCTATCTTCGAAAAATCAAGTTTATGTAGTAATTCAGTGTATCTGAAAAAATAAATTACATAATAATAAATATGAGATGAGGTATTATTTAAAATCAAAGCCAAATTGAAAATAAAAATTTATCAAGTTTATGTCAGTGAATAAACATAATTCCAGTGGAGCCTTCAAAGCTAAAAGGCCATTTGTTTCATTTTGCAAGCAAGCATACTCATAAATAGCTGCCTAATTGTAACTTTTATGGTTCGTATGATGTTTTCAGATTTGTGCATAACTACGGTCTGCAACTTTTCAAAAAAATATCACAAGGACAATATTAAGAGGTACAGTTCCACAACAAACTTATAAGTTATGGATGTCAAAATAAAAAGTACTGTCCATTCAAAGTTTTCTCTGAAATTGTAGCACTTGCCATCTATGGCATTTCCTTAGCATTACCTGAAATTGTGATACAAATTTTGTAGCAGGGATGACACTTAATAATAATCCATGAAGGCTGTAACATTGTAGTCAAAGATCACAATTTGTATGTCAATGTCAGAATGTCCTATAAAATTAAAAAAAAGATCAGGGTCTGTATTCTCTTCCAAATAAAAGAATAGAGTTCCAATGTCCCCTTGCGTTGCACATATTATCTATCCAAGGGCAATAACTAAAAAAACACTTTTTTTTGTTCTTTAAAACAATTTATAAATATCTTAGAGAAATGAAGGCTTCAGAGCAAATGCATTGTGATTTCCTTTACAATCAATTTTTTCACGGGGCATAACTCGTTAAAAATATTTGATCAGCACTTAAATATCGAAACTGTCAAAGACATTGTTGATATAAACCTATGATATAAGTTTCATAAAATTCTGGCAAGAATTGTACTCATGAGAGCGCTAACAATTCAATTTTCCATATAAACAATATTTCCAAGGGACATAACTCTTTTAAAAATAATTGATCGGCACCAATTTTCCAATTTGTCATGTGCAACAGTAGCTAAAGTGGAATACCAGCAAGTTCTTACTTTATCTACAGCCAATATGTTTAGAACCTCTTTGGTAAAAGGTGGAATAATAGCAAATTTTTACTTTATCCACAGCTAAAATGTTTAGAACCCCTTAGGTAAAAGGTATGAATAAATGGAGATCTGGGATATACATGTGTTTGTCACAGAGACACCAACTCAACAACCCAATACAACAAGAAAATACATATGAAAAGTATTATTTGACATTTTTTTCTTTATATCAGTGTATAACTTAATATTTCAAACAAGGAAAAAACTTTTTGTTGAATACAAAAACACTAAATGACTGCAATATAACATGACCACTCAGCTAGTTGTGATTCTAAGGTACATTTGTACCCGATGCTTAATATGGCATCTCAGAAATAAACATAACAGGATTTCATCTTTTTTTTTTTTAATATTTGCTAAATATTGCCATAAATCTGTTAAAATTCATTTCATTTTCACCAACTGAAGTACATGTGTATCACTCAGTTTTTTAAATTCTTAATATAATTGAAAATACATTTTATCCCTTTTTGTGCACCATTAGTAGAAATTTACAGTCAGAACATCAGATGTTCCAATAAAATGTTAACAGTCTCTCAACATGCAAAATAAAAGCTTCATGAAATTAAGGGTCAAGAGTAGCAGAATTCCAAAGAGTAGTAAGAAAATCAATATACTGATGATTTCAAAATCTTTCAATTTAAGTTTTCTAAATTTTTTTCTTTTTTCTCCTGGTTTTTTTCCTAAAACATCATAAAGAGGAAGCTTCTTTTTGATTACATCATAAAGGAGCATACAATTTTTCAGCATGTAGTATGAGGTGGGTGTTACATTGTTAAGAATTGCGCTAACGTTAAATGTACCCTTTTGCGGTGCGGCCGCTATCTTTGTGACATCGCGTTATTGTGATGTACGATTATGTATATTGAATAGAAAGTTGTAAAGGCAGACGTATTTATATCTATAACGCCTTAGTCAAGCTTACGATCACGATTAACAATACACAACGCAACCCATTAATCTACGTTGGAGCCGCGACTTCAAACAGAGAGAATGAACAGTGAAGTTTTTTAAAAAAAATATTGAGAGACTTTAACTATGATTTTATTTCATTTTGTGACGCAATTGATCAAAAACATTTAATTATAAACTTAAGTATTTTCATATTGTATTTCACATTTGAGTTAAATATCATTTTCAGCGGCCCCAGAATGTTAAGAATTATGCTAACGTTAAACTACCCTTTTGCGGTACGGCCACTATCTTTGTGACATCGCGTTATTGTGATGTACGATTATGTATATTGAATAGAAAGTTGTAATGGCAGACATATTTATATCTATAATGCCTCAGTCAAGCTTACAATCACAATTAACAACAACACAACTCATTAATCTACATACATGTACATGTGAAAGAGGTCCAATATTATGTTTGTTTACATAAAAACAAAAATTTAATGCTGATTCAACATACCATTTTAAAAGATACATGTAGGAAAAAAATCAGAATGAGTTTCAGGGAAAACTAATAATCATTTCCTTAGTAAATAAGAATCAGGTTTTATGAATTCAATTTTGGAAAAAAGACCGTTTTACATGACTAGCTAACAGACTTCATCCACTTTAACATGTAACACCTACAGCTGCCTAATACCAAATGGAGGGTCTAAAAACCAGTGAAACTAAAACTTCACCTATTCACTAGTTTTTATATGGGGACAAAGTCCCTAATTACAGTAAGAAAATCAATAATAATAAAAAAAATTTGTAAGGGTTCCGCGGAACCCAGTGTCTCGCCTACTTTTGCTGTTAATCGCAGGCTCAACAAAAATGAGGAAAAAAATTAATAAAAATATTCCTCTCTATACTATCTTTTGATTGTAAGTAGCTTCTGTCCAAGTTTGGTAAAAATCCAGGATAGTTTATGAATCTAATAAATGTTTTAAAAACTTAAACTGCAGACTGTATGTAATGTTAACTGGAAGAAAAACTAAGTCCATTTATAGGTAAAATACTGAAAAAATGGAACAAAATTTTAACAAAATTTCCTTCTAGATACTAGCTTTTAATCATAAACAAGCTTCTGTCCAAGTTTGGTACAAATCCAGGATAGTTTAAGAAAGTTGTGAAAATCTTAAAACTTTAACCACAGAGTGAATGTAATGTTAACTGGCAGAAAAACTAAGTCCATTTATAAGTAAAATACGGAAAAATGGATTTTTTTTACAAAATTTACTTCTGGATACTATCTTATGATCATAAACTAGCTTCTTTCCAAGTTTGGTAGAAATTCAGGATAGTTTAAGAAAGTTATTAAAATTTCAAAAACTTTAACCACAGAGTGAATGTAATGTTTCCTGGCAGAAAAACTAAGTCCATTTATAAGTAAAATACGGCAAAAATGGAATATTTTTTTTACAAAATTTACTTTTGAATATTATCTTATGATCATAAACAAGCTTCTGTCCAAGTTTGGTAGAAATCCAGGATAGTTTAAGAAAGTTATTAAAATTTCAAAAACTTTAACCACAGAGTGAATATTTGTGGACGCCGCCGACGACGACAACAACGACGACGACGACGCTGACGACGGAATGTAGGATCGCTATGTCTCGCTTTTTCGACAAAAGTCGACGGCTCGACAAAAATCAATCTACTAATGAACTCAAAATCGTTAACTTTTTTTTTAACTTTTTCAGTTTCCTGCATATGCGTAGAAATCTCTTTCTTTCTTACGGTCTCATTTGTCACAGGACTTTGAGTAAAATAAAGGAAGGAGCATCATATTGTTTTCCAAATATTTGTTGTTTTTGATAACGGAAAAAAATGCCAGTTAACAAAAAACGTTACATAAATAATGATAGAGTTTCTTTGTTTACATTGAAAATGACGTCACAACTAAAATCTGTAACAACAGGGGGTAACACTAAAGACGGAATGATGCGTCATTATCTGAATAACACCTGGAATGACCGAATGACACCTGAAATTTTAATTTTAGCACATATTGGTGACTTTTAAACATTGAATAATAAATAATATTAAATTGGAAGTTTATGATATAACATAATTTTGTTTATAAAAGCAGGTAAGTTTATAGGGATGTCATTATAATTTATTGGGTATATCCAACACAGCATCCAAGGAAGGGTTTCACTAATGACAGGACGATTGACCAGGTAGTGTTTATACTTGGAGACCCTATACTAAAGTATATTTTATGAAAATCTTAAAAAAAAAAAAAAATTAATATTAAACGATTTGAATAAATTGTACTGATCAGCAAAAAAAGTGCTATCTCTTTTGATTTAAATATTTTTCATGAAATTATAAAATCAAAACTTTTTAGTAAAAAAATGTTTTTCTATAAAAAAAAGTTGACCAGACAGATTTTACCAGCGCAAATTACGATACGAATAATATTGACCTGATCGACAGAGAGTGTTAATATATTTTCCTAAAATTTAGAAACCTTTGAGATAAAACTTATATATTATTTAACATATTTTTGAGCACAAAATGTTGACCTGAGTGAGTTCACCGACACATTAAAAGTACCAAAAAAATGGTTTATCTAATTCTGACACTTGTGTAATCACCAATCAAGCCAATTAACATGTCATTTAAGTTTTCACACCTGAGACATCAAATACATTCAATTGAATTACATACCTTATATAATCAGGTGGCAATTAGAATCGAATCAATGAAGAATTTTGCAAATATTCGGATTATTCTGAAATTTATTGATACAATTAGAACAAACTTAATATTATAAAGTTGAAGATTACGGATTTACTTTTAACTCACCTTGTAATTATAATAACAATAATAATGTGAGGGAGATGAAACGTGTATTACCTGATTACAGGGAAAACATATCAAATGGCTCAGTTTGTGGTGAACATCAAGGTGTGTTAAATGCTAGAAATTTAAAACAAGTTGAGAACCCTGTAGCACAACACACGTACGAATCATCCATTCAGCTGCTTTGTTTTTTTTTATAATACAATCAAGTATTAGCTAGTTTTTTTATTAAAATTAAATATGTGAAAGTTCTTAATTACATTTCATTCATTAGTGACTAAATCACTAAGATAACTAATAGGTGATTGGAGTAATTGCAGTGCTTTGATGTAGTTATTTTCTTTTTAAAACTTCGCCAAAATGCGATTATTAGACAATACGCAATATACAGTACATTAATTAATACTTTATTTTCATAGCATTTCTCTTTTGAATGTATGCGATCATTCTTTTTACCTCCCATTTTGATTTCCTTGGTCGCCATGTTGGATGTACATTTTTGTATCCACTAAATTTATAATGACATCTCTATGAACTTACCTGATTCTATAAATCATTTTTATGTTATATTATAAACTTTTAATGAAAAATATTATTTATCAATCAATGTTGAAAAGTCAACAATATCAGCCAAAATTAAAATTTCAGGTGTCATTCAGTCATTCCAAAATTTATTCGGATAATGACGCGTCATTCAGTCTTTCAAGCTACCGAACAACAGGACCAACAGAGGAAAAGTTTCCTTATTTCCGTTTTTTTTTCAACAGATTCTGACGTTAAAATATGCTTGGATTAAAAATATAATGTATATAGACTTTGTCCCCTTTCACAGGTAATGTCTACTTCATATTAACTTCACTATGTGAAATGTCCTTGTTTAGCAATCAGTTTTGGATATCTGTGAAAATACGTTCTAGTTCCCAACAACTTGGTATATAAATTACAGATTAATCATTTCATACACATTAATAAAATATTCGACTACTATACTAATAACCACATGTGTGATGATTTTGTATTCATATGGAGGAAAATATATATATATAATGTACATGTCAATTACTAATACCTCTGGCACACCGTGGCTTTTGAGTGAATAAAGAGTCCTTGCTTCACACATGATTTACAATAATATTTTCTTTTAGTGCCGTCACATAAAGGACAGCGTTCTACTGCTACTGTTAATCCAGTGGAATTTTCTATTGAAGAAGTACATAAAAATTCTGTAGGTGCCAGATTTTCACTTTCAGTACCCGACGATTCCATTACCATCGGCTCTTCTTTAGTTTTTACTTATTTGTGGATGTTGTGATCCGATATCTTCCGAAGTTGGGTAATGCTAATTTATGACGACAGGTACGCACATGGTTGTTCTTATGTGAATAAAACTGAACATCGATGAGTTCTTTTAAGTCAAATGTTTAACTTTGTAATATTAAATTTTTATTAACATTAATATTTTTTAAATGTTTTTATTGAATGAATTTCAATAATAGCATTGGTTCGTTTTTTTCCCCCGGATATAAATAACAACTAAGTATTCGAGCACAACTGTATATTCACGTGCGCACATAGTCTATAACCGTGTGCATTATATACCTCTATCACGGGTTGAATCCGTCTACATCAGTTCACCGAATACTTCTTAGCTTCGATATTTTGAAAATCATAAGAAGGCACATTCTAGGAAAATTAAAATCTGAACATAATTACACTAAATTTCTAACAAAAATTTGTAAAGATAAAACACAGGCACTTGTTTCTGAACAAAAATCCTATATATCTTAGTATAACACAAGGTGTTATATTAATGTATGTTGGAATTTTGTTTTCAGAGACAAGCGCCTATGCATACAAGGGACAATTTCGACCTGTCAATGACATGCGAGCAATGTTCGGACCCTCATCAAATGTGCTAACATGGGACGAACTAGAAAATGTTAAGAAAAGAGCAGCAAGATTCTTAACATCTAACTAGAGTACGAACCAGGTAGTAGTCCTCGCATTGATCGTAAACGAGATCAAATTAGAACCCATGAAAAAGACGAGGACAAAACAGACTCGTTTTATTTTGTAAAGGCATACATCATCTGGCCGAAATACCGACAGAAAATCATCAACGACTACAACAAACAACTAGAAACCTATGATAGATACTCGGACTTCCAGCCAAGGCAGACTCTTTGACATTCAGCTTTCTACCAAATACAGTTAAAGATTGGAACCTCCTACTCCCGGATATCGTCCACCAAATTGCAATTCACGGAAGAATCAGCTAAGTTGTTCACATAGTTTGTATAAAGGGGTCCCAAAGTAAATTATTAACCTTGACACACAGGCGCTTGGGAATGGACTTTTTTTGTGTTCTAATTTTTTTTAGTAAATATTGTGTAGTAGTTTATTTGCAGCAAATATAGCAATATTGTGTAGTAGTTTAACTTATTTTTACTTAATATTAAATGTATTCTTATTCTTTTCCATACGATACTAGAGGGTCGTAATGGGGGTACCTTCATGACGAATAACGGTAAAAATTCTTGCCAAATGACGTTAACGGTAATTTTTGGTGCATGACGATAAAATGTACACTTTCTTTTAGACGATAAAAAATCAAATGATTTTGACGAATCACGCTAATTTTTTTCTAAAAATAACGGTAACGATAATAATTTGAGACCTCTGACGAATCACGGTCAAATTTTAACCAATTTTACGCTAACGGTAGCCGAAAATGACCGTTTGACGCCTGACGGTAAAGGGCATTCCTACCCTCATATTACAATAACAGTATGTTTATAAATTTGGCCCTATGAGGCAAATAATAAGAGGGACAAAATTTATAAACTACCTTTATCGGGTATGCTTTAGACCAAAAAACTTTGTTCATATAAAAGATCATAAACACATCAAAACCCATCTTCGCTAGCCAAGGGTTATGATCCAGCTACGAGGAAGGGACCGGATCGCAACTCTCGGCTAGCGAAGAAGACTCCACTCATGAAAAGCCAAAATCGATGATGGCCAACTTTGACGGATGTGCAACCTTTTGTTTGCATGTCTATAGCTAATGGGCGAATGGGACCCTCGGGAACGGTCAGTTTCTCAGTATCGACATAGACGCATTGGTATTTAAATAAAATTTAGCAACAAGACACGTTTTCCTGGAGAAATATATAACGGGTACCTACTCCAAATACCCCTTGGTCTTTTCAACCCTTTCACACACTACTAAACTAGTGCTCTGAAAATCCCCGTTTATCTAGGTTTATGTCCATATTGTCAACAATGGCTATAGTCTCTAATCGTCTTAAACATGTTTACTCTGATAATCGAACATCGGCTGTGTCTTAGTCTGAGTTAAAAGGTACGTGGAGCTCGATATTTAATGATTAAATTTGTATCTCAAAACTGATCATAGCAGAGAACTCTGTGCTTATAGTTTTTTAGTGTTTTAATGATACCTAACCTTAGAAATAGAAAGGAAAGTTAGTGCCGAGTGTTATAGTTTCGATGTGATCTATGTGAAGAGATCAGTAAATCACAGATATTGCAGCAAATACAGCAAAAGTATGTGATTTTAATATAAGACAGTAGGGAACTTAAAACAGAAATTAAAACAACAGTATACTTTGCTAAAATGTGCAATCTCATTGGCGGATCCAGGGGGTGGGGGTTCCATGGGTTGGAACCCCTCTTTTTTATGCGATCAATGCTTTTGACATATGGTTCGAACCCCTTTTATCCTGGGTTGGAACACCCCCCCTCCCTTTTTTTTTTAAATGGCTTGATCCACCCCAGTATCTAATTAAAATATAAACCTCAGATTTCGTTATCATCATCAGAGCTTGTATATACGGGCACGCGAGTTTAGATAGATATGAATTTTACTCCGATTGCTAAAATGTGGTTGATATTATGTATGTTCCAAGTCAGGAACCTCGTCTGCGGTTGTTTTATGTCATTATATTAATGTGTTTTGTTATTTGGAGAATTTGGTGGTGATGGCAGATCTTTGTATCTGTTTAAATTATTTCCACCTTTATAGACACGGGAGGGGAATTTAGACTTGCAGAGCCACCGGGGGTTGCTGCCTCATTGATGTATACTCCGTAGCTCTTGTAACTCGTATTTCCATATTTGCATGAACACAATACTGACAAATGGTATGGGTAACCGGGCTTTTTTCAAGCAACTGGTCAAAGCAAAATTTTCAGGCTCAAAAGTATTTTTTTAGGATTACCGTGACAGAGAAAAGCAAGTATTTGAACGGAAAGTAAATAAAATGAAAGCAATCGTGAGCTAAGGTGTTTTGATATAGGTTTTTGCTCAAATGCGTAAAAAGATAAAGATTAAATAGGGTAATATTTAATATATTGTCTTTTGTTTGATAAGAGAACAACAGAGTCTTTACCATATACATTTTATCCGAGTTATCGATAATAATATAAAAGAATTGTTATCTAACTTTTGAATGAGTCAAAAAATTGTTTCTATACTGTGGACAGATTACCTCAACTGATTGGTGACTACATGTGATCTTAAATGAAATTCCGCATGAAACAAATCTCCAACTGAATATCAACACTATCTTTTACTATACACAGCGGTCACTGCTCTACACTTATTCTATTATCAATCATGGGACCGCTGCGGATAGTATACTAACAATTGATAGTAAATCGTAAACAAATGTTGTTTCCAGTATATTTATGTAAGTATGACACAGAAAAACAGGGAAATTATTGAAATTAAAAGAATACAAATTAAAAAATAACGGATTTTGGAAAAAAAAACTTGAGGGGGTAAAAATGTCCTGTCCCCGAGAACCTATGATTTAGCAGAGATATATACATATATATGTCTCTGGATATAGGAACTCCGTCACATTTTGTTTCTTATACTCAGGCTGGAATGAGGATCAATATCAGACTGTCCCAACCTCAGGATTGAAATGATGACGGCCATCAAACGGCCAGAAGCAGACATGATTGATACATCTTTTTTTATTTATATTGTGTCCTAGATAAAACTTATTCGTTCAGTGTATATCTACTTGTTTTTGTTTATGTCTTTTTGATCGAGTTAAGTCATTTCAATTGATATTTTATTGTGTGTCTTTTTGTGTTCACGGTCACGGTAATGTTACACCACTGTTTCAGGTTAGGGTTAAGGTTGGCGCCTGTTAAAACGTTTAAACCCGCTGCATTTTTATGCACCTGTCCTAAGTCAGGAGCCTGTTGTTCAGTGGATGTCGTTTGTTGGTGTGGTTCATAAGTGTTTCTAGTTTCTCGTTTTTTTATATAGATTAGACCGTTGGTTTTCCTGTTTGAATTGTTTTACCGTGACTAGTCATTTTGGGGCCCTTTATAGCTTGCTGTTAGTTGTGAGCCAAGGCTCCGTGTTGAAGGCCGTACTTTGACCTATAATTGTTTACTTTTTACATATTGTGACTTGGATGGATATAGTTGTCTCATTGGCATTCATACCACATCTTCATATTTAATATTTATATGATATCTTTCATTCACTGCTCTGTGGTCGAGTGTTAACACAATTTAGACGTGGAAAACTGAGCAGAAATCGTGGAGTTCATGTAAATATAATTGTACGGGGATACTCAAAAGAATAGGAAGAGGCGTAAATATGAAATAACTGGGACTATTATACTAACACTATTAGTATATGATAAAAATAACTGATTTCATATTTCCGTACTTGTTCTACCAATTATTTTTTCTGGCATGCGTACCGTGGATTCCACCATATTTGTTTACTTTCTGCAGTCGATTCAATCAAATTTTTAAAAATGTTGACTTCAGAGAAGAAAAAATGACGTAAAGATTAGGCAAGGAGCACTGGATTTTGCCTTAAAACTCAAACTAAGTCAAATTTGGGGATTAGGTCGATCTAAATTTTGTAAATAAACTACACGAGGTGATCGACCACATGACAAGTGTCGGTCATTATTTCTTGTCTTTACTTGGATAGAATTTACAAGGCAACAATTGATCGCACTTAATGTGTCAGTCGGGGTGAAATATTAATTTGAGACATTTGAAAATCCGATGTGACATTACTATTTAGTAGCATGGGCAATACATCACAAAAATCTCGCCATGTGTCTGGCGATGAATCAGGACCGCAACTTGTAGCTGGAAGATATGGATATAGTGAAAAAGAATTTGATCACATTCAAGTGATTAATCCTAACACGAGGGTAATTCTTTAAATTTATTTTTCGTGTTTTCCTTTAAGTCTTTTGAGTAAACATGTAAATATTTACTTGATGTCCTGAGGTGAAGGTCATATGCACAATGATTAAAAACAATTTTTTATCTTTCATATTTTTGAGATCCAGATTTTTTTTTAATTATTTTTGTTTAAGTTTAAACTGTGTATCATTTCCTGAACTAAATTATTCAATAACAACTTGAAAAAAAATATTAGATTGTAATGTTGACATTTTTATGATAATTGTGTCATGTAGCCCCCAGTAGAAATGTGTACTATTTGACATTGAGGAAGGTTACCATTTAGCATATAAAAGTAGAATAACATTTTGACTTTTGAGAAGAATGAACTGCATCACATATACTTGTAAGTTGTAGATGACCTTTTCTTATATTTTGTTTACAATACCTTTTGACACAACGTGCATTGTAAATTGGTAGTTATACATGTAGGTTTGTAAACATGGTAAATCATTATTGTACAGTACTGTAGACATATGTAGATAAAGTAGTCTAGTTTATTTGGTCCCATTAACACATAATTGTAAAATTGAAGTCTAGTTTATGTGGTCCAATAAATTGACATGTATTGTAAAATTGTAAAATCATCAATCCTTATATATAATTATTACTATATTAAATTTAATTTGAAGGTTAGGTTAATTACAAATGTATGCTAATCAGGAGACAACAAATAAATTGATGCCATTTGTACATTGAGATTGTCCCTGATTTCTATGTAGTGGTCATTTCTTTTCATCCAGTAACAAGTATATATTGAAATGCATGTCGTTTCGTAACCTGGTCGATTCGTAACTACGTTGTTTTGTAACTGAGATGTTTCGTACCTGGTGTAATTATATATGGTTATAAAGTGTGAGTTTAAATTAATTAGTTTAAATGAAACAGTTAAAGTTATTATTTAAAAACATGTAAGTGACAAGTGTTCACTTACATGTAATGGTATAATATAATAGCAGTTTTTTTTTAACTCCTTTTCATTCATCTATAAACGCCAAATATGTCACTAACAGCAAATAAGCCCAAAGTACTTGTGATCGGTCACAGTTTCATCCGAAGACTGGAAAATTGGATGTTAAGAACGCAATCCGACTTATCACATTCTGTCGAAACAAAGCTTCACGGGGTAGGCGGGAGAAAAGTACAGTCATTGAGACATTTAAACCAGACTTTGTTTTCATATAGATTGGAGAGAATGACATCTGTGACAAATTATCTGCATCACACACACAGCATCAGAGATTGAACAACTCGCAAAAGATTTCAAGCGCTTAGGTGTTCCTTCTGTAGTTATAGGCTCCAACATCGTCAGACTAAAAACAAGAAACATGAAAGAAACAACTTATGATAGAAAAAAACAAGAAGATAAATAAAGAACTAAGCAACATAAAGATGAGTGGTGTCAAATATTGGAGACATCAAAGCACGCAGCAGAAGACTAAATACTTTGATAAAGACGGGGTACATCTAAATGATGATGGACAATTTAAATTCTTCTGTTCTATTCACATGTGTGCAAAACTGTACTTGTAAAGTGTAAAATTATGTGCAATCAATTATTTAATAAATAAATATAGATATATATATATATATATACATCAATAAGTCTTTTTATTATTTTTTACGTAACCAACAACTCATATTGTTATTATATATTGATATAAGGTTACAAAACGTCTCAGGTTACGAAACGACCTAGTAAGTTACGAATCGACTAGTTACGAAATGACCAGTTAACGAAACGGCCTGCACCCATATATTGCCTGTGTATACATGTAGCACATTGTACTTGTTCATGAAATATATAACATCTCCTATGAAAAGTGTTCATGTACTTATCATACACAATAAATGTAGAGGATAAGGGGCTGCTCTGGCTCTTAAAAAGTTGGAGCCAGAAAAATCGCCAGCTGCTATATTTTGTTGCCAGTTTGTAAAAATTGGAATCAACATTAGAGCCAGCTAGTCTTGATTTCCTCTTGAAAGCAAATAATTGAAATTTCTTATGAACTGTTCTTCCTTTAACTTTAAGTGATGATTTGTCATGTAAGTTATGCCCTGTTAGTTTATGGTTTCTTCCTTTCTGTGAAAGAACAAACAAACAGGTTCACTGACACCAGGGGTTTGAGGGCTTTAAATCACTTTTGTGTGGTAAAAAAGATAATACATGTATTGTACATGTATGTTTTTGTTTTGATTGTTATGTCTCGAAACAGGGACTAATATATTGAATTTATTGGTCAATGTTCCTGTCCTTATAATTAGCTTATGGTCTGTACATATGTGCTACAGAATAGAGAAAAATGTTTTAAAATTAATATGAAATAATATAAAAAAATATCTCCAGCAGCTGTACTTTCTTTCCAGATGAAATAAAAATTGCACTTTACATATTTTGTGGTACAAAAAATGTATGCAATTTGCGACATTGGCATTGCCCAGTCGGTCCCTGACGATTCTGACAAGCACATTTTTCATGTTTTTTTAAAATGTGAGTCTTTGGGCATTTCACTTTTTTGTAGTGTTTTATCCCTACAAATGTACATGATTCTAATGCATCCATATATACATGTATTATACATGTACCAACTTATTACAAAATACAAAATGTATATATTCAATGTACGTTGTAGTTCTGTGCTGTCTCTTGACCTATAGCTTTCTTAAAAGAATTTAAACACTGAAGCAGCATAAAAAAAAGCAAATTTTCTAGCCTCCTTTCCAGTTCAAACATAAGTTTTAAGATAAGTTATTAAGTACAATAAATTTGACAAATTCTTAAGTTCTAAAGTTTTTTTACCAAGATAAATATTTGTGTAAAATGCAAATCGGATAAGCAGATTACCTGTAACAATTAATTATGACACCTGTCACCATCCACTGCCAGTCCCTCAGTCTTCTCAATAAAAAGATTTACAAGTATCTCATTTTTTGGTTGAAATCAACAGTAGACACTCTAATAAAGTGATTACCCTTAAATGCAAATTTTTTTACCCTTGTTTGTGTTTTGGGCAAAAACTAAAGAAGATGGAGAGAAACTGCAAACAGAAAAAATGATCAGCAATACAAGATCAACTTTAAAGAGATTTTTGTCATTTATTCTATTCTTGTCCAGAATGTTAGAGAGTGTCCATCGTTGAATATGCACATTGACCTAGGTGAACGACAGAGGCTCTTTAGAGCCTTTAGTTTATTTTTTGATGAATCATTTTTTGGTCAGTTGTGGTACAGAAAATGTATGCAAGCCTTTTTTTATTGTACACATTCAGATTCAAATTATTCTCTGTCCACATCCACTGCATAAATAATTTTGCAAATTGTTCCTGACAAAAGGTTTTGTAATTAGGTCAGTTTCTCAGTGATTATAAGTAATAAATACATTTGTAGATCAAATATATTTGGTTACTAGCTAGTACTGTTTATAGAAAATATAATGTACATGTCTGTTTAGGATGGTTCATTTGACCTTGGCCTTGTGGTTTATTGATCAACAGGAGTTTTTATTAGGGTACCACATACAATAATAAACAGGTACATTTTGGTAGCTATTGCATACTTTAGAGATTCAGTCAATTTAGTTCTGGACAATGAATCTGAGAAAGCTGATGGTGGAACTTTGTTTAATATTGTTGCCTCAGTAGATGATTTAATATCTTTGTAGCTTTATAAAAAAATTTCATATAATAGCTGCCAAAAATTCTGATACACTCTTTTATAGTAAATTTGAAAACAAATGTAATTCTTATTTCCATGTTACTTGATTCTTTTTAATTTGCTTTACATATTGGAGAATATATATTTCTTCCCAATTTATCATGTTAGAGAGGGGCAGTTACTTTATAGAAAATTGTTTCCTTGTCATTTAGCGACCAAGAGCTGCCACAACTCTGAGTCAGGGAGCTGATATGGTTTACCAGACACCAAAACTTTTACCAGCAGTATTCAAATGGGAAGGTGGCGGAAAGGATATTTACTTAGCTGGAAGTTTTAATAAATGGGCCAAAATACCTCTTGTCAAAAGGTTTGTAAAGAAAAAGATTGCAAATTTTCCCAGTCATTCATGACATGATATAAACATTAGGACAAACTGTGCATATTATATTCACACTTATTAAAAAAAAACTGGTATCTTAAATTGTTTGTATTGGTGTTGCTTTAAGAGGAATAAAGCCACCCACCAAAATATAACATAATCACTATTGCCTTCATTGTTGTAGACCCATGTGGGATAACTGGCGACTCTTAAACAATAGAAAAGTCACTTATTGTAATGAATGTAAAAAGGTGATTATTTGATAACTTCAGGTGGTACATCATCATGCAGTGTTTTCCCTAGGCTGTTCAAGCATTGCGGTACCGCTACGCATAAATTTCGACCGCCATGCTTTCATCATTGCCGCAATGCATCCCACTATGTGTGAAAATTATAACTCTGTAAAATATTTATTATCGATATTTTGAAAGTGAAGTGACAAGTGACAACACTCCACAGGTGTTCTAAACTTACATCCCAACTCCTTTGTTCTGACAGGGGTGATCCAACTCGGATCACCCTACCTTGAGTTTCTTCGTTCTGCATGCTTTCTTTTGTTCTGTAACATTTTGGCGGGTATGTCGAACACACAATAAAACTTAGAAATATTTAAGCGGAATAAAGACTAACTTTCAAAATTATGTAGAAAAAATCCACTAAATTTCCAGTGTCTATGTGGGGAATCGAACTCAAGACTTTTAACATATGAAGCCACGATTCATACCCCTATTCCAGGATAACTGGATACAAACTCACTGTTAATTTAACATATTTAAATATGTATCTGGGGCTCATAAAGGGTATATACTATATATTATAATTATTGTATGGCATTCTGAACTAGATGTTTTGAAGCGTAAATGTTTTTTCATATAATCTTGAAGAGCTTTGATGTAAAATAGTTATCCCACTCGGACATGGTGTGTCAGTGTAAGATCACCCTCTGGCCTCTGGCCATCAGTGTGATCTTACATTGACATACCACGTCCTCATGGGATAACTTTTACTCATCCGACTGATAATTGGATGCATCACATCGCACGTGCCGGGATTTTACAACCTTCTTGATTAGTTGGTTTTCATCAAGACTTGGGTTACATAAAAGAAGTTGCCAGTTGGCTGATAAATAAATAATCAGACTAATCTCGAATGCATATCTTCCTGTGCTAAATAAAAAGTTCAACTTTTTCCAGTATAAATTTCACCTATAAAATGGGTGTTTGACATCGTTATTTTACTGTGATCTTTAAAAAGTAGAAATTTAAAATTTGGTCTAGTCTCTGGTATTATAAAATGAAACTAACGTAATTTCACAGAGAATATGGACAAAACAATCTTTTTTATTAAAATTTCGCAGTTATTTCATCAGCTATATTTACATGAAAGAATTATTTTTTGATTGGTCATAACAATCAGTTATTTTTAGATTAGTCGCGGGTGATTGATTATATCAAAGAATACACATCACCGCCACTGGGCCGAGAAAAAGACGTGTCTTATGAAGTATTTAAAAGATTTGATAGAAAAACTTTCAAAAAATATATAGTTATTTACGGAAATATTGTTTTATACGACCGCAAAAAATTGTTTATATCTATTGACGTGAGCTCCGTTTTGTTTTTAATAAATTTAAGATTTTAAGTTTCCGAGTTTTGGGTTTTTTTTCATTAAAAAAGGGGGATTTTCCAGTTTTTGGACAATAACTCAAAAACACTTTCACCAATTTGCAAGAAACTTTGGTGAATTGTTTATATCTATTGCCATGAGCTCCTTTTTGATTTTTATAAATTTTAGATTTTACGTTTCCGAGTTATCATGGTAATGGGGTTTTATTCATTAAAAAAAGGGGAGTTTTCCAGTTTTCGGACAAAACTCATAAATACTTTCAGCAGTTTTCATGAAACTTTGGTGAATTGTTTATATCTATTGATGTAAGCTCCCTTTCGATTTTAATAAATTTTAGATTTTATGTTTCAGAGTTATGTGATTGTATTCATAAAAAAAGAGGGTATTTTTCAGTTTTCTGTCAATGCTTTGAGCAGTTATCATGAAACTTTGGTGACTGGTTTATATCTATTAAGATAACCTCCCTTTAGTTTTTCATGAATTTCTGATATGACATTGAGAAGTTATTGAACTTTATTCTTTGAAAAAGCGACGGGCGTATCATGCGCTCATGGCGCAGCTGTTTATTTACACAAGTGGGGCTAAATTTCTTTCACTTCGGCAAGATAGTATTTTCACAATTATGAAGCGTTATAAATAAATCTGACAGGGATGTATTTTAAAAAAAAAGTTAATTGTCATGAAATAAAATGTCAGCTTAGCTTCCAAACAGGTAATTGCCAAATATGTCATCCGTATGTCAGGTATTCTTCATTGACGACTTCTGAAATAAACGCAGATAAACTTTTTTTTTATTGTTTCATGTAAAATCTCTGTGAAGCAATGATGACATTCATGTTTTATTTAACAACTTGCTGTTGATGCTGAAACCATTCTATCAGCAAAATTTGAAGAACAATCATCATTTTAACAACCATGTCCAAGCAACCATCAAAGAAACATGGCCTTACTGACCCAACTTTTTTGACAAGTTGGTAAGAAGTCTACTCCTTCATCAAATTGTAGTCAGACAGATGAAAATCATCACCATGAGCAAAGCCCTGAAGTTGAAATCCAACCTTCACCAGAATGAACTGAATACATGGAATATTGAAGTTCATAAGCCAAACATGAAATTTTGCAATAAAAAACTTCAGTAAATATAATTGTTTTTTTTTTTAATTATTCAGATTCATGCTTTTTCTTAACTTAATTATAGTTTGCTTTGATATATTCATCTTGATGTAAACTGACTATCAGATTTAAAGATTTAAGGTGTTTTTCATGTTTAAACAGAGTTAAAACACCTTTTGAGAAACAGACTATGCCAAAAAGTGCCGAATTGTTTAATGCATATATCAATTGAAGGACCAAAGGAGGAAGATTTTGATTTCGAAAAATGTGTGGTGACCTTTGGAAAGGTGAAACAGAGGAAGATATCAACAAAATAATGTGTACATGACTTTAATTTGTAAATTACTATTGCAGACTGGATTATTTTATTATTGTTTATAAGATCTTTCATTAATTCCTCTCATCTGTGATAAATACTTTAAAGTTCCATGACTTATATGAATTGCTGTCCCTATAATAAAACAATTAGATTGCATTGGTATATGGCTTTAAACAAATAAATTATGTAGTGTAACTAATTCTGAAAAAGAAGCATCACACACCGCGTTGCCAATTCACCATGGACCCACCATGCATGAAAAATTTTCTAGGGAAGACACTGCAGTACATGTATAAACTATATTTCTGTAAAAAGTTATTTTAACCACAATTATACATATACATTTTAAAAGTTGTTAGAAAATATTGATTGTACAGATATGTCATAATTTGTATGAATATAATTATATATAAGGAGTTTTGGGGTATACATCCATGAAACACAAAGCAAACGACAAAAAAACAAATTGTTTTGATTGATTGATTGTTGGTGTCTAATGACTTAAGCACTATTGGCTTTATCTTGGAGGTCAGTTTTAATTGGTGGAGGAAGTTGGAGTGCCCTGAGAGAACCATGACTTTTGGCAGGAAAACTGACAATCCTAATCAATTAGGATTGGAGTCAAATGCACTTGCCACATAAGGGGTTCAAATTCACATAAGTTTAACTTAAAAATAGTAAAAATTGTATACCATACAACTGTATGTGATCATGATTATTTGCACAAGGGTGGCCTGGCAAGTTTGATTTGTTTGAAATTTGCTAATGCTTAATGTTTAGTAGGTGTGTTATAGTAATAAGGACATGTTGTATATTGCAATTCTTTTTCTGTTTCAGTCATGGTGATTTTCTAACAATTATAGAATTACCAGAAGGTGAACATCAGTACAAGTTTTTTGTTGATGGGTCATGGCAGCACAACCCTTCAGAGGTATATCTACTTAAGTTTTCATATTCATTTGATCATCTTGGTATTGTTTACGTAGTTTGTTACATGTACATGAAATTATCAATTGGATTTTTCATAGCCAAAACAAGGTCTTATTTTGCGCTGTATATTATTATGCTGAACCTGAAAATAAATAGTTTTGATTTTGAAGAATAACAAGATTGAATCTGTGAGATACATGTACCTAGAATGTCCATTTTTACTGTGCAAGTTTTAGGAATCCTACCATGATTGCATTCATTCATTTAGATTTGCATCTTTCATTTTACAAACATTTAAAGATTGCAACAGTCACTGCAAGACATACATAGAATTGAGAATTGAAATGGGGAATGTGTCAAAGAGACAACAACCAGACCAAAGAGCAGAAAACAGCCGAAGGCCACCAATGGGTCTTCAACACAGGAGAAAATCACGCACCCAGAGGTGGGCTTCAGCTGGCCTCTAAACAAAAAATGTGTACTAGTTCAGTGAAAATGGACATCACTCTGAACTCCAAAACATATAATGAACTAAAATTAAAAAACACACAAGACTAACAAAGGCCAGAGGCTCCTGACTTGGGACAAGCACAAAAATGTGGCGGGGTTACACATGTTTTGTGAGATCTTAACCCTCCCCTATACCTCTAGCCAATGTAAAATAAACAAACACAATACACACAGTAAAACTCAGTTTAAAAGAAGTCTGAGTCCGATGTCAGAATAGGAAACAAAAGAAACTAAGCAAAATGACAATGATACATAAATTAACAAAGGACTACTAGCAGTTACTGACATGCCAGCTCCAGACCTCAATCAAACCGATTGTAAGATTATGTCTTTATCATATAAAAATCAAGCACAATCCCTCCCGTTACTATCATACCATCATAAAATATATATAAAAACATAACCCATATCATGCCAACGACTGGTTTTAGAATAAATGTGTTTATTTCCGATGCAAAGACCCTACGAGTGAATCAATATTAATACCAAAATATGCCATATTTAATGACCTGACAACAGTATCATAACTATATCCCTTCTGAATAAGTCTGTTGAAAGGTTTGGTTAGCTTTTGAGGTGAATGTCGACATTATTGTGCTTTGTATAGAATATTACCATAAAAGATTGGATGTGAAATACCTGAACGTATAAGATGTCTGCATGTTGATTTATATATCTATAGGATGAAAAAGAAAAAACAACAACATCAGATTCTAATTTTGTAAACAAATACTGAATAGTTTTGATCCATACGTTAAATTACACACAAGTGATAGAGTGCTGGTACATTGTAATTGCTGGTGGTTTACTAAAAATATCTCAATGTATCTACATATGTTCAATATATATTATATGACAGAATCGTGTGTTATTGTGCCAATCACTATAATAATGATGTTTCTCAGTGATTCACTGGACATCCTGATGAATCATCCTAAGGATACATGTATATTCAACAATTTGATGTTGATTAAGTCTAAGGAATATTATCCCTCTACTATATAAAAAACTAAATTTTGGAAATAAATGTTGGTAGAGTTGTCTACTGGTGGTTTCAGAATTATGTCTGATGTTCCTTCATTCCTAAAATATGCATTCAAAGAAGATTATTTTTCAAGAATTCGGAGGAAAAACACTGTGACAAAAGTTTTGATATGGATTGTCCTTCAATCTCTGACTTTTAGAACATCATCTATAGTTGGTTGATCAGAGTTGTTCATCTTGTCAGTGCCAGGTAGATACAGAGCTTGGAATCATGTTACACATCTAACCACACATCAACAGAATTAACACTTACAGTAATATGTATTGTATTGCAAGTATTGTTTTTGGATGATATTCAGTTTGTTACACTTATATGTATATGTGCTACACTGTACACATTGCACACATAACATTTTGAATACATTCCAGCCTACAATGACAGATAATCAGGGGAATATAAACAACACAATTCAAGTTAGAAAGGCAGATTTTGAAGTGTTTGAAGCTTTAGCTTTAGATAGCCTAAATGTAAATAATTCTAAAAAAGACAAAGGACGTAAGTACTGAATTAGTCTATACTTATATACGTAATGTGTAGTACAAATCTTCAAATTTTGAATACATTCCAGCCTGTGTTGACAGATACTCAAGGAAGTGTAAGCAACTCAATACAAATTAGGAAAGCAGATTTTGAAGTGTTTGAAGCTTTAGCTTTAGATAGCCTAAATGTAAAAAATTCTAAAAAAGACAAAGGACGTAAGTACTGATTTAGTCTATACATGTATAACCTTTCAGTAATGCTACTTCAGTCAAAGTACATATAATTGGGTGATTTATTGCATTTTGATGAAATTTTGTATGTATTTAGTGCTCGTTGAACTGCACCTGAGTATCCGAAAAAATTATATGTAGCTTTTATACTTTGAAATACAGTCAATTAAACATTTGTGACATAGGTCTGTAAATGAAAAGAAAATGTGTGAAAAGCAGAAATTTTCACTTTTAAATTGCGATTTCTTTCAAATCTATCCACAGGATTTTGTTTAACTAAAAAGAAGTATAAAAGTTACATATATCATTTATTCTATATTCAGATGCAGTTCAAAGAGATCTAAATGTATACAAAATTTCATCAAACCTGAAATATCCCTCAATTATGTGTACTTTGCCTTAAGATAATGAGTATATAAAAACTGCATAAAGATCATCTTAGCAATCTAGAAATCCTATTGAATGTACAGGTACTATACTACTATGTATGAATATATGTATTGTACAATTGCAACTTGTGTGCCAGTGAGAAATAAACATAGTCCCCCTTTCCTTAATATGAAGGATTTAATGGTATGGGTTTAGCTCATCAGTGGTATTAGAAGTTTATCTACATGTGCTCCTTACTGCCTGAGTGGTCTCTTAGACTGTTAGCATGCTCACCACTTGAGATGCTTGGTCCAAGCAAAGATGCTTCACTTTAAGTAAAAAAAAAATGTGTGATATGGGATGACATGTTTTTGACTGTTAACCTTGTGAGCTAGCAAGTTTAAACTCTGTGGTAGTATGTTGGGTGTAGTACATGAAAAAAGTGTGTTCATATTTGTTACACATCAACATGTTCTTGTCCTCGAATATGGTTGAAACTTTATCACTGGACATTAAACATTCATCTATGCACCCTTATGCTAGTATAAAAGTTTTTTCCTTTGTGTCATCTATTTTTGTCTCACCTTGACAAAGTATTGGAGGCAAGCTCAGGCAACACTTAGGGGTGCTATTGACAATGGCAGTGTCAACAATTTGTTAAAATTTGTGATCAGGTCAGTTTTAGGGGAAATTCTAATAGTTAGTCAATGATATTTGGTATGCAGTGGCATAAGCATTAGCAAATCTCATTTCAGAGAAGATTGTTTGGCCCTGCATCTTTAGTCATAGTTGATTGACTTGAAAAGTTTTCTTAGTTTAGATGTTTCAGATTGCCATTTTTTCATTTTTTTTCAATTTACTATCAAATTACATACAGGGGAGGCATATCTCTGTGTCAATGGTTTATTTTATTTATGATGTATTTAAATGAAAATGTAAAACGCTTCATCAAGTCTTGTTATATGCCTAATGATCCATTATCAGACCTATCAAAAGACTATTTCATGTTTATTATAAATATCTGTTTTCAGGCAGATTTCCACTTTGCTAGAATTGTCACTCCATTTAATTTTTCCATATATATATTTGATTTTTAAAAAAGTAGCCATTGTAGAGAAGACTCAGTCATGATAGCTCTCAAAAATTGATAATATTTTCATATCTGATCATTACGAGTCCTAATTGAAAGTTGTAATTTAAAAGGTAGATATCATTTTAAATATGTTGATGCATTTATATTTTAGTTAGTCTTGTTGTCTGATTGGTTGTCAAGAGGAAGAATTTTCCAAAGTTCGATAGAACATTTAAACAATTCTATGAAGGGGCAGACTATAAATTTTCAGAAAATTAAAAACAAATAGCCACAGTATTGTAAACCAACTGACTTTTTTACGGATGCAATTGTTATGTGACAACATGTATTTGAGTTTTTCAGTATATAGCATACAAAAATCTTGAACTACCATGTATATGGCTGCAAAAAACTTTAAAAAAAAAAATAGAAATAGATGTATCCGTAAACAATGCAACCATGCCACTTTGGTTGTTTTTTTACTTTCTATAATTAAGTGTTCCATTTCTATTATTAAATTTCAATTAGATATCTGGATCATTTAAAAGAAAAAATGAAATATTCATATATGATTCATCATATTGTAACTATTTACAATGAAATATTAGATAGAAATTATGTATTTACAGGAGAAAGTTTAGATGATGAATATGGACAGGAAGTACCAGTCAGAAAACCAGGAGAGAAAGTCACTGGACCACCTATTCTTCCTCCTCATTTGTTACAAGTCATACTTAATAAAGATATTCCGGCCCACGTATGTATCCAGCAAAATAACAACAATTTGCAATATACATGTACAATGTATGTCTACAAACTGCTGCCAAAATTGTTTGAGAAACAAAAAAAAACCAAAATAAATATGGGTTTAAGGTTATCTATTGAGTAATTTATCACTTGTCCAACTCTAACTCAAGTAGGCCTTGACAAATTTACTTCAAACTTTACCAGATTATTAAGAGTGGTGGTCTATATACTTTTTAATATTTTTCGCTTTTGTAGTTTCAGAGTAATGGGAGCTTAATCTAAAACTTATAAGCAATTTTTTCAAAAGTCAAAACTCAAAGTATGCCTTGACTAACAAACAAATTATTAGAAATAGTAGTCTGAGGGTCTGGATACGTTTTGATGATTTTTTAACATTGTGTCTAGAGTTATGGGACATTAATGGTAAAAAACTGGGCAATTTTTTATGTCTCAAAAAAACTCAAGTATGCATTCACAAAACCTGAATGAAATTTTACACATGAGCTGTTTATTTATATATATCCAAGACAAAATTCAGTCATTCAAACACTGCTAGGTATAGTATATACTTTTCCTGTTATATCTAATTCATCATATAGCCAAGGAAGTGAGTAAGTTAAGTAAAGTTTTTGAACATGCAGAATTGCATCTTTGTAGATGTTTTCAGAAGATGAGGACAGTGCAATGGCTACTTCTGTTTTTTGAGGACACATCTAGTCTAAAATCTTAAAATTCAGAGTTTTTGCCATTTTTTAATTGAATGGCCTTTACTATCTGACAACAATTGCTAGTAGATTGACATATCATATGATCATGGCACAAGAGTTTATTCTGAACACTGGTTATTTATCCAACTTTAACCAAATCTTGGGCAATATCTTGTCATCTTATAGGACTGTTGTTACTACAATGTATCAATTGAAAATTTTATTAACAAAAATTTAAATAATACTGTAAAAAGAAATTGTTCTCTAAATTTTACAAATTTCTAAAGATGTTCAGACTTATACACACTGAGCCATCATCTTAGTTAATTGCTTGTTCAGACTACACGAAATTCATCGGACATCGGACCGTTGGAAAATCCGGTGAATAAAGGATCGGTCTGGTAAAATTTTGTTGAATTCGGGTCAGAGTGTCCGGTGTTGTTTTTTTTCATGGATTTTTCTAGCATTCTAACAAAATTTCCAAACAATATCAAAATTCATTTTCATATTTATTATTCATGACAGCGATGTTTATTTTGTTCAACCGCTAGCTTTATGCCAAAAATCGCCAACAAGTAATGTGTAAATCCGAGTAAAAACATATCGGACTGACAAAAACAACAATGGCTGCCATCAACCAGAAATGTAGACAATACCGGATCAGATTTTGGGAATGGATCAGACTAATTCCGGGTTTGGCGATCAAATACAATAAATAAATTTTTTAAAATCCAAGCAGGTCACAAAATACAGCTATGAAATATAAACACTAGAATTGAAAACCATAAGATATATGAAAAGAAAGAAGAAACAGGACATATTTTATATGGAAACTCTGAATTATTTTTAGTTCACAAATAATTTCCATGTCAAAATCCAATAAAATGAGACATTACTTTTCTTTATCACTGAAATGCATTCAAGCAATTGTGCACAACTTTCATCAAAATATACTCTCTTGTCACATGATTTTGTTTTTGTGCATTTTGGAGAGGAGTAGGGCAGAACATTGAACAAGTCATAAGTTTGTTGTATTTTGTCGGATAATATACAGTAAGATGTAAAAAAAATTGGTCTGGTAAAATTTCATTCGTTCTGGTAAAGCTAGGTTGTTTACCAGACCGAATGGCCTGTAAAAATAATATTCATTGGTGTAGTCTGCTTTTTTATCATTAATGATTACATTTGCATATTTTAGACTAGTACCCTGTATGTATAATTTTTCAGGTGCGTTATACAGTTGCCTCAGAGTCTCTAGTTTAACTGATTTATGATTTTATATATTTTCAGTGTGAACCAACCTTATTACCAGAACCTAATCATGTTATGTTGAATCACTTGTATGCCTTATCAATAAAGGTTAGTAATTTTGATTAATCTACTCTAACCCTTTGAGTGATGTGGGTCATTTCATTTAATTGATATGCTTCTGTCTGTTGTCCAGTGTTCATAATTTTAGATATTTTCTATTTCAAAGCAATATCCTATGTATGCCTTATCAATAAAGGTTAGTAATTTTGATTAATCTACTCTAACCCTTTGAGTGATGTGGGTCATTTCATTTAATTGATATCCTTCTGTGTGTTGTCCAGTGTTCATAATTTTAGATATTTTCTATTTCAAAGCAATATCCTATTGACCAACCCATATCATATATGATATGGCCAGTGTTAAATGTCTGCAAGAGATTTTTGGAACCCATAATTCACTATTTCAAAATATAATGCATTCTGGGTAATATTTTCAAAAGCATATACCATAATAATGTGATTGGTTAACAAGGCCCTAACCCATATTTAACAAACGGCATTTACTATTTTTTTATAGTTTCATGTAGGAACAATTAAATACCAACATTCATTTTAGGTTCTAAAATTGTAAATTGTTATTAACAAACCTTTTACAGATCAGGTGCTTTTATATACAAACCACAGAAATGTATGTAGATTTTTATACGACCGCAAAAAAATTTTTGTGGTCGTATATTGGTATGACGTTGGCGTCGTCGTCGTCATCCGAAGACGCATTGGTTTTCGCACTCTAACTTTAGTTTAAGTGAATGGATCTCTAGGAAATTTTACCATAAGGTTCAATATCACAAAAGGAAGGTTGGGATTGATTTTGGGGGTTATGGTACCAACAGTTAAGGAATTAGGGGCCAAAAAGGGGCCAAAAATAAGCATTTTTGTAACTTCCAGACATAACTTGTGTGTTAGTGTATGGATCTCTGTGACATTGTACCACAAGGTTCCATATCACAAAGGGAATGCTGGGATTGATTTTTGGGGGTAATTGCCTCAAAATTTTAGGAATTAGGGGCCAAAAAGGGCAAAAACAAGCATTTTCTAGTTTCATGACAATAACTTGTGTGTAAGTGTATGGATCTTGCTGAAATTGTACTACAAGGTTCCATATCACAAAGGGAAAGCTGGAATTGAGTTTGGGGTAATTGCCTGAAACGTTTAGGAATTAGGGGCCAAAAGGGCCAAAAAACATTTTCTAGTTTCCAGACAATAACTTGTGTTCAAGTGTATGGATCTCTCTGAAATTGTACTGCAAGGTACCATACCTCAAAGGGAAGGCTGGGATTGAGTTTGGGGGTGATGAATCATAAGGGGGTTCAAAAATTTGGGGGATTTTTTTTTTTTTTTTCCTTTTTTTTCTTTAAAATTTTCCATTTTAAGTTGGTTATTTCTGATTTATATTTAAAAGCAAATAATAATGATATGGCAGGAGATACACACCAAACAGGATGTGTAAATTATTATATAATAAGTATTGTGCAATAGCAAGAAATTTTCAATTGCACAGTATTGCACAATAGCAAGAAATCTTCAATTGCACAGTATTGTGCAATAGCAAGAAATATCCAATAGCACAATATTGCGCAATAGCAAGAAATTGTCAATTGTACAGTATTGCACAATAGCCAGAAATATTCAATTGCACAGTATTGCGCAATTGCAAGAAATATTCAATTGCACAGTATTGTGCAAAAGAAGATACTTTGTATAAATTGCTTATTTCTTGACCAATTTCAATGGGGTTTTATTCTTGAACTCTTGGGGTTCTTTAATATGCTGAATCTAATCGTGTATTAAGTTTTTGGATTTTGGGCCCGTTTTAAATTGGTCCACATTGAGGTCCAAAGGGTCCAAAATTAAACTTTGTTTGATTTCATCAAAAATTGAATTATTGGGGTTCTTTGATATGCCGAATCTAACCGTGTATTTAGATTCTTAATTTTTGGTCCCGTTTTCAAATTGGTCTACATTAAGGTCCAAAGGGTCCAAAATTAAACTTAGTTTGATTTTAACAAAATTGAATTCTTAGGGTTCTTTGATATGCTGAATCTAAACATGTATTTAGATTTTGATTATGGACCCAGTTTTCAAGTTGGTCCAAATCAGGGTCCAAAATTAAACTTTGTTTGATTTCAACAAAATTGAATATATGGGGTTCTTTGATATGCTGAATCTAACCATGTATTTAGATTTTTGATTTTTGGGCCCTGTTATCAACTTTGTCCACATTGAGGTCAAAAGGGTCCAAAATTAAACTTTGTTTGATTTCATCAAAATTGAATTATTGGGGTTCTTTGATATGCCGAATCTAACCGTGTATTTAGATTCTTAATTTTTGGTCCTGTTTTCAAATTGGTCTACATTAAGGTCCAAAGGGTCCAAAATTAAACTTAGTTTGATTTCAACAAAATTGAATTCTTAGGGTTCTTTGATATGCTGAATCTAAACATGTATTTAGATTTTGATTATGGCCCAGTTTTCAAGTTGGTCCAAATCAGGGTCCAAAATTAAACTTTGTTTGATTTCAACAGAAATTGAATATATGGGGTTCTTTGATATGCTGAATCTAACCATGTATTTAGATTTTTGATTTTTGGGCCCGTTATCAACTTTGTCCACATTGAGGTCAAAAGGGTCCAAAATTAAACTTTGTTTGATTTCATCAAAATTGAACTCTTGGGGTTCTTTGATATGCTGAATCTAACCATGTATTTAGATTTTGGATATTGGACCATAATAGGTGAATGTCCAATTTAAAATTTTTAAGTTCTTAGACCACATTCATTCTGTGTCAGAAACCTATGCTGTGTCAAATATTTAATCACAATCCAAATTCAGAGCTGTATCAAGCTTGAATGTTGTGTCCATACTTGCCCCAACTATTCAGGGTTTGACCTCTGTGGTCGTATCAAGCTGCGCCCTGCGGAGCATTTTATTAAGTTTTAGAAATTTGTCAATAATTAAACTGAATTCTCAAAAGTTCCATATTAAGCAAAATGGTTGTCTGAGTAAAACATGGCTTAAACAAAATAACTTGCATTTATGCATTATACTGTCACATTGTCAATTCTAACATATATATCCCTATTAGATATTTTTATTCATACGGAATGCAATAACAAAACCAGTAAATATTTACTGTACAATAAGTATATGATACTGATGTGCATGGCAGCTGGTTTTTGTAATGACCAACATCAAGTGTCTTGGAGACAAAAAGTTTGGAAGAAAAATATGTCAACAGTTAAGATAAAAAAAACAAAAACCCATGTTATGCAAATATAAAATCATCTTTCCCCTTTGGACTTAATAAGTTTCTTTTGTTCCCTACAAGTTTTTGTGGCAGTAGTTTTTTAAGATTTTTTGGCAACAGAGATTTACAATAATGTATTATTCAGGGGCTGCTCTAACTCCAAAATAGTTCGAGCCAGAAAAATCATCAGTTTGGAAAATTTTAGAGCCAATTAAAGTCTTGATTTCCTCTTCCCAAATTGATGTATTGCTCTGTTATTTGATATTTTTCTTTTTTTCTGTATAAGAAAAATCTAACAGGTTCACTGACACTGTTGTCTGAAGTTATGGAACTAAAGCCAAATGCTGATAATTTCTTTAGCTTTGGCTATGGCAAATTTTGCAAATTTTATTTTTGCTTCCCTATTCATAAAGTTTTGAGGAGTAACCATTCTATCCTGGCAGTAGTTCATAGTATTTCTGTTATTTATTTAGCCAATTTGTCGATCAAAATTATGCACAGGCACTTGTCTCTGGAAAAAAAAAATCATATATACCTTAATCCCAATTCACATTTTTGAGAAGTGACACTTGGTCATGAACTTAAGTTATATTTCGAATCTCGGTTGTCTATCCCACTGAAACTTGTTATGTCGTAAATCTACATTGAATTATCTACAAAATGATGTATAATATGCTTATTTTTGTCTTCTGCGCATTGCGGGGGGGCATAGAAAAACCAGGCGTCTGTCTATCTGTCGGGCCTTGTTAGCACTCTCACATGTACAATTCTTGGCAGATTTTTATAAAACTTATATCATAGGTTTATATGAGCAATGTCTCGGAAGAGTTCGAAAATCAGTGCCGATCAATTATTTTTAAAAGAGTTATGCCCCTTAGAAACATCAAATATATGGAAAATTGCATCGTTAGCGCTCTCATGTGTATAATTCTTGCCAGATTTTTATGAAACTTATATTGTAGGTTTATATCATCAATGTCTCGAACAAATACGAAAATCAGTGGCAATCAATTATTAGTCCCCTACGGACGAAGTCGAGGGAACTTTAGGTTTGCACTCCATCTGTCTGTCTGTCCGTCTGTCCATCTGTCAGTCCGGCAAATCAGTTTTCCACACTTTTTTTCTTCATTCTTTTAGATATTGATTTGATATGTGGTATATAGTTTAATCATGGAAAGTTATAGATCAAGTTTGAATTTGGTTCCGGTCTGATGATTTAGTCCAGCTTTATCATGGTCCATATCTAATGTTAGAATACTACATTTTGTATGTTAAACCATATTCTGTACAAAGGGAGGTAACTCATTTTTTAAAAGACATTCTTTGGTTAATTGTTTGTTTGATATTTTGTATAAACTAATTTTCTGAATGCTATATATGTAAAATTTGTTTATGAATTGAAACCTTTAATTAGAAACTAATCTATTTTTATTAAGGTATATATTTCATTACATTACATTGTGTATAGATAAAAGTTATTACATTGTGTATAGATAAAAGTTGTTGACATTTTATAGATAAGTTACAAATCTATATTAGTTTGTGACAAATGAAAGAAAAATATTTGGAACTAATAATTATATTTGATTATAATTTGAAAATAGATATATGTTGTATTACATCATATCTAATTTTAGAGAAGTATTAATCATATCTAATGTTAGAGTGTTTTCAACACTTTTTTTCATCATGCTTGAAAATATTGATTGATAATTGGTATATAGTTTTATCATGACAAGTTACAGATGAAGTTTAAATTTTTGTTTTGGTCTGATAATTTTGTGCAAAGTTTTGGTACTTGGGCTTGAAAGATTCACTCATATAATCGGTTTTCCACACTGTTTTTAGTCATTCTTGGAGATATTGACTTGATATTTTCTTTTTGTTTACACCATGACAAGTTATAGAACAAGTTGGCATTTTTTTCCAGTATAATGAGTTTTTACCTAGTAGGGGACTATGTATTGCCATGCAATACTCTCAGAATGCTTGTTTTAAAAAGAGTTATGTCCCTTGAAAAATTGCATCTTTAGTGCTCTCATGTGTACAATTTTTGCCAGATTTTTATGAAATTTATATCATAGGTTTATATCATTAATGTCTTGGATGAGTTCAAAAAGTTTGCCGATCAATTATTTTTATACGACCGCAAAAAAATTTTGCGGTCGTATATTGGTATAACATTGGCGTCGTCGTCGTGGTCCGAAGACACATTGGTTTTCGCACTCTAACTTTAGTTTAAGTGAATGGATCTCTATGAAATTTTACCATAAGGTTCAATACCACAAAAGGAAGGTTGGGATTGATTTTGGGGGTTATGGTACCAACAGTTAAGGAATTAGGGGCCAAAAAGGGGTAAAAAATAAGCATTTTTGTAACTTCCAGACATAACTTGTGTGTTAGTGTATGGATCTCTCTGACATTGTACTACAAGGTTCCTTATCACAAAGGGAATGCTGGGATTGATTTTGGGGGTAATTACTTCCAAATTTTAGAAATTAGGGGCCAAAAAAGGGACAAAAAACAAGCATTTTTCTAGTTTCATGACAATAACTTGTGTGAAAGTGTATGGATCTTTCTGAAATTGTACTACAATGTTCCATATCACAAAGAGAAAGCTGGAATTGAGTTTGGGGGTAATTGCCCAAAATGTTTAGGAATAAGGGGCCAAAAATAAGCATTTTTCTAGTTTCCAGACAATAACTTGTGTTCAAGTCTATGGATCTCTCTGAAATTGTACTGCAAGGTACCATACCACAAAGGGAAGGCTGGGATTGATTTTGGATGTAATTGCCTCAAAATTTTAGGAATTAGGGGTCAAAAAGGGGAAAAAAACAAGCATTTTTCTTGTTTCAGGACAATAACTTGTGTGTAAGTGTATGGATCTTTATGAAATTGTACTACAAGGTTCCATATCACAAAGGGAAAGTTGGGTTTGAGTTTGGGGGTAATTGCCTTAAAAGTTTAGGAATTTGGGGCCAAAAAACAAGCATTTTTCTAGTTTCCAGACAATAACTTGTGTTCAAGTGTATGGATCTCTCTGAAATTGTACTGCAAGGTACCATACCACAAAGGGAAGGCTGGGATTGAGTTTTGGGGTGATGAATCATAAGGGGGTTCAAAAAATTTGGGGGATTTTTTTTTTCCTTTTTTTCCTTTTTTCCTTTTTTTTTCTTTAAAATTTTCCATTTTAAGTTGGTAATTTCTGATTTATATTTAAAAGCAAATAATAATGATATGGCAGGAGATACACACCAAACAGGATTTGAAAATTATTGTATTAAGTATTGTGCAATAGCAAGAAATTTTCAATTGCACAGTATTGCGCAATAGCAAGAAATCTTCAATTGCACAGTATTGTGCAATAGCAAGAAATCTTCAATTGCACAGTATTGCACAATAGCAAGAAAAATATCCAATTGCACAGTATTGCGCAATAGCAAGAAATATTCAATTGCACAGTATTGTCCCGTTTTCAAATTGGTCTACATTAAGGTCCAAAGGGTCCAAAATTAAACTTAGTTTGATTTTCACAAAAATTGAATTCTTGGGGTTCTTTGATTTGCTGAATCTCACCATGTATTATATTTGGATATTGGACCATAATAGGTAAATGTCCAATTTAAAATTTTTAAGTTCTTAGACCACATTCATTCTGTGTCAGAAACCTATGCTGTGTCAAATATTTAATCACAATCCAAATTCAGAGCTGTATCAAGCTTGAAAGTTGTGTCCATACTTGCCCCAACTGTTCAGGGTTCGACCTCTGCGGTCATATCAAGCTGCGCCCTGCGAAGCATTTTATTTTAAAGAGTTATGCCCCTTGGAGATATTAATTATATGGAAAATTACATCATTAGCACTCTTTTTTGAGAAATTTTATGAAACTTCAATCATAGGTTTATATCAGCAATATCTTTGACACTTTCGAAAATAAGTGCTGGCCAAAGATTTTTAATGTTTTCTGCCCCTTGGAATTATTAATTATATTGGAAATCACATTGAATTTGCTCTGAATCATTCATTTCTCTAAGATATTTATCAACAGTTTTAAAGAAAAAAAGAAAGTGTATTTTTTAGTTATTGCCCTTGATCCTTGGATAGATAAAATATGTGCAACGCGGGGAACATTGAAACTTCCAAGTAGGTCAACCGTAAATTATTTCTTCTCACAGTCACATGCTCTTACATTTGTTTTATTACATTACAATCAAGAAATGAAAATTTGACATGGGAAAATGTCTGTGCCAGAAATATCTCCAGCATCCGTATTTTGTCCTTTGTCCCAAATGAAATAAGAAATCGCAATTTCTGACATTGGCAAAGCCCAGCACGGTCCCTGATCAACACAATTGAAAAAGAATGTTTTGTAAATGTGTTAAGGAAGGGAAATTTGGAAATGTGGACTACTACTTATCTTTCATACCTTTGCTATCTTTGTTTTTCTTTTTCTTACAAGGTACAGTGAAGGGTCACCAGAACTTGCATAGGAAAATTCCTTATTAGGTACATGTGCATCCATTATACAGAGTTAATATCTCCTGCAAACATACATGTCAACACTGACCCAAGACAAACTTTCCTCTTAGTTCTGCATGCAAAGTACAGATGGCCACAAAGTTTTGATGACTTCTTTAAAATTACACACAGGTTCTTTTCTTTCTTCATCTCATTTTAATTTTTCATCACTTATCAGTAAAGCACTATTAAAAACCGTTGAATATTATAATTGATATAATTCAAATAATATTTTGTTTTAGTTATCTAATTAAGTTTGATATTTTTCAGGATGGAGTTATGGTACTGAGTGCGACTCATCGATTTAGGAAAAAATATGTGACAACATTACTATATAAACCAATTTAGGTGTACATATTTATATAATTAATTAAACCAAGTGCAGAGTGATTGCAATATTAAATGAAAATAATGTGAAGGAAAAGTGATGAATGCTGGGTGTAGATATTGCTGTATGTATAAATTTGGATGTTAAAACGTTGATAAATTGAATGTGACAAAGATCTCTATTTGCATGAGGAATTGCCAATATAGTATGTCTCATTTACCACCTGCAAATATCATCACTGAACAAATGGTATTTGTACCTGCATTATTGGTTTCTTATAATCATTTTTCTCCAGAATGTGTGATAGTCTTGTTAAAGAATTCTGTATGCTTGTAGATCTAAACTTAATATCCAAGATAACTGATTGTAAAAAAATGATTTGTATCACACTTTGTAGAAATTTTTAATGGACATGAGAATTAGATGTATATTTATTTACGTATAATGCATATTAAGACAAAAAAAAAAATCATAATTTTAATTCAAAAAGTGAATTATTTCATTTTGCAAGAAACTAAACTAGTCAAGAGTTTCAGATACTTAACGACTCCACTAATTAGTTCTCTATGCATTTTAAACATAATATTTTAGTGCCTTTTATAACATATTGTTTAAGTTTACAAGTCTTCATTGGCCATGTGAGTCATCACTTGCATTTGTCAGCTGCACCTTTTAGTGTACACTTTAATCAAATTGATTTCTCGGATTTTTCAATGTGATGCATTTATTTTATAACTGTGAACAACTTTTAAATTTTAATGAAAACCTCATTAATTGTAAAGTTAATAGTAAAAAAATGCTAACAAAAATGTGTTCAGTGAAAAAAACATCTAATGCTTTCTTTCCAAACATTTGTTGTAATCAGGCTGCGTATTTGTTTACATTCTTTTTAATCAACATTAATAAACAAGCAGGACAGAAGAATTGCTAAATTAAAAATTGAATAACTATAATGTATAACATGTTTGCTGAACAATTAAATTAGCTAGTAAGAAATAATGCATGTCTTTTACAATACTAAGGGAAGAATTGTGCTATTGCAATTAATTAATATTATCAGCACCTAAAATTCATTGAGAATGCACCAACCCCTGTCATTCTAAGGATTCCAAGACCCAGTATAATGTATGTGCAATTACTTGCTGTTCTCAAAAGAGGTACATAATAAAATGTAAGTAACACTGAGACAGAAAAATAAATTTTCAGTTGAAAGATCATTCATTTTTAAAGCCAAAGAGATATTGCAAAAAAAATTGTGTAACTTCATGTGACATTTTTATTCCCCTGCCGTAGCGGAGGGGGCATTAAGTTTTACCCTTGTCTGTCTGAACGTCCATCCGTATGTCTGTAAGTCCCGAAATTGGTCTCCGTTCTCTAACTTTAATTTGCCTCAACCAAATTAATGAAACTTATACACAATGCTTATTACCACAAAACACAGATCAAGTTTGAATTTGGGTGGTGTCACTTTTTCCTTCTAGAGTTATGCCCTTTACAAATGAAAAAATTGCTAAATTTTTCGTTTCTGTTCTCTAACTTAAGTTTACCTCAACCAAATATTATGAAACTTATACACAATGCTTATTACAACAAAACACAGATCAAGTTTGAATGTTGGTGGCGTCACTTTTACCGTTCTAGAGAAATGCCCTTTACAAATGGAAAAATTAATGAATTTTTCGTGTCCGTTCTCTAACTTTACAAATGGAAACTTTACTGAATTTTTGGTTTCCGTTCTCTAACTTAAGTTTGCCTCAACCAAATGTTATGAAACTTATACACAATGCTTATTACCACAAAACTCAGATCAAGTACAAATTTGGGTAGCGTCACTTTTACTGTTCTTGAGTTATGTCCCTTTATGACGTTATATGCAAGCGGTTGCATCATCTGTGTCCCATGGACACATTCCCCATTTATTTTAAGTTGTTGTATACAGACATGATAGAGGTCAAATGGAGTATTATTTGTTGGAAGGGTCACTGTCCAAATTGTTTCTGGATGATGATTTGGTCCAAAAGGACATGTAATTTGTTCCTTGTTCCCAGATGGGTGGGAATACTACAACAAATGTCTTTTTCATAAATGTTTATTTTTAGGTGTATTTTTTTGGCATGTGCCTCAAACTACCCCTCCCCAAAGTCAGGTTCTTCTTCAGGCCTCGGAACTTTATAGACCCAAAACAATTTTTATACAGATAAAGAAACTACCAATACGACAGCTGTATCACCATCATGTTGTGGTTGCAACTTAATCAGTGGCAGATTTAGGGGAAGTCCTTATAAAGAAACAAATATGATCACTACATAGACATTTCTCATTTTGCTTTTTCCATCTATTTTCAAAATCCTGGATCCACCACTGACAGCTACTGAACCACAAATGCTTTATGAAATTTTATTTATGAAGTGTATTTAGTCAATATCTTTACTTGAGTTGTTAGTGATTTGATGTACCTATGATGTACAGATGCAATGGAAGGAAATTAAGAATTAAAAATATGTATATAAAGTAGTGTTTCCCTTGGTTTATTTTAAGCTCTGATTTCTCCTGTATTACTGACCTGACCTAATTGACACTGTGAAATATATTCATCACATGTGACAGTAAATCAGTCTTTATTGATTACTAGTCAGTAAAAATTTTTGTTATCCACAAATTTATTTTGCTAAATGACAAAAATTGTATGTTAATAGGTGAAAGTTGTTCCTGTGTAACCCATGTTGAACTTTTAAAGTGTGATAGCATGTAAATGGAAGATTATTTCATAAATTTGTATGTGTTAAATGACTTCACTTGTTTTATTCATTCATAATTAGGGCTTTATTGAATTCTGTGATTCATCGTAAACTGTTATTTTGTGTGAATTTATTAATGATATTTATTTTAGTTTTACAGTTTATATACTTCTTATCATGAAAGATTATGATTCAGCTATTATAATTTTAGCAATATTATTTGAAAGACAATTTCAAGAAATGATACTTGTTGCATGATATGGATATGAAATTACATTCAATGGTGTTTGTTTATTGGCTATAGTCAATTTTGATAGTTGACTTAAAACTGATTAAATGAACATTTTATAATTCAATTAACACTGAGACTGAACGGAAACTTTTTGCATACATAATACAAATATCCTGAAAATAAAAATCAGTGTTTATTTTGATAATAGAATATAGGGATATCTGAGAAATCTTCAATGTTCTGAAAAAATATGATTTTAGTTAATTATGGTATATTCCATTGGTCTATAGGAATTAAAAAGACTGTTTCCAAGATTGCTATTTTTATTGGTTAATGATCTTCAGTGAAACTATGTTTTGTTTTGTACAAAAATTTTTTAATGAGGTGCATTATAAAACATAATGAATAGGGTACCTTTGTAGCAGACAAAATTTCTAAAAATGACACAAAAGTCATGGTTTTATTTTTATACGACAGCAAAAAAATTTTTGGGTTCGTATAATGCTATGATGTCGTCGTCTGCGTTTGCGTCATCGTCCAAAGACACATTTGGTTTCAGGACAATAACTTTAGTTAAAGTTAATGGATCTCTATGAAATTTTACAGAAGGTTCAATACCACAAAAGGAATGTTGGTATTGATTTTGGGGGTAATGGTACCAACAGTTTAGGAAAAAGGGGCCAAAAACAAGCATTTTTGTAGTTTTCAGACAATAACTTGTGTGTAAGTGTATGGATCTCTCTAACATTGTACCACAAGGTTCCATATCTCAAAGGGAAGGCTCGGATTGAGTTTGGGGGTAGTTGCCCCAAACATGCAGGAATCAGGGGCCAAAAACAAGCATTTTTCTAGTTTCCAGAATATAACTTGTGTTTAAGTGTACGGATCTCTCCAATATTGTACTACAAGGTTCCATACTACAAAGGGAAGGCTGGGATTGAGTTTGAGGGGGTCCAAATTTTTTTAAGGGGTTAATATTTTTTTTTTCTTCAAAATTTTTCAAATTTCAATAGATTTTTAAGATCTTTGACCACATTTATTTTGTGTCAGAAACCTATATTATGTCAAAAATTTGATCACAATCCAAATTCAGACAGTATCAAGCTTAAATATTGTGTCCAAATTTGCCCCAACTGTTCAGGGTTCGACCTCTGTGGTCGTATCAGGCTGCGCTCAGCAAAGCATTTTATTAACTGTTAAGTTAAAAGTAAGGTATTGTAAGTCACCAATTTGAAATCTGAAATTCAAGGTATTACAAGCTACTAATCTATCTAATGAGTTTACTTGAGTTGTTCACACACTTGTATGAGATACTAGATAGGGTCCTAATGAAAAGTTGTGTCAAGTGTATACTTATGCTTTTAACCAAACTGTTTACAAATTATGAAACTTAGGGAATTTCTTCGCTTAACACGCTTAAGTTTCCTTGGAAAATTACTAGGTTTTTTAAACAAGGTTATTTGACATTTATTTTTCTAAATAATTTTGATGTTTTGGGTTACCTTATTCATTTTGGATCTTAGCTTACCTAATCATTTACATTACAGATTTATGTGTCGTGCACACTAAAACATATTTGTTCATTTATTATGAACTGTATAAAATATTGATGATAATATTATATCTTATTATGAGAAGGTGTCAGAGATGTTGCAATATCTGTCTCCAAGCTCAAGAAAGACCCAACTATGTTACATTTTACCAATGTAAAGGATTGCCATTCAATTATGGCAAATATATGATGTAACTAATTAAGTTACACAATTTCAAACTATTAACATATGTATTTTTCATTTGATTGATAAATTGAAGTTTCAACTTGCCAACAGTAACATCAGCAATTTAACCTAATGTTGTAGACAGAAAGCTACCTCTCAAATGACAAAAAAAAACCTATAAGCTGTTTAACTAGCAGTGTGAAGTATTCTAAACACTTTAGTCTGTATATAAACAAACATTAAGTTAATCTTTACTTTTTGATAATTAAACATATAAAAATGTTGACATTTAGTAGTTTAAATGGCTTTTAAAGGAATTCTATGCAACCTGGTTAGTTCAGTATTTAAGGGTATTTTTCTTAGGTTTCATAATCGGATGTCATCATGTAATCTATTGTAGACATTCCACAGTGAAAAAGAGATTTATAAATGTATTTCCTTCAACTGTTATGCCAGAAATCAAACAGTACCTTTGTTATATATCAAATAATTATAAAGTAATTTCCTTTAATAATTATTAATTACAAAACTGAATAAAGTATATAAAAAAACACTGTATTTGTTTGTTACTTGTGTTGGTTGAATGTGTCTACCTGTATATTCATTATTAGGGGCTTTGACTAGCCATGATTCTATTACTGCATTATTGTCCCTGGCACAACCCATTGTTGGGGACATAGAAATACTGGATGTCTGTCTCAAATATTTAATATAGCATCTTGTGCAGCTATAAAATTAGCAAAAATTTCCAAGTAATGATGCAAAACATTTCAAAAGAATGATTTCAAAACAGCTTAAGTTTCATATCAAAATGGGTGACCAATGATTAATAAATTGTCTTTGAAGTTCAAAGACCTGATAATTTCTCATTTTCTGAAAGGAAAAAACTGATCAGTTTATTTATTTTGTTTTTTTTTTCCCAAACCACCTTGGTTGGTTGATGTTTCATATTTAAAAAAAATTGGACATGCTAAATGGTTTTATTTCTAGAACACAAAAAAAATTAATTTTGAAGACACAAATTTCCGTAGAAACATAGTAAAATTTTATGTCAGAAATTTGATTTTTTATGCCCTTGCCGTAGCTTTGGGGGCATTAAGTTTTACCCTTGTCCGTCTGTACGTCTCAAAATTGGTTTCTGTTCTCTAACTTTAGTTTGCCTCAACCAAATGTTATGAAACTTATCCACAATGCTTATTACCACAAAACACAGATCAAGTTTGAATTTTGGTGGCATCACTTTTACCGTTCTAGAGTTATGCCCCTTTACAAATGGAAAAATTAATGAATTTTTCGTGTCCGTTCTCTAACTTTACAAATGGAAACTTTACTGAATTTTTGGTTTCCGTTCTCTAACTTAAGTTTGCCTCAACCAAATGTTATGAAACTTATGCACAATGCTGATTACCACAAAACACAGATCAAGTTGGAATTTTGGTGGCGTCACTTTTACCGTTCTAGAGTTATGCCCCTTTACAAATGGAAACAATACTGAATTTTTTGTTTCCATTCTCTAACTTAAGTTTGCCTCAACTAAATGTTATAAAACGTATACACAATGCTTATTACCACAAAACTCAGATCAAGTACAAATTTGGGTAGCGTCACTTTTACAGTTCTTGAGTTATGTCCTTTTATAACGTTATATGCAAGCGGGGGCATCATCTGTGTCCCATGGACACATTCCCAATTCAATTCTGTTTATAATCAGTAAAAATGAACAAATTGAAAAATAAAATGATTGTAAAATTTAAGAAGAAGCTGAAGACAATTTAGTACAAATTTGTGCATATTGCAAATAACTTATATAAGTTTATCGTGGTAATAAAACTTTAGGCTAATACATCAAATTGCCAATGAGGTCGACATTTCCTTGAAACCATCTAATAAGCCACTAGAATGAGTTGATATTGAATAAATACAACATCACATGCAGTTGAGTGTCTTTATTTAGTATTGGTACATGTATTTTCATCACTGGGAGTTATTTGTTCAGGTAAATGAATCAATGAATGATTGACTTTTCAAGGAGAAATTTAAAGTTGCCATTGAATAAACTCTGCAGAGAACAAAAGCTATTGTATTTATTCAATGGGACAACCCAACTTGCAAAAGTTTAAATCATGTCAACTTGAAACTTAGTAAATATGTTTGATATGATGTTAACTTGAGTTTGCCTCAACCAAATGTTATGAAACTTATACACAATGATTATTACCACAAAGCACACATCAAGTTTGAATTTTGGTGGCGTACTTTAACCGTTCTAGAGTTATGCCCCTTTATAATGGAAAAATTGCAAAATTTTAAGTTTCCGTTCTCTAACTTAAGTTTGCCTCAACCAAATGTTATGAAACTTATACACAATGCTTATTACCACAAAACACAGATAAAGTTTGAATTTTGGTGGCGTCACTTTAACAGTTCTAGAGTTATGCCCCTTTATAAATGGAAAAATTGCAAAATTTTTATTTTCTTCTTAACATCAAGTAATTTTTAAAATTGGAGTTATCTTCCTTTTGTCCATGATTATAGTTGAATCAACTACAAAACGCAAAATTTTTAGTTTCCATTCTGTAACTTAAGTTTGCCCCAACCAAACATTATGAAACGTATACACAATATTCATTACCACAAAACTAAGATCAAGTACAAATTTTTTGTTTCTGTTTTCTAACTTAAGTTTGCCTCAACCAAATGTTATGAAACTTATACACAATGCTTATTATTACATAATACAGATTAAGTACGAAATTTGGTGAGAACACCATTCTTGAGTTATGTCCCTTTATAAACATAAAAATTGCTGAATTTTTCGTTTCCATTCTCTAACTTTAGTTTGTCTCAACCAAATGTTATAAAACTTATACACAACCGTTCTAGAGTTATGCGTGTTTACAAATAGAAAAATTGCCGAATTTTTAGTTTCTGTTCTCTACTTAAGTTAGCCTCAACCAAATGTTATGAGACTTACACACAATGCTTATTACCACAAAACTCAGATCAAGTTCAAATTTGGGTAGCGTCACTTTTACCGTTCTTCAGTTATGTCCCTTTATAACTATATGCTATGCAAGCGGGGGCATCATCTGTGTCCACATGTGGACACTATCCACATTTATTTTATTGAAATCTGGATGCAAGAAATAAAAAATAGTTATGACAGTGTAATCAGTGATAAATTTACAATGTTTCTATGTTTTAGAATAAAGTAGAAAGAAATTGTATTGCTCTATAATGAATTTTGTAGCTTGTTGGCACCCCTTTTTATGGTAGACTGTTCAATGTATCCTGGCATTTGTTTTCAATATAAATGAATTAATGCGACAGTAGTTAACCGATGTTCCAATCTAGTCAATTATTAGGAAGAGACAAATAAAGGTAACAAACAAAAACTAAAGGAATCCCATATACACCAAAAGGAGATGCCTCAACAGGGTAAGCTTCTCCTATTTCATGCATCACCCACCATTCGGATTCACTCGTTCAAAAAGTCACAGCAGGAATAGGACACAATCTGTCACATCACATCAAACGACTTTTCTTATATCTAAGACGACGAAAATATGTTGCTAGTAAGGTGAGACAAGGACACATTGTATAGGTCAACCAATTTGTGATGGTTACCGTAAAAGTGTGAAGTTCAGTCGTTCTTCCTCATAACTATGTTGGACAAGTTTTTGTGTAAGGAGCACTTCCATGTTAAAGAAGTCCATATAGTGTGAACATGCACGAGCGTAACGTATAAACTGATGGGGAGAGGGTATGTTATTGCTGAGAAAGGGGAAGTTGAAATCATCAAGTTTGTCATAGATTCCAGTTTGAAGTCGTTCATTTGTGTCAATATCGAAGAAACGATCGGGATATGAAGCAGACCTTTAAGTTTCGGTAGTATACTTAATCTTAAATTCACTGGGATATATGAGATATAAGCACTCATTGAAATGTAGATTATTTAATGACAGAACATCATCAATATATCTGAAAGTGAAATTAAAGAACTTAGGAGTTTTAATTCCCCGAGGGTATCACAAGCCCAGTATGCAGCACTTCTGTGTTGGTCATAATTATAAATTAACTGTTTACAAAACTGAATTATTGAAATACTAAGGCTTTTCTACCTCACGAATAGATAACCTTAGATACTAGTATATTTGGCAAAACTTTTAGGAATTTTTGGTTCTCAATGCTCTTCAACTTCGTACTTTATTTGGCTTTTTAACATTTTTTTATTCGAGCGTCAGTGATGAGTCTTTTGTAGACGAAACGCGCGTCAGGACGCACATACTAAATTTCAATCCTGATATCTATGATGAGTTTATTTACAACCACTGGGTCGATGTCACTGCTGGTGGAGTTTTAATTCCCTGAGGGTATCACCAGCCAAGTAGTCAGTGCTTCTGTGTTGACAAGAATTATAATTGATATGGTCATAATTATAAATTAACTGTTTACAAAACTTTGAATTATTGAAATACTAAGTCTCTTCTACCTCAGGAATAGATAACCTTAGCTGTATTTGGCAAAACGTTTAGGAATTTTTGGTTCTCAGTGCTCTTCAACTTCGTACTTTATTTTGCCTTTTAACATTTTTTGATTCGAGCGTCACTGATGAGTCTTCTGTAGACGAAACGCACGTCAGGCGCAAATACTAAATTTCAATCCTGGTATCTATGATGAGTTTATTTGCAAGATGTTTTTTATGCCCTCACCGTAGCGGAGGGGACATTAAGTTTTACCCTTGTCCGTCTGTACGTCCATCCGTCCGTACGTACGTCCCTAAATTGGTTTCCGTTCTCTAACTTTATTTCTTTTTAAGAAGGCTCTGTATGAATTCTGCTTCATACAAAAACAAGTTGACCAGTAATGGTGTATATTTAGTACCCATTGGAATACCGACTGACTGCTGAAAAATAAACCCACCAAACTCAAAAAAAATGTTTTCAATCAAAAAGTATAGCATTTTGAGGATTTCATCTTCGTGTATTTGTTGTGTGAATCATTGTGGTTCTTCACAAAGTAAGATTCATGGCCTCAATCAAGGAATTTGTATCTGCGTTTCCCATTTTTTTGTAGAAAAAGGGGATTAGTAGTGAAAAATGTCAAAAATCAAGGGATTTGATACTGAAGTATTCTTTATATTGTTTAAGAATTCATATCTAATTGACACCGCTGGTAAAATTAAGCTCATCACAATAATTCTAAAGGCCATCTTTTACTGTAGAATGAATGGTGGAAAGAACTTTAATTAGACAGATGTTTAGTCGAACATCTTGACGACGCGGCTATAAATCGTTCTTTATAACGGTTTTTGTGAAATTTAAGTATCCAGTATAAAGATCGAAGATTTTGTATGTTAATACCAAAGTGGAGAAGGACGGATTTGATATTTTCATAAATTTCCTCAATTGTGAATGATGTACAGGTATATGTGGAATTTCCAGTTTTGCAGTGAATTCCAAGTTCTTCTGGAGACATTCCAAGGAATGTAACACAATATTATTTGAGGCATTGAATGCTGGAACAACAATATATTTGTCGCGAAGGGGGATAAAGTATCCACAACCTAGGGCTCCTTGAAAGGATCTCATTGTACATCGTATATTTTGAAAGCGGTCCTGAATGCATAACCGAACAACTTTGATCCATTCATATTAAGTGTCCAGTTTTGATTCATCTGGCTCGCACTTTACCGATTTTCTGTATTAATCTCCAGTTGCATCCATCAGTAACCTGTCAAGTTATTCTTCCAGTTGATGGCCTGGGAAATTTGACATTGCGGGCCATTGGCTAACAACTATCGTTGTTCGTTGTTTACGATTCCAAGACCAGCGGGATTATATTTGTATGGGGATAATCCTTTCGTCTTTGATAAATTTACTCTACAGCAGCCATACAAATATTTCCTAGCAATTCATTGTTAATTTATTCATACTACTTCTGTCCTGACATGCCGATAAAGTATTGCCCTAAAATTTATGTCAATAAACAACCAGCTTGACGATCACAGTTCATGCCACACAATATAAAAAACGCGTGCGATCGATCCTTTTTCTGGGGTTTCCTTCACCAGGAACACTCAAATCCGAACATTTGAAAGCAACGGATGTATAAATCATGTCAATACCGAAACACTGACTAGTGAGCTGATGATACCTCGGGAACTTACAATCAAACAGCAGTGGTACTGTTTTGATTCGAGCGTCACTGATGAGTTTTCTCTACACGTAACGCGCGTCTAGCGTACAAAATTTCAATCCCTGTATCTATAAAAAAAAAGTAAAATAGCAAAAATACTGAACTCCAAGGAAAATTCAAAACGGAAAGTTCCTTATCAAATGGCAAAATCAAAAGCTCAAACACATCAAACAAAAGGGTAAACAACTGTCATATTCCTGACTTGGTACAGGCATTTCCTTACTGTAGGAAATGGTGGATTAAACCTGGTTTTATAGCTAGCTAAACCTCTCACTTGTATGTGACAGTCGCATAGAATTCCATTATATTGACTACAATGTGTGAGCAAAACAAACAGACATATTAGATAGATAAAATTGTCAAAAATTGGGGTACAGCAGTCATCATTGTATTTTAATCTTAATCACTATAAAAAACAAATAACTATTTCAACAAAGAAAAACAAAATGGCATAAAGACACTCTACAGACAAAGCACATAAGCAAAAATGAAAGACAAGAATACAAAAAATGACCATAGCACAATAATACAATGGCGGGATGTATAAATACCGAGCCACGCCAAAAGTACATTACCAAAAATGGACTAAACAGATAAGGCCAAAAATATACAAAGACAAATAAGAAGAACACTATAATACGTAATTAAGATGATAAACAACATCAGTATCTAGAATCTTTACTTCAAGACTATTATGTATTATTTGTGAAGTTGATACGGAATATTTATCAACAAGGTCTTCATTACACAGTTTATAAATTTCGTGCTTCCGAATATCAAATTATGTCCTTCATGTTTTTTTCAAAACCAAACTGTCCCTGCAAAAATGTCTTCGTTGTATTTTATATACATGACCAGGGCAGCTTATTCTGACCCTGACAAGAATATACAAATGCTTTTAAATTTCCTAACTTTTAAATGAATGGTGCATGTATACGTGATGTCTTGTGACCGTAAACTGATATGTTATTAGATGATTTGAACTGGGGTATACTATGGCACATGTTCTAAATGTGGGAATAGAAGGACGAGTGAAAATCTGAGGAGTGAAGATTTGAAGAACATCATCGATTTATATATAATCGAAATTAACTTATATACTTATTTGTTAAGTGACTACACTTGAGTACATTATGATGCATATTTAAAATCTGTGCATGTAAAATCTGAAGAATAAAGAATTGAGGATTCTTGTCCTTTTATATATAAAGACTTATTTCGTATGGGCTTATTAGTTTAAGTGACTATATATAAGCTAACGTTTAACTATTTTACTGTTAGAATCATCACACATATTTTCCTTAATTTGCAAAGATGATGCTTTGCCGCCGCCAGCTAGTTGCCAGTTTGGTTACCGTGGACTGCACACCATACAACTTAAATTTTACACTTTCAAACTAATTGCTTGATAGGTATTAAATAGAGTAAACTTCATATCTATTTCAATATACAATTCATGTCATTAACCGACTACAACAATTCCTGGCGAAATCCAGATTGCAATTCTGTGATATAAAAACCCATATCCAAGTTTTTCTCAAAGACAGTAAATGAAATTGGTTATAGGGTAAAGAAAGCGTGAAATCATCTGATATACTAAAAAATCAAAAGAAATGTACGATTTCAGAAAAAAGAACTAGGACGAGAAAATCAGATTGTACATTGGAACTTGTGACCTCGCCACTAAATTCTAGATACAAGTAGATTACTCTCAAAACGCAAAATGACAATGAAACTACACGTAGGCCTATAGATAATATCATCTCCTACTATGTTAGCATTTCAGAAGGTTTTGTTTAACAGGATATAGTAAAACTTAAAAACGTAACTGAATTTGATACAAATTGTAGTGGCCATGTAATAAAATGGAAGGGTAGTATTAAATAATTAAATATACATTGACATAAATCCAGCTGCTTCACTAGTTCATGAGCAAGATAGAGATACTCCTTGTCAAAAGGTAGATCAATCACCAAAAAACAAGATATACAGGACTACCAATATCCTAATTTACAAATGTAAATCGAAATTCTGCTAATAGAAGCAAGACCAAACGTTACAAAACCTCTTGATACAAACATCAATCGTAACTCAGCTAGCCTTACAAACTCAACAACAAACCATAAGTAGACATCAAAGTCAGATACTAATGACTACATACAGGGTGCGATACCAATGTTTTATTGCCTGCACCATTCCATAAAATCATTCAGCCATCAGCAAAACCTGTCTTGTAGTCAACAGTCACTTACAGGCTCTACCACTCAACTAAATTTTCGAAAGTCTATCATTCAAATGCTACCTGTAATTCAAAAACAGCCCTCATAGACCTTTAACAGATCCCTGAAGATCCACCTATGCCGCAACAAAAGAGAAACCGCCAGGCAAATACGACAAGAAATGTTCACTTTTCTAGAATTGATAGACGGGTCGTAAACATCTTTCTAAAGTTCTTACCCGCATTATACTTTTTACAATAAAATATGGCATTTATAAATATTATGATAAGGTTTATTTATCTAAAGATCTTTTACAGTAATATTCCCCATGCTCAATTGAAAGATCGAATACATCGTCTCATTAAACAGAGCTTTTTCAACAAACATAGGATTTGTAGATACAATTACTTGTTTAAGGTTTAAGGGTTGTGTACTCCTTAGGAAATGGATTGCCTTAGCAGTATTTGGCACAACTTTTCGGAATTTTTGGTTTTAATGCTCTTCAACTTAAACGTTTTTTTTTTTTTTTTTTTTTTTTTTTTTTTTTTGGCCTTCCAACTGTTTTGGTTCTAGCGCCACTAATGAGACTTGTGTAGTCGAAAGCGCGTTATGATGTTTATTAGGAAGAACGGCTAAAATCGACACTACATAAGTTTTACGATCACCATCACGAATTGGTTAACCAAAACTATATGTCTGTGTCTCTACTCACTAGCTTCAGATTTTCGCATTCTTAAATCGTTAGTTGCCAGAATAGACGTCTAATTTGTAATTTTACCGAATGTGTATGAGTCCCGTTTGTGACATTTTTGACTACGTGTGGTTTCGCATGACGGTTGATGCATGCATAGCAGGAGACACTTATTAAGTCTACGCACCTGGTCTAGCTCCTTTTGATGTTCGTGCGATTCTCTCAATTTTGTTTGTTACCTTGATTTGCCTTCTTAATCCAATTATGAGATTTGAACACGATACACTACTGTTGCCTTAATTTATACACTATGAATATATCTGGTTGTTGTGTGTTTGCCAGTTTAGCTTGGAATATCCATGCTGATTGATCATTCACATTCTTTATATGGCATATTTTGTATTCATCCTGTACGTTTGGATTTGATAGGGATGTATATTGGACCGATGGTACGGTGTCCATATGTCAACAAACAAAAGAATCCTAATACAATTCTCTGAAAATTCTTTGGAAGGAAAGAGCTATGGAGATGAAAAATTTTCACAGTGAACAAAAACCTTCCTTAAAGCATTCCTTCCACGTATAAGAATAAATTTGTATTGAAACAAATATTCAGTAACTCCTACCACTAATCATAAAAACAGAAATTACATGAAAGGATGAACAAAGAGAAATCTTTGCAGATTATAACAGGAACCTCTTTTCATCTCTAAACGATAACAATATATTTAACAATATCTTCACATGTGTCAGCTCCGCTGAAATATCCTTAAGGAGCTATCTTTAAGAATGTCCCTGACACCAAAATTCGCTATACCGAGGAAGATATCCAAAATAAATCCCATATTTAAATTCAGAAAAAGCTTGAGTTGAATAGGGCATTTTGCTGAGCGCCTATAACTTTTTTTTTTATTCACCTACAACTGGTTGGTGGTGTGCCGATTATAAGATTTTCTGGAGGTATCATGTGAAACGTTTTGTCGAGGGAGCACAGCGAATGAGTTTCACCGATGAAAGATTCACCAGGAAACCGGAAGAGGACTTTATAATTTCGGATAAAATCTTTTCCATCACCCTCTCAGTTAAGTGTTATCTAATTTATTATACTGACTGTTTCGTTATTTGGTCTTTTAAATTTTAAATTGGAAGCAATAAACTATGACGCCATGTACATATCAACCATCCGTATGTAACGCAGCACACAATTGATAAAGCGTCTTCGTGAAGGGTAATGCAATATAATATTAGCCATGGCATAGAGTAGAATGTCTCCCTCGTATCAACCAATAAAAATCTGGAACTTTAACGTGACGTATAATAAATATTATTAAGCTAATCTCGTACGTCTAAACGATATTCTTATTCCACAGCACACCAATAACATAACAGATCTCAGCCAAATTCATATTCGTTCTCTGTGCAACAGATCTCAGCCAAATTCATATTAGTTCTCTGTGCAGTTTGATTTTACATCCCTTGTTTAAGAATTCCTTAGTAAAGATTTAAATCGGATTCTCGCTTTAAAGTGAAATATTTGCAATCAACTTCTCCCAAACAACGGAATGGACTACAACCAAGCTTGATGATATGTCACTTTCCCTCTGTATGATGTTTGTAGGCAGATATGACATTTTCTTTTATAGTTATATATCTCTAATGCATTTCTTCAACCAGTTTGCAGGAAGTCTCAGGATGAAAAAATCTTCCTGAAAGTGAATTTACTTCTGCACCTAAGCCTAGACTCAGTAGTAGAATTCCGTCCACATTTATTCACTTTAATATTTGTTATGAAATGCTCTAACTTTTTTCATTTTGTCTTCGGGTTCTTGGGTTGATTTTTGCAGAGTAAAATTTGAGGATTCTGCAGTAAAGTGACATATTTATCTGATATCACATTTCCAAAAACCATTGAATGGATTTCGTCTAAACTTTTATCACTACGCATCCTGTCTTTGGGTTCTTGAATTGATTTTTAATGAGTTAGAATTGAGGATTCGTCTGCATATTGATATTTTTGCTTCCCTTCTCTCCAAAATCGTTGAATGGATTTCATCTAAACTGAGAAAACTTCACTATTAAGTATAGTTCTGTATTTGTTCTTTCATGAATTGTTCCAAAGATGAAAGATGTTATTGAGTGTCAATGAAGAATATTTCTGTATATAATACGATCCCACGCTTAATATATTTCAGTTTAAAATATACCATTTTGTTATTTGTACATATTTGTTTTTCTGCATTAAAACTGCATAATGGAAAAAATAAATCAGGTCCACTGTTTAAGTAACCACACTTGATAATACTAGAACGGGTAACTTGTGAGTCCAAGAAGCACCTGTATCTTTATTTATTACGTCACTGTCAAACTCTTAAAAAGGATTAGAAGATACAAATGGGTGCAATACAAAAAATAAGTCGAAGCCTGGCATCTTTGATATTTCTGTTTTAGGATCCCTAAATGTAGATTAAAATTCAGATGGCTTTGGGTGAAGTTTGAAAACAGCACTATGCAGAAGAACTCCAAACTTGATGCTTACTTGAATATAATCGTACGAATCATAAGCGCAGAAAAACTAGATGATACAGGATGCTCAAGTACAGTGAAGAGGTGATATAAGTTTGAATGAAACCAATTCTGAAATTTAGGGGAAAAAATGTAGAATATCCAGCCAATGAAGAATTCTGTATTTAAATTTGACTCTCCACTATATTTCGTCTAAGAAACACAAATTTAGAAGCTAAATTGAGGATAGAGAAGAATGAATTTAAATAGACTGAAAACCATTCATTGGTTAGGAAGAAGAGCATGGATATTAACTGACTGATCACAATACAGGTGAATTCGAAAAAAAAATGAAACTTCTTCCAAAGTAACATCGAAAGAACCGAATGTCAGTATATCTATTTAAAACATGCACATTTTCATTTCCTTTTTTTTCCTCTCAAGCGACAAATATCCCGAGGCTAGCGGACAGTCCAACGTCGTCATCACCCTTTTATGTTTTCTTGGGGGTAGGTCCATATATCAGAAAAGCTACTAATGATAACTCATTGTTATTTGGTGTTCAGTTACACCAACAGTCCTTCATCACAACTGCTTACGCGTATATTAAGGACCACCATCCATAAGTCATTCCGTTTTGAAGAGAATATGATGTTCCGCAAGCTTACTCATGCATGCTTATGTTACTGAAAATTCTACATTGTCCAAATGTTGAATTTTCTATAAAAGTTTAAAGATGTACTTTTTATCAGACTATTAATATTTGGTATGTTCTTGACTGCATTGAAATTATTTCAATATGCATGTTCGGTTCTGTCCCATTGTTATCTTTAGTGACTTTGGAATTTTTACATCGAAGTACTTGAAACGATCATAAATTGGGAGTACAAGGCCGTAACTACCATTGAGGCAAGTGAGGCAATTGCCTCACTAAAATTTCGACACTGAACATTTTTTTTTGTGTATTTGTTTATGGTAATTAAAAACGAAATATAGTCATTTGTTTTTTCTGTCTCAACCTTAATTTCTATAACTTGACATCGTTCCTTTTAAATTATTCTTCCCGGATATAACTCAGCATCTCAGTCACCGCTTGATGTTTCTCGATAACATTAATTTTAACCTAGTAACCGGTAATCATTATGGATCTTCAGTTAAAAACAGGCTCTTGCAGAAAAAGGAAAAGCGAGTCTGAAGGTGAGGAAGGAATAATTCTAGTAAACTAATTGATGTTATTTATGATCACAACAGGTGTTAAGAGTTCCAGTATTGGATATATTTTCATTGGAATTAATCCAAAAGCTATAAATAGAATGGCAAATCAAGTACTGGGGCACGGGAGCAGTCCTGTCTGAGTATTCATTTCCCCGTTTTCCCCAACTTTATTCGTTCTTAAAATTTGAAAGAACATCCCGTAATCCAATTTTGACATTATTGAGGGACGGAAGGACCATTAAAACGGGATTTCGTATTTTCTAATTCGGGAATACGGGATTTCGTGTCTTTCAATTCGGGATTTCGGGATCGGACCCCCTCCTACCCCCCTCATTATTCGATTGTCGATCTAAATTATCTTACCACTGACTATTTCCAGAAATAATCTGAAATCACGGACCTACATGTAAACGGCGAAAACTTTCCCGTATCCATAAAAGAAACCTAAAAAAATCAATAGTCCTAGAATATCATAAAACGATATAGTTATATCCAATTTCCCGTATCAATAACATTAAAAGGTAGTATGTGGTAGAAAGAAAAACTCAAAATGGTATTCCTAAAATAACATAAAATGACATAGGGGGTACCCCCTATATCTCAGTGAATTCAGATGCCAAAGATAGGGTTATCCGATATTCCTGAAGGTGAAATGGCAAAGTAGATCCCAATATACCCTGTTCAAGGCATAAAGCTGAAAATTGATATTTAGCATCGTCCGCAATGAAACGGTTTGAAATCAAACCGTGACATCTTCAATCTATGCAACGATGTCAAGCTTCCTGGAAATGCCCAGAATGCAGGATTTTACACCATTTATCCCAGAAGACACCTACCGAAATTTTTCGCCTCGCTTCGCTCGGCTCTATTTGTTAGCCTTGCTCCGCTCGGCGATCAGTTCTGCCTCATTAAAATAATATGCCTAGTTACGGCCTTGGAGTATCGTAGCATTAAAATCTCTAATGAATTTGAAGTAATTACATTGTTCAGTGTAAACTTTTCTGAACAGGTAAAGTTCGGAAGAAGTGTTTACTATTCATATTAGTCACATAGAGATATCCACTCCATAAACATGTAGTAAAATGTATTGATTTTGCTGCAAAGCAGATGAGTTATAGCTTATTTGTTTGGGCTTTTTTTTGTTGATATGCTCTTAAATATTTGATACCCTTTGTATTCTGAAATTTTGATCTCAACCTTTTCGTAGGAAATGTTCTGCTTTAATCAATGGTAAGCATGAAACAAACCAAATCATATTGAAGATACATTCGTCGGTCGCTGATTTGTAAAATTTTTAAATATTTGCATATTGAAAATACTATTCAGGTTAAACTTGTTATAAATGAAGAACCACTTACACGACTAAAGCCAAGCTTGGGATAATACCCTTCAGTGGCCTATATCAATGGTGTGTCGGTGTTTTAGTTCGTTGGAATAACGATTCGGAATTTACAGACATTTTGGTTATGATAGATTGGGGATCCCTATAAGAGTTTTGATTGATGACACAAAAGCCATTAAGCAAGTATATTCAAAACAAAAATGACAAATAATGCAATGGCAAATAAATTCTGACGAATCATGCAAATTGCATTCGCACTTTGCGAAAATGTCATCATTTAAAATTATGGCCATCACAACCGCATAAAACACGACCGCTACCACTACTAAAATATAATTACAGCTAAATGCATAAAAGATACGCTGGTTCTATTATATGATTTCGGTAGAATATTTTGCTTGACGGTTTCATGTAAATTATATTGTGATATTCTCTCCTAATATTATTCCTGTTTTCGTGTTTTGATTTTCATTCGTTCACGGTGGGTTGTTTTCCTGACTAATGTATCGGTTCGTGTTTGTTGAATTATCAAGTTCAAAGGCAACAAAACTGTAGGTAAACCTATCTATGAATAGTATAGATAGAAAAATACTGTCTTCTATGTGTCTGGAATGCGACATGCTGTCATTTGGTTACCAACAACATTTGCTGATACCAGTAGGACGTGTCTCCGACTAGAAACTCCATGCATGATAAACACATGACATCAATAAAAAAAAGCATATCATGTAATGTATTCTAAAACGATAATGTAAGATAAGATAGAATCCTATGTTTTGTGAGTATAAAATCCAAACACTAAGATTGTTTCTAAATAACACAAATAAACAATAATAATACAAACCTACCCGTTAAAAGGAAATGCTGCCTAGGCTATCCCTATCATACTTTAATTCATAAACCAGATTATTCAAAATAAAAGTCCAATTGTTAATATACATATAAAATCATGTAATCATGTAAAATACACATTCCATGCACAATTGTTAATGTTGTTTCTATCGTTATACATCTCACTTACTAGTATGTCATTAATAATCATCTTTACATATGTGTTAATCTTCAGAAGAAAAAATAAAACTTTGTTTCTTTACTCATTGAAATAAAACAAGGAACAATGACAGAAATAGCATTAAACATTTTCATTCTAGAGTTATTTAGTTGTAGATATAGGAAGATGTGGTGTGAGTGCCAATGAGACAACTCTCCATCCAAATAACAATTTATAAAAGTAAACCATTATAGGTCAATGTACGGCCTTCAACACGGAGCCTTATTTAGTTGTGTACACATTATTACAAAATGGAATTCACTTTCCACCTCTATATTGCATACGGGACACAATCCATTTTCTAAAAAGTCAGATACTATCTATAGTAAGTATTTGTAAATGAATTGATTTTTAATTTTATAGTCCAGATTCAAACTTTAAATATTGGCAGTACCGAATAATATATTCAAATGATAACGGGAAAAAATAATGGATAGTACAACAGACCACAACAACCACCAACACCCGATCCATCTGAAAACAAACAAAAACAGCAATGAAAACACAAAGTCCAGATATTCTGCTTATCTAGACCATATGTCGTTAAAGTCAAACACGCAACAAAATACCTGCACAATTTTACCTTCAGTTGAACAAACGCCGCATTATTTTAAAATAAGGGTCATGCAATACATAAAACATGTAAAAGAGGGCCTAAACATAAAATCGACGGAAAATTATAGGTGTGCATTGATTTGCACCAATTCAATCCTCGCATAGAGAAGGACTCGTATCCACTTTCATGAATCGATAAACATAATGATAATAGTGAAATATGGAAATATTAAAAAAAAAATCACCAATATACATCAATAGACTCATATTTGCAATATATAACTTCTTATATAATTTGATCCATAAGTATACTTGTGGTTGCAAAAATCACTATAGAATTACACATTATCAAACATAAAACTTCCGCCAGCTTTTGATCACAAATGCAAGGCACGGAAAGAAAATGTCCATTAAATGAAATCAATATTTAGTTAAAATCATTTTTAATGAAACTGTTTAATATAACTCCGATTGACAATTCTTGTATGAAGGCAATGAACAATAAAGCTTTACTTCATTTAAATTCCAGTTAATTCCTTTAAATTGATTTTACCTCGTCATAATTATTGACGCAGAATGCAGAATAAAAACTAATCGAATGCTTTATCTGTCCCATTTATAATATTAATCGTCGTTTCGAAAACGACAGACAAGGTTTTTGGAGTTCAGAGTAAATAAACTTTAACCCTTAACAAATGCGAACTTTAATATATTCCATTTGATCCAATATTGAAGATAAATGTTCAGTAGGGCTAATTCAACTTACGTACATAATGTATCTGGGCGACGTTCGATCGGAATAAACATATATATACAAACGACCTGATTTAAATGTTTCATTTAAACTTTTTAATAGGGATAGATATATGAGGAGTGGAAGGCCATACTCATTACACGCAAAGGATCGTGTCACCACAAGATAAATATAATAACACGGTATTCATTTAAAAAAAGACTTACCGTTTGTCTAACAAAGCAACTGTAACTTTTAAATGTAAATATGAAATTTAGAATGAAGTTGTTTGAATAAGGAATTAACAGCTGACTAGAATTAATCTACAACTTCTGTGTTGTCAAACCATTTGGAAAGGAATATATCACCATGTTCATTATAGTTAAGTATGGACAGAATGAAACATTATTGTGCAATCCTATGTGTGCTATTGTCAATCTACTGAACAGTATAAAGAAGAGAGCCGGATATGGCAACTCTAGTGTAATTGTTGATTTGTCAGACGAAACAGGTATTGTTTTATTTACATGTACATACTGCTATCCATGTATTTTCCGTTGTTGTATACTTGTTGTCCGAGGTTGTATGGGTCGAAGGATTAGTATGAGCGTAAATGGTTTATGATAGGTATCCTTAGATATAAATGTACATGCCTTAATATTTCAGTTGTCATGGAGGCCGGGGAATATAATTTCGTCTGTATTTGAAAAGTCCAACGTCTATTGATGGCAAATAACAAGATTGAAGTTTCCTAATTCTCAACACCACATAAGAACATAACGGTCTGATGAGATGTTGGAACTCTTTGAAAAATCAGTTGTCGACTATTATGATTTTGAGATGTAGGTGTTGGTTTACTTCCTATGTAATACCTGGTACCATCTCACTCACATATATTAGTCTTATGTAAAAAAATCATAGCTGGGACTTTTACACTAACATATATTAGTCCTAGATAATACTGATTGGAGTACAAGTACATTAAAAACTTTGGCCAGCTTTTGTAGAATTTGTTCGAAAACAGTTTTTTTCCTGAGCTGACTGCAAAATCTTAATATATGGTTTCATTTGTCTCTTCCGTATAAATTAGCCGGTGCATTTTCTCTATACGAAGATGGAAGATCATGTTTTAAATATTTTACATTTGATTTTCGCCAATACCTGAAAATTTTATTTCAAACACTTACAATTTGCTATTTTTAATATAATATTGCAAGTTAGACTGCCATTTATCTGACATTTTCAGCTCAGCTCTCTACCCTTGTATATCATAAAACAGGGTATTAAACAAACTGAAGTAGATGTATTAAGTGCAATACTAATATTTTATCTCGGTAAGAAGTTGGGAATGTGTCAAAAGGCTATCAGTTCAACTACTGATAAGCCTATTGCAATTTAAATGTACTTTTGTTTTAAAAGGCGACCCCGGGTGGTGGCCGATATTGATTTGTAGTTGGCTTGGTGTCATAATTTCATAATTTGGAATTTTTCATTGATGTAAAATGTGAGGAGGCCATGCAACAAAAGAAACATGACGGTGCATTTATTGGTTAAATTTGGTGTTTATCATGATACTGTATTCTCACTGTTTGGCAGTCATCGAACATTTTCCCTTCCATATGAAACGCAAATTATATTGTGGTCAAGTTATCATCATACTGTGATGATTCACAATCTTTAAACGCCTTACATTTGTTCTGATGAAAATACAATAATGAGCAAGGATATAGCTAGATCTATCTTTTTTCTTATTTATACATGTTAAAACATACTTTGGTCAACCACCATAATAAATCAAAACATAAAATGAATGAAACGTTCAAACCCGCTGCAATTGTTTGCACCTGTCCTAAGTCAGGAATCTGATATTCAGTAGTTGTCGTTTGTTGATGTGGTTCATAAGTGTTTCTCGTTTCTCGTTTTTTATATAGATTAGACCGTTGGTTTTCCCGTTTGAATGGTTTTACACTAGACATTTTTGGGCCCTTTATAGCTTGCTGTTCGGTGTGAGCCAAGGCTCCATGTTGAAGACCGTACTTTAACCTATAATTTTTTACTTTTATAAATTTTGACTTGGATGGAGCGTTGTATCATTGGCACTCATACCAAATCTTCTTATATCTATGAGTGGTGATTCTGTTTTGGCGCAAATTATGTAGGGGAGAAGGTACATAGCTTTTACTTTTGATAAAACATTGATAATAAAAATGGGTCTCTGAAGTAAATGAAAAGAAATGGTACCACAAAGAGCTCGAAAATTTAATAACTTTTGCCCATTTTATCACTTATGAGCTAGTTCGCTCTCAAAGTTTCTTGTTGTTGTAGGTAATTTTGCTCGATAAAGTCCAAATTAAAAAATCAAACAGAATACATACTGTTATTAACAAACAAAAAATCTTATTTCGAACAGCGATTATTGAAATGTCAATTTTGTTCATTAAAAAAAGAGTTTCCATTTTTTATTCAGTAATGTGATGGTTGATATTATCTAAGCACACAAACATTATTTCAATCATAAAACTATTCAGGACCTTACATTAATCATTCTTAGATCATTTATGATTAAAATTCTTCATTTCACAAACACTGACACAAAATTATCTTATGTTAGGATGACTTCTAGTGAAGCAAGTCTAAGTTATTGAATTTGTTTAGAACCCAACGTTGACATTCTGTCAAATATTACCTAGGTCTACGAATTGAAGAATATTAATTGGTCCAATAAGCAGGTTATTTTCTCAATCTGACGTGGGTAATATATATTTTCTTTAAAGATATTCACTCCTTCTCGAAAGCGGACTTTTAAAACATATTACGTGGTATTTAAAATAATATAAGTGTCATACCATTAGCTTTTGTATACTTTATTTAACTTTTCACCATACCGTCAATTTATTTTTCATCGATTAGAATTTAGTGATTGTCCCTATATATTGTTTAGCCGAGTCCTCATTCAACGACTGGATTTAATTGCTTAAAGTAGTCCTAGTACTCAAGTTATCAAAGCATATAGAACTGTATTTTTATGAAGACTTTTAAGAGTAATAATAGATAAAAAGGATATCAAGAAGTACTACAAATACTAGACAGCACAACGACCAAAGCCGAACACCCAACTCCTTTAGAACAAATTGACATACATAGACAAAAACAAACAAACAGCACTATTTGATTCAGAATCAGACTCTCGTTAAAGTGTGACTCCGTTTTGTGAAAAGGAAATAGCAGACAGATAAATCAATGGTGACATTACAACAAAAATATTAACGAATTGGCGTAAGACAGTTAGTTCCTTTTGGTGACTTATTAAACTTTTCAGCATCACTATATAAACAAAGAGCGTGAACACAAACTACTATATTATTAAAGTGTTACAGTGTAACTCTCAACATCCTTGATATTAACTGTTTCCTTATATTTCTGCAGTTATTTCTATCGGTTCCTGTCATTTTAAAATTAATGACCTACGGTCACAATTGTCCTCTTTAAACAATTCTGTCATATTCATTTTTTTTTTACATATGTCGAAGAAGCATAAAGTTCGCGTACTTATCGTGGTCTTTCCAATCAAAATCAGTAATGACCAAATTATGTAATACCTGTCTGACATACCGGAAGAAGAGAAGTGTTGAATCAGAAACATTAAAACGATTGATTGAAAACGATTTGACCCAGCGTCAGTACACATGGGCAATGCCGCGGTGAAAACAACCGTTATTCAAAAGTAAAACAACAAAATACCGAACTCCAAGGAAAATTCAAAACGGAAAGTCCCTTAACAATTGGCAAAATCAAAAGCTTTAACACATCAAACGAACGGAAAACAACTGTCATATTCCTGACTTGGTACAGGCATTTCCTTATGTCAAAAATAGGGGTACAGCAGTCAACATTGTGTTATAATCTTAATCACTATAAAAAAACAAACAAATATGTCAACAAAGAAAAACAACAACAAAATAGCATATAGACAAAACACATACGCAAAAATGAAATACAAGAATACAAAAAATGACCATTGTACAATAACACAATGGCGGGATGTATAAGTACCGAGCCACACCAAAAGGATATTATCAAAAATGGACCAAACAGTACAGGATTAATGATTTACAAAGACAAATAAAAGAACCGTGACTATAACACGTAATAAAGACGATAAACAACGTCAGTACCTAGAATCTATACATCAAGACCATCATGTATTATTTGTGAAGTTGATACGGAATAATTATCAACAATTAAGGTCTTGGTATCTTCCGATAAACTTTTTTAGAAAAAGGACGAGACGTTCTTTGACTGCATAACCCTGGTTCATCAACTTTCTGCTAAGACACTGGTGACGTTTTATAAAGTCTGAGTAGTAACTGCAAGCACTTGAATACCGAATGAGTATATCCCATATGCAGGTGAAGTTGGTATATTGCTACTAAGGTGGGGGGAATTGATAAAAAATTAGAATCGTCTCGTTTGTCATAGATTCTGGTACTGAGATGACCACTTTTGTCAAATTCGAGGTATAAATCTAAAATGAGGCAGAGGAAGCCGTGTCTGTTATTTCTTTAATTTCTAGTTCTGGAGGATATATTAATGGAACCTAATCAGAAAAGTTTGGATTGTTAATGGAAGGAACATCATCAATATATCTGAATGTGAAATTAAATGATCTAGCTTCTTTTATCTTCTTGTTTTGACAAGTGTCTGAAGGAACTTCGACTCGTATGAAAATAAGAAGAGGTCGGCTAGGAGAGGCGCTTAGTTCGTTCCCATAGGAATGCCGATAAATTGCTGAAATAGTCTACCTCTTAATTAAACAGATATGTTGTAAATAGGAAACTACAGCATACTGTTCACTTGTTCCTGTGTGTAGCATTTTTTTCCTTTTTGTTCACAAATGACACTTGTATAATCTTTACGGACAGACACCGACAATACCAAGGTGCATGCATGAAAATATGTAGATGTCAGTTAACTAAAACATATTGTGTGCCTATAAACAATGCAAAACTGTATCTTATATTTTCCAGGTCTTGTGAAGGAATTAGATCTACACAAGTACGACAGTGCAACGAAATATTTGAATTCTCACGAAACTTACATTTTAGTACAGAAAGAACAACTACAAGACAACTTATCGGTTGATTCTGGTTCTCCAATTGATTCGAAGAATTATCAATACACTCCTTTATTAGAACAATACGAAAACTTGTTTCCAAACTTTAAAGTACATGTGGACCATATAGCGACACCTAAAATTAAAAAACGTGGTGGAAAATCCCCAAGTCCCGCTGGCAGGTTTACGTCAAAACCGAAGAAATCCACAGAATCTGGAACATCAAAAAAGACGAGTGGAAAAAAGAAGTGAAATTAGTATTTTGTGCAATCGGCCTGGTAGTACAATCCTACACTTTAGTTTTTATATATCTACAAATATTGATCGAACTTTAACTAGTATATTTAACAGAAACCTAATTTTCAGTAATGTATCAGTGTTATTTTTCTAGTATTTAAAATTACAAAGAAAACAAGGAAGTTCGAGAATATAATTGACGATCGTTGCCTGACAAAAATGACGTATAGCTAATTACATGTAATTGTTACACTAGGTTTTACTAGTATGAACATTTCAATTAAAACTTTCTGACCACCATAATGAAATGGGATTCTAAAACTTTGACGAAGTTGTTGGGTTTATTGTTTGATGAGTATATATAAGTCTTCACAAAAATATATTGTTACACATTGTTAACATCTGTACATTAACATATGTTTGACCAAGGATTTGTATACTATACAAAATTGGTTTGACGTGTCTAATTATTCCCTAAGAATATTGCATTTGCATGCCGATATCTGTTCACGTAGACACATACAATAGAAGGAAACAAAACTCCAAACGGATCAAGATCAGGTGCATCAAAAGGTAAAGTGTCTTCTGCTCATGAATGCACCAAAATAGAAAACACTGTATCTTCAACTAGTCTATGACCTCACATTGTACAAAAGCGACTATAAAAGTTAAGAAATACACGATAACAAGCATTTTTCAGTAGATATGAAGAGAACATGGTTTTATTGCTGAGACAGTTAGAAAGCCTTATCTGTGAACATCAACTTAAACTTGTAAGTTTAAGTTGATGTTCACAGATAAGGCTATGTAAGATTAAAGCTCTCTTATATATAGGATAACTAAGGGGACGTTATTGACTTTTGGAAGCAGCATAGACGGAATTTATCAATATATTAAATTAAACAACTTTGGATGTCAATATTGTTTTGGATTGGGATTTGGTATTAGAGTGGAAACTTAGTATATGTGTTGTGTACAAGTTATCGTTTTGTACAAATTATAATTTGTATTTTGACTTTGTACAAATTGTAACTTGTACAAAAAGTGCTTGTACAAATTACAATTTGTACAAAATTTGACTTAAATCCACTTATATCTTGTACAATAATTTATTGTATGGATTTTGTTATAAAAAAAGCATTAATTAATACACACTATGTTATATATATAGCACGCCTTTTACGAATTAACGTATTTAATTCACGAAAAGCGTAGCTTTGAGTGGATTAAATATGTTAATGAGTAAGGCGTGGCTATATATGATTTGTAACATAAATGGGCTATGACAGACGTCAAAGGTTAAATGCTGACCAATTAAACTTTACTGTACTTTTCAATATGTCAATCAAATAGTGGTGTGATACTATATCTGATTTCTAGATAAATAACGCATGCAGCAGATGTCAGTTGGATTTGTATGTCAGATACAGGTACATTTAAACGAATTGTTGCCGTGGGATTCAGGCTCGATAGCCATTTACGTGTTATTGAATATTTTTTCTCCCAAAAAACTCTTGAAAAAGAGGGGGGGGATTGCAAAATTTCAAAATTTTATTCGATGTTTATCTGCCCTCCAACTCGAAAATGGCATGTAATTTAAAAGGAGTTTTATCGTTGTGATAACAAGGAAACATTTTCTAATACCAATTATGAAGGTAACAAATACTATTCTTCCATTCCCAAGAACTGGAAAAAGATCGGTTAATTGATTGCAATGGTTGCATGTTGAATGAGTGTAAGATCCAGGGACAAATATTTGAAGCATGATCAATTCACGGAGATAGGCCTTTATAGAATGAAAAAAATTACTAAACATCCAGTGACATATATTTTTAGAATATTATTAATTTCGACACGATAAAAACAAGTATCCAACCAAAATAACAATAGGAAAATTCATAGTCATTTCTATTACATTTTGTTTTATTCTTTCATTAAGTGGAGGAAATTAAACGACCAAAATTTCCAGAGACAACTTTTTGGAATATTTATATAGTCACGATAAAAAAGTATCTACCAATTTATCAATATCGCCTCTTCGTTTATAGACCACGTTATTCCTTTTTGTAGCTCTCATCGAGCATTCATTTGTTTCAAGTACAATGTATAATATATATAGGGAATCATTTTTAAATTGGGGTTTGGTTTACAAGTTTGGCTAGTGTTAGGTAAGTCCCATCACCCCTTTTCTCGATTTGTTTTTGATATATTGTTGTGTATGCATTTTGTTTACATTTATTAGGACATTTTAGGGTCATTGATTTCATAGTTTACTAGGCCAAGGAGGCGGAGCTAGACAGTGAAATAACAACTTTTGAGATGGAAGTTAGAGCACTGGTCTAAGCTCCTCCCATTCTTTGCTTTTCCTATGACAAGCGACACACGGCGGGACTGGAGAGTGCAATAACTAAAAAATCATTCAGTTAACGCACTCCTCTAAAAATAACCGAAGTTAACTCACTCGAAGATCAAAGGAAAAATTACCATTCATGTTACAAAGAATTTTTATTCAATGACCACACAATAAACCTTATTTACAAAATAAAAAATTCCCAGATGGAGACAGGAAATGTAATTGATACATTCATGCCAGTTAATTCTGATAGCACAACAGAATTGGCCCCAGTGACAATTCTGATAGTATAAAAGAAATTGGCCCCAGTGACAATTCTGGTAGTATAACAGAAATTAGCCCGAGTGACAATCAGGATGACACTGACTTTGAATCACCAATCATACGTGCCAGGAAGCGTGCGGTGTCTATCCAACAGATTCAAGCCGAATATCTAACCAAGAAAACGGAACGGAAATTATCAGAACTTGCTGTGGGGGAAAATGTCATTATACCAATTCCTCAGTATGATCTTGCCCAAACTGATCCTCAAAGTATCTTAGGTGTAATTATTGAATCTGGAGAATTTGGGTACCGCATAGAAACAGCTGTAGAAATTTGAACAGGATATTTGTTGAGAAATCAAATTGAAGCTGTTAAAGACACATCTTTATTCGCAGCAATGGTTTCTGAGGTTCAACTTTCGCTACGTGAAGCAGTTAAAAGGCTTCCAAAAACTGGTGGTCAGGGGTTCCTTTAATGTAAATACAAAGGGATGTGCAGCACTTCTAAATGTAAATGTAAAAAGCAAAGGATGTTGTGCATTCCCGATGCCATAATTCATTCACATGCTCAAACAAATGATACAGAACTATTTTTGTATTTTGTAAGTGAGGTTTATTGTGTGGTCATTGAATAAAAATTCTATAGTGTGTATCAATGTTTTTTTTTTATAACAAAATCCATAGTATAAATTATTGTACAAGTTATAAGTGAATTTTAGTCAAATGTTGTACAAAGTCAAAATACAAATTATAATTTGTACAATTTTTTGTACAAATTATAATTTGTACAAAATAATAACTTGTACACAACATATATATCTTTTATCTTTTATGTTTAATAACGCAGATGGAACAGTAGAGTATGATTACATTGTCTTCTGTGAAATCTTTAAAACAGGTACAAACCAGATATACATTTTTTTATTTCTAGTTGCACTTTCAATATGTACAGATCAATTTCTTCCAATCTTATTAAAATATAGATTTCCTCGATATGCTCATGAACATACGAGTTGCGATAGATTTGAATTTTTAATCAGATTGAATTTTCTCTCAGTTTTACTGTGACTTGACATCAAATTCAAATGATGTCCGATTCTTGTGAATATAGAAGACTTTTCGAAAGAAAAATTGTATGAAAGCTTAGTTTGGACATTTTTATAGCAATTCAAAATTACTACCTATCACCTTTAGCATTACAATTTCAATAACATTTGTATACAAATTGTTGGACTAATTTTCATATCATTGAAGTGGAATTAAAGTCTTATAGGATTGTAAGTATGTTTTATTTTATCACCTTGCACTTTCACGACTTGAATGAGGTTTTCTACAGCAGTTTATTCAAATTTCTGACCAGTTGAACAGTTTGGTTTTATAAAACAAATTGCAATTTGGTCAGAATTTTGAATAAGTTGCAATAGGTGGAGAGCAACACTAACAGTCAAGTCACAGTATTGTGTAGTGTGCAACTTAAGGATATAACTTTCTATATGGATGTTGCTTTTCTTTTGTTTACTTTCCAGCTCATATTAGCTACTCGTGGACAATAATGCTGGTAAGTATTCATTTGATAAAAACAAACTCAGCAACACTAACCCAATAGTCACAATCCACATTGAACTGTGTCCACACTTGTTTTACAAAAATAAGTTTTCTTTTTATATTAGGACCATAATTACCAATCCCTTTAAAAAAGAAAAACTTTACAAATGGTCCACAGATATTTTAGTTAGTTAAAATTAAGAAAAGGAGTAGAGGCGATTCAAACTGTATTTGCTCTACTCGCAGGGTAAATCTCCAGAAGGTTGTTTTAGTTAAGCTACTGGAATTTAAAAAAGATTGTTCAACAATTTTATATACATCCATATAATCAAAATGTTATTCAGACACATATTGCTCTTGAAGGTAATTTCGATACAATAGAGTCATTTTGAGATGTTTTATCAAAAAAAGAACGGAAGGACACCGATAACTAAATGAATAATTTTAAAATATCAGAAAGACCATACATAGCTTGACTTCCGATTGAATATTAATGTTGGTAAAGAATATCAGTTTCTTTCATTTTTGATGTTTTGGAACGATGTTAAAAATTTGTAAAAATATATCAAAAACGTAGCTCTCTGAGTCAATTTTCAGCATGTTTAACATAATAAGTACGACACAATGTCGTTTAAACTTTAAAATAAGCACGAAGCCGTGATGCCGTTAATTTTACTTTAAGACTAGAAAGTGTTCATCGTGTGAAATAAATAAAGGGGATATTGGCGCCATCTCTGTTGCTATTGACCAGTTAAAATGACAAATGAATCTAGCTATCCTTCCTTTTTTGTTTTTGTTTTTGTTTTGTTTTACCGGAACAAAACGATGGATTGATTGCTTATTACTGTTCAGTGACAAATATAACATGTATACCAATCATTTATAAGTACGAAAGCATGTTAAATAACCATACTTTTTAAAAGACAGATTTTAACGTGCTAATTCACCGTTGAAGGTATAGTCCATGTCATCCTACCTGGACACATAATTCTGACTGAGTTGACCAGTCTAGTTTGCTCTTACACCCAAATACCACTTGCATAGAGGGAACTCTACCACGAGACATTCAGGGCATTAACGGTCAGAACGAAATTAGTTATGCTAATGAACTTTTGAGGGCCTTCCAAGACTGAAGAGTTTTGTAAGCACTAACATGATACCGGAGACATGTTCACCAGACTACAATAAAGTGGTGAATTTTAATGAAATGCTTTTTATATTGCCGATTTCAGACGGAGCAGGTAAGGCTTCAGAAAAAAAAGAAAATATATCTTCTACTGGTGTAAATTGGAATACATTTGGTATTACTGTCACCATGCACGTGACATGATTATAAACACTTGTTTTAATGAACATGTGTACCAAGTTTCAATCTGATGAGATCACATTTAATGGTAAACTGCCTTTAACTAAAACTTTAATCTGATTCAGGCTCGAAAAATTGACAAATGAACGGACAGACGGACAAACTTTAAAAACAGTTAGGGCCCTAACTATTTTGGGAGCAGATTGTATGACAGTTTGGATCAGATAGATCATGTGGTTTAGAGAAGAAAATAAAAAATGTGGTTTACTACAGTTACATGATAACCTATGATCGTTTATTGAAAATCATTGTATCAATGTTGATATTTACACGATATAACTGAGACTACTATAACACAGATCATAGTCAGCATGCAGATTTGTCCAAATTGTTAATATGGTAAACCAAAACTATAAGTATCACATAAAATTTACATTATCAAAGATCAAGCAAATGAAGTCAAGGTCAGGTGCACATTACTAGATATACATGTACACCATACAATTATTTCATGCACCAACTATAATTACAGGTAACCTATTGCTTACAGCCTCTGAGAAACAGACCTTACCATGAAGACTTAATATTGACCAATGAATCATGAAAAATGAGGCCAATGTAAGATGAAACCTGCCAGACAGATATTTACAATCATGTCATGCACCAAATATAGTTGACCCATTGCTCGTTGTACCCGAGAAACAGACAAAAGCACAAAAACTTATCATTAACCAATGAACTACCTAAGCTAAAAAAACTCAACCATAACCGACCAACGAAACTAGGTCAAGGTCAGGTGAACACTGTCTGATGGATTTGTAGCCATATGTCAAATAAAGTTATCCTATTACTTATGATGATAAATTCAGAAAAACATTTTTTTAAATCGACTCTGAATTATGAAAATGAGGTCAAGGACCATGATTTGACATAATGTAATATACGTCCTTGCATAAGGCATCTGTATACAAGGTAGTATAGTATGAAGCATCCGTTCTACCTTTTAAAATATAAAGCTTTATACAAATAGTTTACATTGTCCCCATCACTGGATTAGCATCTTTTTGTCTTGCATTCCATGACTTACTTCCGAGCAAGACAAAAACCGGACTTCTGTATCTCATTACTAAAAAAGTATATGCAAGATGTGCAGGTGCTCTAAGAATGTTGCCTACAAACCGGAATATTACAATGAAACACTTAAAGCTCAACCCATTTATCACAAGTGTTTCACCTGACTTTCACAAAAAGGCAACAAATGGACCAGGAGACTTTTGAATCTATGTAGTATTCTTTATACAGAGCTACATGAAATATGATGTCTACCAAAAAAGTCCCGATTTCAATTACAAGATCTCAAGGAACTTTTTTGTTTACAAAGTAAGATTACCTAGAATAAGATTCTAATGTTAAATTGTTCCATCACTAGTATTGCCAAGGTGACCAACCAACATTTCAAATAATTATTTACTAGTACTTCTTATGGATCTTTCAGCATTTACAGCTTATCTGAGACATTTTGTATGTTGTTTAAAATTTTGTCTCTTCAATGCAAATTTAACACTATTATGAGAAAAAGGTAATTTTTAAAGACAAGAGTGCACACGCTGAAATGTCTCGCCTACTATACTGACCATTGATTTTATGTTGAAAGTCCTAAATATGAAGTTTTACTACAAGTATCACATTAACATTTATGATCCAAGAAAATGAAGTCAAGGTCAGATAAACCAAGCTGGAAATACATGTACACCTTTAATACAATCATTCCATACACAGAATATAGATGACCTATTGCTTATAGTATAAAAGAAACAGACCAAACCATGGAAATTATTTATTGACCAATGAACCATGAAAATGAGGTCAAGGTCAGATGAACCCTGTCAGACAGACATGTACACCTAAAAATCACTCCATGCATCAAATATAGTTGACCTATTGCTTATAGTATCTAAGAAACCAGGTTAACCAGGAAAACTGAACATTGACCAATGAACCATGAAAATGAGGTGAAGATCAATTGATACCTGCCAGACAGACATATACACCTTACAATCATTCCATACACCAAATATAGTTGACCTAATGCATACAGTAATAGAAAAACAGACCAAAACACAACTTAACATTGAGCAATGACCCATGAAAATGAAGTCAAGGTCAAATAAAACCTGCCAGACTGACATGAACATCGTAAATTATTTCCATACACCAAATGTAGTTGACCTATTGCATACAGTATTAAAAAAAACAGACCAAAACACAAAAACTTAACATTGAGCAATGAACCATGAAAATGAGGTCAAGGTCAAATAAAACCTGCCAGACTGACATGTACATCGTAAAATATTTCCACACACCAAATATAGTTGACCTATTGCATACAGTATTAAAAAAACAGACCAAAACACAAAAACTTAACTTTTGCCACTGAACCATGAAAATGAGGTCAAGGTCAGATGACACCTGCCAGTTGGACATGTACACCTTACAATCATTACATACACCAAAAATAGTAGACCTATTGCTTATAGTATCTGAGTTATGGACTTGACCACGAAAACTTAACCTTGTTCACTGATCCATGAAATGAGGTTGAGGTCAAGTGAAAACTGTCTGACAGACATGAGGATCTTGCAAGGTATGCCGAACCAAATATAGTTATCCTATTACTCATAATAAGAGAGAAATGAACATTACAAAAAATCTTAACTTTTTTTTCAAGTCACTGAACCATGAAAATGAGGTCAAGGACAATGGACGTATGACAGACGGAAACTTCATATCATAAGGCATCTATATACAAAGTATGAAGCATCCAGGTCTTCTACCTTCTGAAATATTAAGCTTTTAAGAAGTTAGTTAATGCCGCCACTGCCAGATCACTATCCCTATGTCGAGCTTCCTGCGACAGAAGTCGCAGGCTCGACAAAAATCTTCTCCTTGCCTCTTCGATTTTGCATTTATACCCCACTACAAAGAAGAGGATACACAGGTTTTCCTAGGTCAGTCCCTGTCTGTCTGTCCATAAAACATTGCTTTTATGTTTATCTCAGCTACTACAAGTCATAACTAAATGATATATGGCACCAAGCTTGAACCCCCAAAAAAATTTGAACCCCCCCCCAAATTGTTTTATTGTTTTGAAATTTTGAAGATTATTTTCTTTTCAGGAAAATGTACAATTTCAGAGAGTTCCATAAACTTTAACACAAGTTTTTGTCTGGAAACTAGAAAATGCTTGTTTTGGCCCTTTTAGCCCCTTATTTCTAAACTTTGGGGCAATTACCTCAAACTCAATCCCAGCCTTCCCTTTGTGATATGGAACCTTGTAGTACAATTTCAGAGATCCATACACTTAAACACAAGTTATTAGATATAGGAAGATGTGGTGTGAGTGCCAATGAGACAACTCTCCATCCAAATAACAATTTATAAAAGTAAACCATTATAGGTCAATGTACGGCCTTCAACACGGAGCCTTGGCTCACACGAACAACAAGCTATAAAGGGCCCCAAAAGTACTAGTGTAAAACCATTCAAACGGTAAAACCAACGGTCTAGTATATATAAAAACGAGAAACGAGAAACACGTATAAATTACATAAACAAACGACAACTACTGTACATCAGATTCCTGACTTAGGACAGGTGCAAACATTTGCAGCGGATTAAACATTTTAATGGTACCAAACCTTCTCCCTTTTTCTGAAACAATAGTATAACATCACAACATAGAAAACACACGATAAAACATCAATTGGAAGGCTTAACTCAATCAAAACGTAAATTAACACACTATGAACGAATAAATTGATCTGTGATACCTGAAAGTAAATACATAGTTAATAAAATATTAGGGACAAACATTCAAGGCCAAAAGCAAACAAACAAGTCCAAAAAGCCATGGCAAAACACTACATGAAATATTAAACCCTTAGAAAATAATCACTTTTGAAAAAACGGTTTTCATAATATATACAGGTAAATGAAAATAACTTTGTCGTTTTAGGTATACTTTTCTGTCTATATAAAATCTTCCAATAATTAGGAATACCAAGAAAGGTCTGTCATATAAATACCTAATTTAACACTAGATACATAAGGGTAAATATCAACAATAAAACTTCCTGTACAGATTAAAGGAGAATAATCTTGATGTTAATACAAATGTAGTACGAAGAAGTGAAAATTAGTAGATATTCCAAATAATCAAAGCTGGTATACAGACAAGATCCATATTAATATAAAATAACAAAAGTATTAAAAATAGTATCAACAGGTCGAATTAAAGAAAGTACGATTTGAGAGTACTGCAGTTACTGACAGCTAGTTAAAAGCCAAAACAATTAATGATAAAAATCATGCATCAGAGACTAAAATCAACTAAAACACATCCCAGGGATTTAGTATTTTAACGTCATGAACAGTATTGTCTGGAAACTAGAAAATGTTGTTTTGGTCCCTTTTTGCCCCTAATTCCTGAACATTTGGAGCAATTACCCCCAAACTCAATCCCAACCTTTCCTTCGTGATATGGAACCTTGTGGTACAATTTCAGAGAGATCCATACACTAACACACAAGTTATTGTACGGAAACTACAAAAATGCTTGTTTTGGCCCCTAATTCCTAAACTGTTGGTACCATAACCCCCAAAATCAATCCCAACCTTCCTTTTGTGGTATTGGAACCTTCTGGTAAAATTTCATAGAGATCCATTCACTTAAACTTAAGTTATTGTCCAGAAACCAAATGTGACAATGACATGATAGCATTATACGAACGCAAATTTTTTGCGGTGGTATAAAAGTCAGTTTCTTGGTATATTTTAGAAGGTTTCATCTGGTTATGACATATGATATCTGAGTTTCTTGGATGTTTTACTTCCTGTTTGAGCAGGGTTATAATTCATGAGAAATAGCTCACATTACATCTAATCTGTTCAATGAATTGACTTTTTTTATATTCCTGTCACTTTTTGATTATCCTCTTTGGTATTATGGTGATTGTTTCACCAAAACAATAGGCTACCAACAGCCTGAATCTCTCACCTGGTTAAAATATGGGTTACATTGATTTACATGTAGATATTATTCTGCTGAACATTTTTTCTATTTGAATTTTCTCTCAAACTATTATGGATTCAGTACTACTAGGGTGTGTTTAACAACCTTGACTACCCATGAGGATCTCGCATGGTCGGTATGGATTCAGCAAAAATTGGTAAATATCATCTTCAAGAGCAATAACTTCTTAAGGGTGAAATTGACAATTTTGCCATATTGGCTTATTTGTAGATCTACTTTTGCCTAACATTTATGATTTTACAATTTTTCTCTTTCTATTTTAGTTTCTGCAAAAAATGCCAAAAATGAATTCAAGGGCAATAATTCCTATGAGGGATCAATTGATGATTACCCCCATGTTAACTTATTTGTAGATCTTATTGTTCCGGTCATTTTTCTGTTAAGAATTCTTTGTATCTATTATAGTTTTCAATATAATCGACAAAACTTCAAAATTTGCAAAAATAGACATTTTAGGGGCAATAACTCCAAAATAGTGTCCTATTTTCTGAAAATTACATAGGGATGGATAAGTTTTACCCCGCCAGTATGGCTATAACTGATTGAGTTTATGAGATTTAAGCCAAAAACTTTGAAATTCTAAAGAAATTCTAATAAAAAGCTGTGCCATGAGCGCATGATACGCCCGTTGCTTTTTCAACGAATAAAGTTCCATAACTAATCAATATCATATCAGAAATTTATGAAAAAAAAAAGGTGGGTTATTTTAATAGATAAAAACCAGTCACCAAAGTTTCATGAAAACTGTTCAAAGCATTTTTTATTGCAATGTTGTTGTTGTTATTGTTTTGAAAATCCCCCTTTTCGGAAACGTAATATCTAAAATTTATAAAAATCAAAAGGGAGCTTAAGTCAATAGATATAAACAATTCACCAAAGTTTCATGAAAACTGCTCAAAGCCTTTTTGAGTTATTGTCCGAAAACAAGAAAACCCCCCTTTTTTAATGAATAAAACATCATAACTCGGAAACATAAAATCTTAAAATTTATAAAAATCCAAAGGAAGCTCATATGGACAGACGGACGGACAACGGTATACCATAGTGCGTCCCGTAACGGGCGTATAAAAATTTACATTTCAGGGGGTAAATACTCAAAAATGGGTTGACCTATTTTCACAAAAGTCAATTCTTATGCAACTGCATACCAAATATCACTGGCTTATCATAAGCAGTGCCCCTTAAACAGACCAAATCACCACTGTTAACACTGTAGCTGTAAAACAGCATACCCTAGTCTCTCTTTTTGACTCAGTCAAGGTGCGACAAAAAAGGTGTTTCTTCACAAAGATTTTTGACATTTTTTAAACGCTTAGGTGTCTACTTCAGTTGATTCAATTAGTTTATGTAGAATATTTGAACTTATTTAGTCATTTAAGACGCTCAAATTCAAGCATTAATATGAAAAATCTATCAAATATGCCATAAAACGTCACTTTTCAGATGGTTTTTGTCTAAAATGAAAGTGGCCGCATTCGTGTTCAGTCTCAACCTTTACATATGTTATGTATTATCATCAAATACAACATATATTTAAATATAAAGACTGAACACAAATGCCGCCACTTCCATTTTAGACAAAAACCATCTTAAAATTAGCACAAATGCTAAAAACGTGAACTGATTTCAGTAATTTTGCATGAATTCATGATGCTAGTACCTGATGCATGTGCATTGTATTGTCAAAAACAGCCCATATTTATGGATCATAAGTATTCTACTTTCCAATAAATAGCTAAAAGTTTACATTTCAACAAATTTGTAAAATGCTATATTTTGGGGCCAAAAAGGGGTCTTACCGGCCTACTCCTTTTAGGGTCTAATACACCACCATCTCCTTTAGACATTTAATCAATATGTATGCATAATTAAAAACACATTTAAATAACATTTTCAATTTTATATGTAGAAAAGTTTGTTGTCAGTATTCAAATATAAAATATGAATCAGCTGGATCTCTACACATCATAATTACTAACTTTTTCCATATACTCATAAATCTCAGGAGTAGAGGAAGTTATTTTATATCATTTTATTACATTTAATATTAATGACTTTAATGAATGATCTCATAACATAAATATTCTCTTTACAAAATAACATTTCATCAACTAACAACATTTTTTTCAAATCACAGTAGATAACTTGATAACACATTTTTTCTAAATATTCAAAATAATTAAAGTTGAGAGGTAGCACTACCATAAAATGTCATTTTATGACAAACAAGTAGTAATACATAACGTCATACAAAGTTTCCAACTTGCAATATTAAACAGACAAAAAATTCAATCCTCATTAGGAATCATAAAAATTCAAAGTATGGACAAACAGGAAGTTATTTCCTGGCAGATCTGAAAAATCTTTTACACAGTAAACTCATCATTATAAAGTTCCAGATCAAATATCAAATCATTCCATACTGCAGAAGCAAAGTAATATGCAATGAAAGTTTCAGATGGACAGACGATTGGACGGAGGGACAAACATGGCAAATGCAGTATACCATCCACTACCTTAGTGGGGAAACACTATTTTCTGACTACTTGTTTTATTAATAACAGCACTCATCAGCAAGGCACTATAAGTATTTTGATCTCAGAATCAGTAGCTCTGAGATTAGCACCATAAAATGAGTATAACTGCTGCCTTAAATACTGGTGGGTAAAGCATTACAGTTATCATCATATCTCACGTCACAGCGACATGATACACTTTTTTAAGCATCATTTTCAAAGCTCGACATTGGTCTTCCATTCTGTAACATCGACTGACAGCATCTTTTTTCCTCTCTTCCATGACACACAAAGCTTCCATGAGTTCAGAATTCTCCTTATACAAATCCACAACTAACACATTTCTTTTTTCACAATCACCATACTAAAAATATAATAAAAAGTATTAATCAGTAAAACTTTTCTCTCTTATTGTTAACATAACAATTTTCATGAAAAAACAGTGAAATAAGAAAATACAAAATATATATGCTATTTGATAAAAAGATTTGTTGGATTCCTGAATACTTCAAATATGCCCATTCCTTTCAGACCTCTGACTTCTGATAGAAAAGTGAGATAGATTGATATAAAATTCGTAAGGGTCCGCGGAACCCAGTGTCTCACCTACTTTTGCTGTTGTCTATGTTTTCAGTGTGACGATGAGGGAATATAGGATCGCTATGTCTTGCTTTTGCGACAAAAGTCGCAGGCTCAACAAAAATGGGGAAAAAAGTATTGAAAATTTCCCTCTAGATAAAAACTAAGTCCATTTATAAGTAATATACAGATAAACTGGAAATAAATTTTTACAAAATTTCCTTCTAGATACTAGCTTTTGATCATAAACAAGCTTCTGTCCAAGTTTGGTACAAATCCAGGATAGTTTAAGAAAGTTATTAAAATTTTTAAGACTTTAACCACAGAGTGAATGTAATGTTAACTGGCAGAAAAACTATGTCCATTTATAAGTAAAATACGGATAAACAGGATTTTTTTTTTTACAAAATTTACTTCTGGATACTATCTTATGATCATAAACAAGCTTCTGTCCAAGTTTGGTAGAAATCCAGGATATTTTAAGAAAGTTATTAAAATTTGAAAACTTTAACCACAGAGTGAATGTAATGTTAACTGGCAGAAAAAAAGTAAATCCATTTATAAGTAAAATACGGATAAACAGGATTTTTTTTTCACAAAATTTACTTCTGGATACTATCTTATGATCATAAACAAGCTTCTGTAAAAACTTTAACCACAGAGTGAATGTAATCTTAACTGTCTTAAAATACGGATAAACAGGATTTTTTTTTTACAAAATTTACTTCTGGATACTATCTTATAATAAACAAGCTACTGTCCAAGTTTGGTAGAAATCCAGGATAGTTTAAGAAAGTTATTAAAATTTCAACCAAAGAGTGAATATTTGTGGACGCTGCCGCCGACGGAATGTAGGATCGCTATGTCTCACTTTTGCGACAAAAGTCGCAGGCTCGACAATAAACGAATGAATGGATGACCAAACAGACATCTCAATCACTATATACCTCCTCTTTAAAAACCAGTATTATAATAATATCATTAGCAAAATTGAAATGGTAATTAACTTTTTTGTTAAATATTTCAAATTTCTTTTTTTTTATTTTTCTACTATATTTCTTATTTCTTTTTTCTTTTCCATGATGCCTATTGCATTTTTAGGAAAATATCAGTCTTTTATAAAGTAGCAATCATGATGTATGCTATTCCTATTTGTGCAGTATTATTGACATAATTTGTCTGAAACAAATCCAAATATGGAAAAGAAATAATTGGTTTTGAATTTAGAATATATTTAGTATAATTATTTACATGATTTTTAATTTTCTCAATCTGTTCATCCAGCATCTGCTGTGTCAGTCTTAATTTTCTCTGTAATGAGTTCTTATCTTCTTCTAGTTCCTTGATGGCTTTCTTCATTTCTTCTTCTCTCACTACAAAAAGATTTGTTTTAAAATTAATTAAATTTCAAAAATTTAATGAAAAGATTTATGAAATAGTTGCATTTGCTTTAATTATATTTTAAATATATTCATAGAAAAATTCTTTTATAAACATATATTTCGTCAAGAGAAATTGAACTGAAAAGAAAAACATATTTCATAAGGGCCTGTCAACGTATGTACTTAGTATGGATTAAAATTGAAGAAACTTTATCATAGTTATTTTTAGGCACTATGTATCATAGTCAATAATGTTTCACAGACAGTCGAAAAATTCAACAGCTTTTTTCTACCTCTTTCCAAAACTAGAAAAATCATTTATCAGTATTAACAGACATACAGTTAATTCTTATTCTCTAAAGGTCTTACACTAACTATCTTTTTAAACCTGCAAAACTTAAATTTGGGACATAAATTACCTTTGAACTTTTTATTCTTTTCATTCTCTTTAGCTTCAATAAATTCCTGTAACTCCCTGAGTTGTCTCTGTTGGTCTACCAGATCTATCTGTAGTCTAGTAAAGTTATCTATATCTATACCATTACTAACATGGTACTTCTTCATCTCTTCTGCATGTTGTGTTTGGTTCTGAGCTAAATCATTGTTTGCTTTTACAAGCTGAAAACATATAATATCATTTTATCATACCTTATAACAGAAATCAAATCACAGACAACTTTTCTTTTATCATTGTTGTACACTATTATGCAATAATTACTTTTGAAAAGCTACATAATAGTGTCAGTGCCTATTTGACTTTTTTGAAATGAAATACATAAAGTATTGTTTAATTTTCACTTAAACTTCATAAAAATATTTTTTTATACATTTAAGCAATTCACGTAGTAACCTTCTCTACGATTATTTAAATAAAATGTATAATTTCTACTGTACACATGATTTTATAATAATTCAAACCTTAGTACTGACACTCTCGAGTTCTGTCTCTAATCTGTCTCGCTCCAATTTTAATGCCATTAAAATTTCCTACAAAGACAATGTTTCATCTTTTAAATAAATAGCTTGTTAATGAATGAGTGTTTTTTTAGTTTATTTCATATCACTTTCAATATTTTTTGTAGGAATCAAATACCACATCAATACATGTTTGAATATAAATAAATGTCATATGATATATTTTGATCATCTCAATACAAATAGGTCATATATCATATCAGAATGACATCAACTAAATGTCATAATTAATTAACAACAAATTCCTACACCAGATGCACTATGACATGACAGCAGCACTTTAATAGTTGAAAGATAAATTAATGGAAAGTAACTCAAAGACAAAATTCAAACCTAAGTGGGTGGAAAATTAGGAACTCTTGTGAACCATGTGAAATTGTTACTTTAGATTTCTTTGGAACCTAATATCTTCAAACCAAAACAAACAACATCAGTATTATGTTGACCTGCTACTGAGAGTTTGTATCAAGAGGAATAGTATGGAGAAAAGAAACCAAAATTTAAGAATAAGAAAAAAATATATCTATAAATACTATGTAAAAGTGATTTAGTCCCTTGAAACTATGCATAAAGAAAGGAATGAGTCTTCAGATAAAGTGATATCCCATTAAACTGATAAAATTACCCCAGTATATAAATCAACATCACATTCCAGCAATTATCATAAATGACAGAAATACATGCCTTTTTGAAAATGGATTGAAAGATTTCCATGCATTATACATATATTTTAATTAACTAAACATAAAATCCTTTTTATACCATTTTTAATGATATATCAATGTAAAAAACGTGACTTTAAATGTTTATTATGTATTATTTTTTTATTATGTATTATTCTGATTGGTTCAAGATTCCTATCTTCTGTTTTAAAATGTTTCTGGTATAACTCATCTACTGACCTTTTCTTTCTGGAGACCTTCAGGCTGATCATCTTCAGGAGTCTCAGTATTATTGTTGTTTTTCTCCACATTTTGATTGTATTTCTTCTGTAAGTACATTAAGTAACAATGTATAGCTTTATATATAACTTGACTCTAATGGGATACCCCTAGAAATTTCTGACTGCTATAAATAAACAATCTTAAGAATTTTTCTTATTGTGTGATACATTTTGATCCAAGAAATATTTCTCTGAAAATGAAAAAAGTTCAACTTCCTTAAGTTTATTGATCTCATGACACATAAAAGTTACTAGTACAAAATCAAATCCTGAAAATAAGGAAATATCTGGGCCAAAATGATTTAAAACAACTATATAATTACCATAGAACGTCATAATCTATTTATATGCATGGATTTTAAAATGAAACATGATACAACATTTTCAATTTCTATTACATCACAAATAATTTGAAAAAGCACATTTGTATTTTACTTGTGTCATCAGAAGGTAAAATTTTACAAAAACTCTCAGTATTTTACACAACACGTAATAAAATAAACTGTTAACACCGAGATATGTCTCGCCTATATGTAATTTTGATATCATAATGGAAATTAGAATGGCAAAACTTTAACATGTAAACTACAACGCAAAACATTCAATGTTAATGAACCATGATTGAGGTTGCGGGGCCATACATTTTCTATGGATATGAGATGTGCAAATGCTAATATAACTGCATACCAAATATCATTAACTTACCAACTTGTGGTTCCACTTCAACTGAACTAATCATAAACTTTTAACATGTAAACTAGGCAAACATTTCAATGCCAATAGAACATTACTGAGAGGGCGGGCCAAAAAATCTCCATGGAAATGATAAATGCCAAAGCTACTACAACTGTATACCAAATATCATTTACTTATCTTTAAGGTGGATCATGACTATATATTTCCTCAGATAGAATTTTCTTATACTTTGCGAAACTGTAGATTTTACCATACTTTTTTCAAAAATATAATAAAAAGTGTGGGTCACAGTGCTATTTATCAAGCTACAAGTCATGCTATATTTGACACAGTTACTCTTTTAAGTACTTTATTTTACTTTAAAAGAATAACATCTACCTTCAATTTCAAACCATTTCCATTCTTAACTCCAGCTATTTAAGTAACAATATTCCTATCAAATTTTACCTGCAGTTTAGTAAGGTTCTCAATTTTATGGTCAACATCAGTTAATTTTTGATGTGCAGAATTCAACGAATCTTGTAATTGTTCTCTTTGTTCTACCAGTTCATCTATTATACTCTGTGCAAAACAACATGTGCAAACAAAACATAAAACAGTGCTTTTAGCTACACATAAACATGTTAAAAGTACACAATCAGTTCTAATGTTTTCATGAATTGAACTAGTTGTTGAAAAACCAGGACAGTAAATGTTGACTTTTTATGTAATGATTTAACAATGGCAGATCTGGAGTACATGTAGTACTCTATTTCAAACCAAAAAGTCTCAACTAAAAGATTTTATAGGCACAAAGTCTTATACAAAGATGTTGATGACAGTAAAATAATTTTTTGGGTAAGGTTGTAACTCATGTCTAATGTTACCAAAAAGATATGAGTAAAAATGTGATTTTTGATTAAATATACTATGGTAACTTTTCACATGTTATTATAGTGACAAGACATTTCTGCAAAAGTTCTGTTTTCTCTATTTTGTAATAGTACAATCTAAATTGGTCCTTACTGATTTGCCAGCTAGTTAAAATACATGAAAACATAAAAAACTATTTAGATAAAAATAAAATATATCTGTGGTTTAAATTGTGATGGCCTAGTAAGTAAATTATTTCATTTAATTAAACAAAATATTTTCAATCCAAATATAAAACAAAAAAATAGTTCACTCAGATAACCAGTACCACAAATATATTTCACCATGTGTCAGAAAGGGAATTTTCTTGGAACAATATTATCTGTGTTGACATTTATAATATATATACTGAGCTATCAATATAAAGAAGTGATACAAAACATGGGAGTAAAACAAAACAACAAAATAAATGGTGTTTATGTGTTGGGACTATTATACTAACGGAACTGGAAACTGATCGATCTGTTGAGAATTCATTGTCCCAATAGAGGATTATTGATTTTTTTCTTTTGATTGACACTTTATCGTGTCACATGGTTAATTAGCCTTCGATACATGTAAACACTGGATGTCGGCAAACAAGTCAGCATATAGAATACTGTTAAAATTGGTGGATTTAAAATTTAAAAAAATAATTAAATGCAAAAATGAAAATATATGAATAATAAAACTATTTTAACAAATTAGATACATTTACTAGCAAGAAATGTTTTTACACGGGGATAAACTAATGTTGATTAAAAGTGGAACTATTAAACTAAGTTCTTCTTTATTTAACTTAATCGTCGAAGTAGTTTTGAAAGATAAATACTTTTCTTATTGTTTACGAAAAATAATTAATAAGTAGTCAATATAGTAATGTTGAACAAAAGCAAATATAATCGAAATGCCGGCGCTTTACTTGACCGATAAGAAAACAACATGTTGAAGGTTAATAGATCATAATTAATCCTAATAAAAACAATAAGTGTGCAATAAAAAACAATGTTGGCAATTTCAGTTCATAATTTATCCCTATAACAACTGTTACCTGAGTCTAATAAAAAAATATTTCAATAGCCACATAGTTTTCTAAACTTTGTGTTTACACC